>VXAZ01005446.1:200506-465462 GCA_013399875.1 Gymnorhina tibicen | reverse complement strand
TTTTTTTTTTTTTTTTTTTTTATGGAGCTAACACTCAGATGTTACTTTGTGCCCAGAGAGACAGCAAGGACATGGAGTCTGCTGGATTCCAGAAGGAAAGCTCTGCAGGGCTCCCGGAGGGAAAACTACCAGGCAGGTATTTATGAAAAGAAGGTGATCTGGTTGAATTCAAGAATGTATTACAAACTATGTGCTTATCTGGTGTCAATTGGCAGTTTCTTTGAATTAATTGGAGCAATGCTGATTTATAACTACTGAGGGTTTAGACAATTCTACATAAACAACTCTAATGAAGCCCCTTTCAAGGCACCAAGAGTCTGTACCAAGAGATAAATCTTGATGAGCTATAGGTCCTTGTCAATTGGCTTCCAAACTCTGCTCTTCCTTGTCACTGTAAAGAATGTATGGAGCTTCCCTGATCCAGGTTCAGCCAAATCACTTTCCATTGCTCTCAGCTTTACTGATGCAACTCCTCCAGCCTGTGCTGAGTCACTGATCACAATTAAAAACCAGCAGCAATCATAAAGAGATGGATATTCCCACAAGCAACTGCATCAGGTGAGAGACAGTGTATGGAGCTCGGGTCATGTGCCAAATTCTAGTTTGACCCATGGAGAAATACACACCAATGGAGTGGGATCACTGAGCCTTGAGCTGTCAACTTGGGACTGGCTGTCTTTCCAAGAAATAGGTGTTGCCTTGTTCAGCAATCACCAAGGCTTGCGGAAGAGAGGACTAAAAGAAAAGTTATGGCTGGTACTGGGCAGATGTTAAGAAGAAAGCTGTATGAAAAGTGCCTGAGGATCCCTGTGGGAGTGCAGAGGTAAGGATTTAGCCCCTCAGACTGTAGCCATTCTTTGTGGGCTCACATCACCTTCCCAGCAGACCTGCCTGTGGTGTAGCGGCAACATTCAGCAGCTGTTCCCCCAGCAGTGGGCAGAGGATGGTGGGTATGTTACCCACCACACAAGGGTATGTTACCCACCACACAAGACTGCCAGAGGGCTGCATGGCATCTGCTGCACCTCCCTGGGCCCAGGGTATTGGTGTTGCAAGACAATGCGTGTTGCTGAGAGCACTCAAAAAGAGGAGAGCGTGAGGATCTCCAGAACAGGCAGCTGGCAGTTTAATTTCAGCATGGGTAGGTACAAGGTAATGCAACATGAAAGATCAATTTAAGCTACTTATGTAACATGACAGGCCCTAAATTATTTATTTCTTACTCAGGAAAACATCGAGGTCCTTTTCAGGCTCCTTAAGCAGTAGCGATCACAATAGCTAGCACTGAAAATGCTGTATTATGATACCTTCCTATGAATCGAAATTATGTCTACATTTGAAACTATGTGCTCAGATTTTGTCACTTTTCTGAAAGATATATCAGAAATAGAAGATGTCTAAAGATAGTTGATACAAATTATTAGAAGACCTAAAATGATTTCACAAAGAAAAGATTAGGACTGTTAATTTAGTGAGAGAGATGTGACATGGGAATGAAAAGAATATTGGCAGGGAGAAGGCACATAAGATTCTGGCATTTACTCTTTATTAAAATGCCAGAATGAGAAAGAAAAAGATCATGACTTAAAATACTGTACCTGAAACACTAATAAAGGAACACAGAGCGCTACACAGTATGTAACCTGTGGAATTTGCTATGTGAAAGTACACCTGGGGCCAAGAGCTTGGGAAGACATTACTCTCACATTTTCCATACAGAAGCAATAAAAATATCATCCACCCCTACACCAGCTGGGCTAAAAACCTACATGGGATATAAATCTTCATCTTGCATGACAATAATTGCTGCGAGCTAGACGAGGAAGCCTATTGCATAACTGTCCACTACGAGGGTTTTACTACCTCCCATGAAGCACGTGGTGCTGGCTGCTGCTGGAGATGTGCTGCTGGCAGGGATGCTGCCACTTTCCCTTGCCATACCTCCCGTTTCCATACAGCCTTTCCTCTGGAGCAGGTCCTTTAGCTGTGCTGGTGAGCTCTGCATCAGTGGGACAGACCACCCTCTTCGGTGCTCGCAGCAGCGGGGGTGGTATTTGGCGTGTGTGGTGTTGTTCTGGTGAGCTGGCTGAAATGAGACATGCCTGTGGCCCTGGGAGATGGGAAGGCTGGTATTCATTCCTCTGGCTCCCTGCAGGGGCAAGCTTCATGGGTAGGAGTCAGCTGCAGGGAAGATGCCCATCTGCTGCAGACATCAGTGTTCCCTTGAGACAAAAGGTTCTAAGGTGAATCACTGCTGCTGTGCGCGGCCACCACCAGAAAGCATGAAACAGTTCCCTTAGGCAGCCAGCACCCAGACTGCGAACTGGTCTGGAGAGAAGGGCTGAAAGTCTGGCTTTGACCCAAAATTTGGTACAGACCTAGTGCAGAGAACCAAAGGCTCTGATGTTTGAAGTTGGTGCCCAACCTGGAGTTAGGGGGAATAAATCTGCGGGCAGTCATCTCTGGAAAGGCTGATTCAAAATGTGAATGCAACAGGAAAGAGGTGCTGTCTCCTTGCCAAAAGATGCTTTATTACTCTTCATCTGCAGTATGATCAGGTGCCAGTCAAGAACGGGACTCTGCTGCTCAAGGCAATGTTCATACAGAGCAGCAGATACGAATCTAACAGATATGGCTATTTCAGTGTCTCGAAGCAAAGAGGAGCCAGGGGAACACCAAGGCCGTGGATTGTCCTAACATGCCAAAAAATTGACCAATGATTTTCTTCTCAGCCTGTGCCTGCTGATTTTCAGGGCAAGACCCTAATTTTTTCCATGTGAAGTGTAATTCTGAAAGATATTTGCAAATCTAATCATTTTTTTTCCCTTACAAAATGGATTCTCACAGTGTTTCCAGTTTGGGAGTTTGGGGGTTTACATTTTGTATTTCATTTACATCCTGGAATTTCAAAGCATCAGTTAAAAATCCTAATCCATGTCCTTTTTGTGTTTTACAGCGATTGCTGCCTGTTTTAGGACAAAGTTTTAGTGCATGATATGGCAAGAGATTTGAAGCCTTCCATTCATCTATTTTTAAGCACAATTAAGGGCAGCTGTTATATAGTACTAATTAAAAAAATCTTATCTTTCTCTACAGATCAAAGTGACTTTTGTTTGTAAGAAACAGTCTGACAAAAAGTCAAACACAAAAAGTGTCACACTGCTTCATTACAAAACAAACAGGAGACACTTTGATCTGTGAAAAAAAGATAAGGTGTTTTAATTAGTACTAAACAGCAGCTGTCCATCATGATTTAAGAAAGGAAATAGAACAGCAATATTTCAAGTCTTTCATATGGTGATGTGCATGCTGAGGGGCTCTCATTAAGTTAAAAAGCATTACAATGAAAACTGGGATAAAATTTTGAATTTTTAAATTTATGGATATGTATTTCTCAACCCAGAACAAAGACACCCATATCGTCATATTTTGCCAGGGAAATTTCCACTGATATTCATATCTGGTTATTATAAACAATGCATTTAATCTAAAAAAATGTTTAGGGAAAAAAGTTGTGTTTAAAAACATTCCAGCGTGCTCTGTCTGCAGACACTGGTTTCAGGAGTAGCCGTGCTGGGTGGGGTATGGAGGTAAATAACACAATGCAGGAGCAGCTTCACCAGCACGCTGCTGGCACATCTGCAGACAGGTGCAGCGCAGCACTCCAAGCACATGTCACCTGGTCAAGTCACTCTGGCCTTACAGCTCGGCCCTTGGCACCCTCTTCACTGCACCATGAAGCCACAGGCATCCCTGGAGGTGTTGGGGGAAGGCAGATGAGCTGAGGTCTTGCAGGTAGTGCTGGCTGTTATGAAGCAGCAGCTAAGACCAGTCTTCTCTTCAAGGAACAAGGCGCCCTCTCGGTGCAGTCCTGCTGAGCTTTTTCATGTTCCTGGTCCAGGGCAAGTGTTTTGAAGCTGGCTGTGTCAAATATCGCCAAAAGCAATGCAAGTCTGCTCTTAGAAAAACAATGGTTATCTATTTTTAAGAATTTCCACTGTTTCTCCCTGGCTCTGTGTGTTGTGCAAACCTGGTGAGGGGAAACTCCTGTCCCAGGGAGCTGTACTAGCAGAAGGAGCATAAACTGCAGGAGGACTCCATTGCTGCTAATGAGGTCAGTGTGATGGATGACCAGGCAGTGGGTGAGCATGTCAGAGGGTCAGTCAATGGTCTGAGCTATGGAGTTCATTTTGTTCTTCTCTTCCACTTTGCTTTTAACAGGCAATGAATTTCCTACAGGAACCCCATGGAAAGGGTCCTCAAAACAACATCCTGTGATCTCAGGGGCAAGCAAACATCAGTCTCAGTCCAATTCTTGAACGTCAACTCTGCCCCTTGTTCCCGGATCATTGAGAGCTGCTGGGCTCCTGTTTATCTCACCTTTGGTCCTGCTCTGTGTTTACAGTTAAGCTGTTCATTCAAGTGCCATATAAGTTTGTTAGGATTTGCTGAGGGAGCAAAGGTCTTCAGGCAGAAGATGAGAACAGAGGAAAAACAGCCTCTGGCTGCCACGCTTCTCCAGGGCTTGCTTCAGAGATGTTACTCAAGATGGGGTGGCAGCTAATAAGTACAAAAAAAAGATCAGTAGCGGTAAGTCGGCAAAATTTGGAGGCCTCCAAGACTCCCCTTTGTGGTTGTTTGTGGTTGACTTCTCAGTGCCTTTATGATGGTGATGATGCATTCACTGCTGATTTTCCTTCTAGTATTTTATCAGGAATGGTTTTTATGGTTGCACTAAATTCTGAAATACAGATGGGGTGACTGCTTTTTGCTGCCTCACCCCAGTCCTTCACGTTTACAGTCTTCCATATTTGTGTTATATCTGTGGTAGATAATATAAATAAATAAAGTGTCATGAGGAGAATGTATACCTTTTGCTTGCACCAAGTCACACGCTTAGGGAAAAAGACGAGCTTTCAGGCACGTAAGGGCAGGTTTTCCCTCACTTGCTTATATTCTACAGCAATGTAAGACATCCAAATTTAGCATTTTAGTTCTTCAAGGAAGAAAACCTTGTCAGACTGGGCCTTTTTGACAGGATCCTTGATATCTCTGTAAGGAAGGCACAGGCCTCCAATGCCGTAAGAATCCCTCAGTCGTTGCTGTGACTGAAATACAGTGAAATTATTTGGGATGCAAGAAATTCAAGGCTGTGACTGAAAGGCAATAACCTGTTGCTTAAGAGATAAGCAGACATGAGAGCCACCGGAGAAAAATGTTAACTCAGGCAGGGACTAAGAAGACCCATCTGCGTAATGAAGGACAGTAAAAATATTGTGTGAAGGCGGAAAACAGGTGATTGTTTGCACAATTTCAAAAGCGCCCTTAAAATAATATTTATGAAGGGTCAGGAGAGGAAAATCCATCTGTTTATCCAGGAAGCCATACTGAATAAAAGTGGAAATGACAACAATGCCAGGGGTCAAGACCAGGTGTGGACGTCATGTTTCAACCACTTCCTTCAGGCTGGCAGCAGTGTTAGGGAAGGGTGGCCATGCAGGTGGCTTGGGCCTCGGGGTGTGCCTCCGACGGCGAGAGCCAGTCTAAAGAAGCAAGCTCCTGTACAGGCCAAGAGCTAGTCCCCTTGGTAAGCAGTGTGATGTAAACCTGAAGGATTAGAACTGAGGCTAGGGTGAGGAGGTGGCTGGAGGAACTGAAGGAATAAACATGCTGGAGGTGGAATTTCATGTTTTGCTGTATTTTCCAACTTGTGAGTCTGAGGAATTACAGCTGGGTTTTCAGGACTGGCCCTAAGTGAAAGCTACCCCTGTCCAGAAACTCAGCCTCCATACCACATATGCCCAGGGAGTATCTACCCCAGTGACTGTCCCCTGCACATCCATTCTGCCTGGGTCTGTCATTTTGGTGACTCAAGGATTCCTTATTTCCCATAGCCCATGTAAATATGTTCTCAAATCACAGTCCCATTCTCCACTAACCACTCCTTCCCCAGGCTCATAAGGGAAAGACTATCAACCCTCCAGGCGTTAATCAGCTTCCTTTGCAGCCTTCCCCAGGTGGGGAACCCAGTATCCTTACGCAGCCCACGTGCTCTGTAGCCATGCCAGCCCCGGAGCGGCACCTCCTGAGGCTGCCCTGGAGCCGCCCCTTTGGTGGCAGGTTGCACAGCATTTCCACAAAAGCCCTTCTTTGCTTTTCCCCTCAAGACAGTCCCAAAGATCAAATAATCCAACACACACAACACCACGTCGTGGTGGAGTAAGTGCTGCCGGGGTTGCAGGGAGGGAGTGGGATTGCTCTCACAAGGGTCTCTTCTGCCAGTTTTCTTACCTGCTTACTATGGGTACCCTTCCTTCTCCAAGCGGGCATCGAGAGGTGAGCCAGGCCTGGTGACCCAGCCGTCATCGGTGTATGTGAGGGGTCTGTGGCATCATGCCATGTAATTCAGGTTGGCAGTATACACATGTGCAAACCCTGCCCTCAAATCCCAAGAAACCCTTTTGGCCTCATGTTCTGGAAATAACAAAGAACCAGGCATGCCCTATGCCTTACGCCTTTTCTCCAGGATGATAAGCTGACTGTCCCTGTCAAGCCATGCCTCTGGAGGTGTCCTCACACTCCGTGCTGCAGTGAAGGCCCGAGGAGACCACAGTCATCTCTGCTCTGAGCTCAGCCTGGGCTCATGACTTGTGACCTTGTACACATTTATCCCACAGCCACAGAGGACCTTGGCCTGGTCCTGTGCTCAACACAGAGAGCAGCATCCCATGTTGCTGTTTTATACCTCTGGTTGGGGATCTGCTCATGTTCTGGTAGCTGGGTCTCCAAATGGCTGCATCAACCCTCAGTGGGAGAGGGGCACAAGTTTTCAGAGGTCATGACCTCCTCCAGGGTACACCAGGAAATTTGTGGACAGGACATCACAAACCCTTTTCTTTTTTAACAAAAGTCATCTCTAGGCAAGATTATGGGCTTTTGGCCTGCGTGGAACTTCCCACCCACTGGTTCCACAACTTAATTGAGAATTAGTTTTCAGCCACTTCCTCTCAGCAGCCACTCTGAGAAGCTCTGGTCCATGAAAACAAAGCACTTGCCTTGGCCTCATGCTAGAGCTGAACATGCCAAGCAGATGGCCAGTCGGCCGTTTCTTCCCATCTCTTCAGTGGGGGATCGCAGGATGCTTTGATCATGTCCTCTCAGTGAGGACAGCTGGGCTGTAAATCAGGGTCCCTGCTGCTCTGAACTCTTTCGTCCACCCAGCCACCATAGAGAGGAGACATGTTTTTCCTTTCCATGCAGGGGTGAGCCAGGGTGAAACCTAGACCTGACAACTGGGCCAATAGACCTTTCTGTGCCGTTCACTTCTTGCTTTTGCAGGAATCTTCCACCTTAAAACCCCATCTAGCTTCACCTCTTCCATGCAAATAATATAGGCAAGAGGTCAACTTCTTTCTTGTCTAAAGAACAACCAATTACACTTAGATGATAAGCTGAAAAAGTGCCAAATTTCTTTTTATAGCTTCTTTATTGCTCCCTGTCTGTGTATATAGAATGAGGACAGCTGTGATTTACATGGTAACTTTAAGGCTGATCTGTGGAGACAGGGAATAGACCGAGATAATTTTAAGGCAAATGGGTCATAAAAAAATAAACAAGCACTGAAGCATGCATGCTGCCTTTTCCATCTTAAAAGGCACAAAGGTGTTGCACACAAGGGCAGGACAGCAGATTCGGAGGGAAATTCGAAGGAGGCTCCGCACTTCTGATGTTATTCAACCTCTAGCCAAAGCTCCACTTCTGCAATCACTTTTCCAATGAGGCTCGTGACCTCTGTTAAACATGCCATGATCCTGGAGGGGTTGTGTTCAGTAACTGGGCTCTGAAACAGACTTCTACTCCAGGCAAATACCAAGCCCCTTTTAAGATGGAATTCAATATATTCCTGAAATGTAGTGCCTGTGAGAACTGAGGACCAGGCTGGGTGAGCCAGGCAGCCCGTACAGTCTCACATTCCTTGGCTGGAGACAGGTAGTGGATGTGTGCAATTCTTGTACAAATCAGGTCTACAGTCAACTGGATTTTTCTCTACCCCTCTCCAGCTGTCACCCTATATTTGGAGTTTCCCTCATAATTTGGAGTTTCCAGGTCTCTCTTTTCCATTCCAGAGGGGTTTTGTCTGGCAGACAAAACATTAATTAGAGCCTCTGTTGATACTATCACACTCATTTTGTGTCCTTGCAGATGCCAAGTGAGCGAAACAGCCTCCCTGTCTGTGCAGTCCCCAGAGGACTGTCGATCCCCTCTCCACATTCCACCTGGTGCAGGAAAACACCAGAGCTTTAGAAAGACACCCATAAACTTTGTATGTGTTTACGTGTCCTTGGTGTTATAAAAACACCATGCTCTACAACTTCTTTACTCAGGTGGGCATGCTATGAGTATACTTGCATACAGGCCCAGAAAAGCTCAGGATGCAGTGTAGGAAGACAGGGCTTTCCTGAGGGCTGTGGTGGAACTCTCCATCTCCTGCACCATGCTTTCTGGCATCAGCATAAAATCTTCAAGCAAATGACGCTGGCTTTTGTACTGGAGTAATTTCATTTACCACTATGTATTTGACAGCAGGCTAACAGGCTCCTTGCTTTGCTCATGGTACTGCCACTGCAGCACGTTCATCTGCTGACCCTGGTGAGCAGAGGCTAAAGTTGCCGTGAAACCTACCTGCCTTCCTTCGAGCCTCACTCCCAAGTTCAGTGATTGACAAGAAAAGGATCAGGTCCAGTGAGGCCATGGCACTGAGGTTTGCTGGACCCTCCGGGTCCCGGAGACCCTAACACATATGTGTTAGGATTTCTTCTTCTTGGGACCTGTCTTACTCAAAGTTGGGTGAAGGGAACAATTCTTTGGGTTGTGCCTGCTGCCAACACTGGCTTTTCTGGTCACTGCTGCCAGACGTAATCCCCACTCTGAAGCATGCTTTGAAGCAAACAAGCATGTTAGAAGCACTGAGGAGCATTTTAGCTTGCGGTTCTTGCATGAAGGTGCTGGGGGCATGAATTTCAAAGCCTTTTGGTCAACTGGAAAATCTGAGTCCTGAGAGTTAGAGTGAAGATGGAACGAAAAGGTAACACACAGGATGTACAAGGAAGTCACCACTTCCTCCCAGGCAGCAATTTCCCACAGACAAACAGGACATGTCTGCCATGCAGAAAAATGTAAACAGTAAGTTCTGCCCATGTCCATTGGCCAGCGCTGTGTTTTGAAGAGGCAGGAAAACCTGTCACGCTGGTGCAGCTGCCCATGAGAGCAGGTGATTAGAGTACAATAGGCAGCCCTGCAAAATCACCAGGCTGATGCCAGAATCCTGCAGTTGCTGTGGACCATGTCTGAGTCATGTGCAGGGTCCAGAGACTTCCCTTGTGGTGCAGAAAATGAGCAAGGCTTTCCTCTGAGTGTTCCATTTTTCCTGGTGCAAATTGTTGTCGTGACCTTCAGGTGCAGGCACATCAATTATAAAACCGCACAAATTAATGCCTGACCCTTCTAACAACATACCAGCAGAGGGAACACACAGGAAACATCCTGAGCTATGAAAGAAACTCAGAGTCACTCAACCACACAAAACCCAGGCAGAGTAGGTGGACCTAACAGCATACACTGGAGATGGCAACTGCACTGCACCATGCCCTGAGGCGAGCCTGTCCAAGGGTGTGTGCAGTCCTTAGGGCACCGACAGGCCTTGCACACTCCCTTTCTGCAGATACTCAATGTTACGTCATCACTCGATCTCCAGGGGTTGTTAATGAGCTTTGGGCATTGCTCTGTTATTAAAAAGGACATCCCAGATGCTGCATGTGCTGCTTGGGCTGGAGGCGAAGGGGATACAGCTGAGAACCAGAATCCAGGGTGCAAGTGCAACGCTGACAGACCTGCCAGTTTGTAGCATTGGTGACATGCAGCCACATGGGTATGACACAGGTCGACGCAAAGGCTGGACTTTTCTTTCCTCTCCACTGATGTGAAACAAACATCTATTCCAGAATTTTATGGGAATGGCTGCTACTCTTGTCTAAAGAAAAATTAGAATTAGTTTTGTTCTGAAAGATGTACATAGTTAAGAATGAGAGGAGTTCAGGACTCATCTCTGGAGATTTTTATCCCACCCAAAATAACATCACTTTTGAGAACTTTCCAACAGGACATTGGGCAGCATGTTACTGTCTGAAGTCTACAGATGGGACCAATCCCCTTGTGTATGGATTTATGTACCAAACAAAACCCACACTGGTATGCAGCAAGAATTTTCAAAAGCAGTTCACACCCCAAATCCTACCCTGGGGTTTGGCTTTCACGACGAAGTATTTGGCACTGGCTTGTATGAGTCTTCAAGCTTTCAGGATTTCAAGGTGAAGCCATGCTGAGTCTCCTTCGTGCAGAGTGCAGACGCAGGACACAGAGATCCCTGTGCTCAACTGGACACTGCAAGCAGAAGGTGATCTTTACTTTAGGGATGAAGGAGGCCTGGGTACAGGATGAAGGAGGCCTGGGTATATGTCTAAGGGGGTCTGCACATCGCTGTTCTGGCTGTTGCCGTACACATTAGGGAGCCAGCTGCTGCTCGGTAACATGGGACACCCACATCCCCTCGGTCACTGACTCAAGCTCGCCGTAAGTGATAAGCGAGGAAGATGGTGTATCTTTCCAATCTGCTTGACTCCTTCTGGCAGCCCATATGCCTCACAGCGACAGACACTTGCTCTGCAGGTGTGGCTCTCTGAACACCACCTCCTCCAAGGCAGGCAGAGCATGGGGCTGTGCAGGGCTTCCAGACAGAGTCCATAGGGCACGGGTGCACACACGTGGAGCTGCTCACGTTCTGGATGGTGTTGTAGGCATGCTGGGCCATGTGGGGCAGGGAGCGTGCCAGTCTGCTTAGCTGCTGGGGTTCCCAGCAGTGCTGGTGTTTGTGGAGTGCTGTGGGCGTTTTGTTATTCCCCAAATGCAATAGTTTGCCCTAATGCTTGGGAATATTCTTGATGATGAAGTCACAGGGCCACGTGTGATCTCTACAAACATACAGTCACAAACATACAAACATGCAATCCCGGGCCAAGCTGTGCAAGCATTCAGGGCAGAAGGCATTTCGTCTTGGGAGATCTGTCATCGCTTGACAAGTTAGATGTATTTGAGTTTCTAGTGAACCTATGTTCACACAAAAGAACAAAAAGACCTATCGGATCGTACACAGCACATAAGAACTTAGCAATGGCCTCGCTGGCTTAGACCCAAGTGTTCACCTGAATGTTCACTCAGGTCTGGGTGTGGGGACCCAGGAGGTCAGACAGGTTGGAGTGGAGAGGGATGAGCTGTGGGAAAGGACGAGGCAGAGGCAGCAGGGAAGATGTGCCCTGGCCGCCAGGCATGAGGACACCTGCGATACTCAGGCCAAGGGTGCTGTGAGATGGTGGCATACGGGTGAGAAGCCTGCACGTGGCCAGGTGTCTTTCTTCCTGACAGGCTGCAGCCTGCTGTGAACGTGCACCAGTTTCAAGGCACCACGCAGCCACAGGCATAGGTAGGAAAGAATAATAGCTGCCAGGAGGCCAAGGGCCCAGAGTAACTCAGGAGCACGGACGTTTCATTGTTGCTGGGTTCACTTGGCACAGGGAAGAAATTTATAATCGACAGCAGGTTTGCCAGAGCAGTTAAACACAGCGGTGTAACAATAGGAATAAACGTTTCAAATATTTTATTTTGCTTTGTAATTCCTTTCAGGCTTCTTCCAGTTAGGAAGGGTAACTTTGTCAAGCCTGAAGTGACTTTGATATGGTAGACAAATTCTCAGATCTTGATGTTGAATTGTCCTCCCTTTTGACTCCCTCAACAAAAAAACTCTACTTTTTTTTAAATTGGCATGTGTGGACAGTAGAAAGCTTGAGCAAGGGAACAGTTCTTGTCTCTTCTAAAAGTAGCACATGGGTCCAGATCATGAAAATTTAATGAGGATAGAAGTTTCTCTTGTTTTTAAAGCTAAAATTTTGTCAGAGGAATTTATCAATGGTAAAATCAGTCCCAATGTGATGCTTCAGATATTCACCCAGACACTTATTGAGAACAGTGCTGATGTCCTGATGTCACAAATCCATCTTGGTTACTGAAGATAGCTGTCTGATTTTCTCTGCTGCTATGCTGATGGCTAAGTGGCCTGTGCAGTTCCCTCTCCAGGAAGGTACTTTGATAGACTGCACTTGACAGCCTGATTTGCAAAGCTGCTTTTGAGCACATTTATGTATCATGGTTGTTTGCCACAACAGAGGACTGGATGCCAAAGGTTCTTTCCCCTGCTCTGCTCTGTTTGCTGATATCCAGAATTCTCAGGGATGGTGACTCAAACTCTTCCCTGGGCAATGCTTGACAACCCTTTTGGTGAAGAAATTTCCAGTCTAAATATTGAATCTATACCTCTCCAAGCACAGCTGGAGGCTGTTTCATCTCATCCTGTCACTTGCTACCTGGGAGAAGAGACCGATATCCATGTGATTACAACCTCCTTTCAGATAGTTGTAGACAGCAATAAAGTCCCCTCTTAATCTCCTTTTCTCCAGACTGAACACCCCCAGATCCCTCAGCCATTCCTCACAGGACTTGTGCTCCAGACCCTTCACCGGCTCCGTTGCCCTTTTTGGACACGCTCCAGCCCCTCAATGTCTTTCCTGCAGTGAGGGGCCCAGAACTGGACACAGGATTCAAGGTGAGGCCTCGCCAGTGCCCACTACAGGGGGACAATCCCTGCCCTGGCCCTGCTGGCCACGCTATTGCTGGTACAGGCCAGGATGCCATCGGCCCTCTTGGCCCCCTGGGCAGACGCTGGCTCACGTTCAGTCGCTGTCAGCCAGCACTCCCAGGTCCTTTCCCACTGGGCAGCTCTCCAGTCACTCTGTCCCCGGCCTGTAGTGCTGCAGGGGGTTGCTGTGACCCAAGTGCAGGACCCAGACTTCACGCTGTTGACCCTCACTGGTCTCAGCCCATCGATCCAGCCTGTCCAGATCCCTCTGCAGGGCTTTCCTACGCTCCAGCAGATTGATATTCCAACCCAAACTGATGTGTCTGCAGACTGACTGAGGGTGCCTTCGATCCCCCCATCCAGAGCATTGATAAAGATTAAACAGAACTCAACTCTGAGCCCTGGGGACAGCACTTGTGACCAGCCACCAGGTGGATGGGACTCTGTTCACCACCACTCTCTGGGCTTGGCCATCCAGACAGCTTTTTGTCCAGTGAAGAGTGCACTAATCCAGGCCATGAGCAGCCAGTTTCTCCTGGAGAACGCTGTGGGAATTGGTAGAAAAGTCCTTAGTTAAGTCCAGGTAGATACATCCACTGCCTTTCCCTCATTCATTAAGCAGATCATCCTGTCCTAGAAGGTCAGGATGGTCAAGTAGGACCTGCCTTTCATAAACCCATGCCAGCTGGGCCTGATCCCCTGGTTGTCCTGTGATGCTTTCAGTCCTAGAGAAGTTCAGTACTATTCTCTGCTGGCAGAAAATTCCATGCAGACATCTATCATTTCAGAAAGATACAGAGGAAAAGGCTGCTTCTCAAAGTTGACAGGACTTCTGCTCATGGCTGTGTACCTAGAAGCTAGGATCTACTTTTGGAGACAAGTGGTTTGGGGAGGACATAGCATTGCCTTTGATAGCAAACCTAAAGACAGAGGGAGGTGGCCTGGAGGTGACAGATGCCTGAAGAATCTGTTGCTGCTGGTCTCTGAGAAGATGAATGCGGCAGTGATTCCTGTTCCCTCACCCCTATGCACAAGACCCCCCAGCCAGTGGGTTGGATATTAATCTTCCACCCCTATGGAACCAAAAATGCTCACTGGTCCTGTTAACTGGGGGCTGAACTGCTACTTGGCATTTGAAGCTGCTGTTGTAAAACAGTATAAAGTCGACTAAAAGCAAACAAGATCCAGATTCTGCAAGGCCCCCTGGCAAGTGTCCAGCTTTCTGGGGCAGAGACAAATTCAGAGAAGAAAAGCAAGGATACGTGTTGACATCCCTGCTTGAGACTTGTGTCAAGGGTAGCACTGGCAGCATATTCTACCCCAAGCAGGCAAACACAAATGGAAGTGGGGGGCTACATATCATTGCCTTCCTCTTCCCCACTTTCCAGGCCAGTTACACATACTAACACATCAGCTCTTGAAGAAAGAGTAGCTGTCACAGGAACAAGCCCATAACCTCCTCCATCATTAGCCTGGGTCCCCATTCTGTCTGAGAGCCTGACCAACCCCCTTGGTTGGTCCACGGAACAGGAGTGAGGAGGAGAGTCTGTCTCCCTAGGACTCATGGTTGAGCTGGTGAAAGGCAAAGGCTGCCCTTCTCACAGTTGCTGGAAAATTGCACTTATTCTGCTCTCAGCTGTTGCAATTTCTGCATCAGTATGACTCTCCCAACTTCAGTGGCACCATGGATGGAAACAGCCTTCTTGTCAGCAATGCAAAAACCATTCAGCTTGTGAAAACAGCAGTGGGAATGTGTTGTGGTTTTACCATCAAAGTAGCTTGTAATGGTTTCCTCACGTTATGGATGGTCTCCAGACACTGTGTGATCGCAGTGGCCCCAGGCCTGTTTGCTGAGTGGAAGGATGTCCCTATGCCTGCTTCATTCCCATTCCCTGTGGGATTTTCCCAGCTCATCTGACATGATTGGGATTCTGCCCTTGCTTTTATCCAACTGCACAAAAGGACAACAGATCACCAGCACACGAGAATCCATGAGCGGAACAAAGAAGTCTTCATGGATGCTGTTTGAAATTCCCAGGATGCCAGCTGGGTCTCCTCATGCTGCAACATGACAAACACCAATACAATGCCTGAAGTGTGAGATATCACAGAACACCTCACAACCAGCCTGTCATCCTGGGTGAAGGGGTGGGAAATAGGAGGGTGCACTCAGCTTTCAGCAGTGCTGCTGACAGGCTGGAATAAACCCCAGGGAATGACTCTGGATCTCTAACAGCGACCTGAGAATTTGGATCAGCACAGCAGAAGAGGCAAACAGAGAGAGAGGGGTTGCTGGTGTAAGGGCTTCAATATGTGTCAGGCGCAACAACTCACATCAAAACCTCAAATCTGTTAGTGAATATTTTTAAAGAAAGGACTCACAGAGAGGCAGGAGGTCTAGAAACCTTTTCCTCAGGCAAAGGGTTCCCATTTAAGCCTGTTTTAAAGGGGACCTACAGCACTAATGCAGAGACTGTATCTAACAGCTGTCAGGTGATGGTGGGGTAAGGAGGGGAGGGGGTCAAAGTCACAGGTTTGTCATGAGCTTCAGTGAACAGTGTCACGTTTCCAGGCTTTCTAGGCTTAGAATTTGTTTTTGTGAGGGGTGCATGCAACTGAAGATGCATGGCGCGACAAGTGCATGCACCTGTCCCTGACAGTTATTCCTGATACCAGGTTGTGCTGTATGCTGCTGCTTTTGTCTCTTCATCCTCTGCTACAGGTTTCCATGGCAGGATTTCAATGCTTGAGAGAGCAGAGGCACTCCAGGTTAATTTTCCATTAAATGTGTTAGGAAACACGTCTCAGGAGGATGATGGTCACGATTTTCTATCAACAGCAATCATTAATTCAAAGGTCTCAGTAAATTCCCCATTTCCTTTGTCACTCCAAACCCCATCTTCACTTAAATCAAGCCCTGTGCTACTTTCCAACCCTGCTGGGTTTTATTCTGCTGCTTCCAGTACTGCCTGACTCCTGGCAGTAAGGGCAGCCGAAGGAGTTAAAGCAGCCAGCTGGCCAGGAGAATTCAGACATGCAGGAGCTGTCTAAACACACGTAGCAAGTCGGCTGGCTGGCACATGACCCACTGAACAGATCAAACAATGCTGCTAGGAGCCAAGAACAATTTCCAGTACCTGCTGCAGTGTCCATATCTTCCCTGGGTCCATCCCCTTCCTTCCTTTTATGGCCAAGTCAAAGTCATATCCTCCAACGTTACTGAAGTGACACGCACCTGGTTCTGAGCACGTGTGTCTCACAAGGTGACAGCTGCTCGTGCTTAGGCAAAGTTTATGCTGCTTATGTCCATGATGGCGTTTGAGTCAACACATTACTTGGTGTGAGCACGTGTGCATCCACTGAAACAGAAGTGCCTGAGCCACACAGGAGTAAAACAGTGCTTCATCCTGCATTGCTGTATACCCCCTTCCCTTCCCTTCCCTTCCCTTCCCTTCCCTTCCCTTCCCTTCCCTTCCCTTCCCTTCCCTTCCCTTCCCTTCCCTTCCCTTCCCTTCCCTTCCCTTCCCTTCCCTTCCCTTCCCTTCCCTTCCCTTCCCTTCCCTTCCCTTCCCTTCCCTTCCCTTCCCTTCCCCTAATAGAAGATATGACTCACACTAAACAGTGACAAAACAGACGAACACTTGAGGCAGCTGGTTTGCAGAGGCACCAAAATTACCCTAAGCTATTGCATACCTTGTCAATGCCACAGCACAAGAAAACTGTTGCTGATGTTCACTGTTGCTGAGTGTAGATTTGGGATGCTGGGGTGGGCAGCTGTTGAGAAGAGTTGGGAAGCATGTTTTCCCCAGCATTCCAGATGCAGAAAGAGCAGCAAAGTGAACTCCTCTTACCCCTTCGTCCATGCAGTTTGTTTCAGAGAAACAAAATTCCTATTTCCCTGCCATGCTGGGAAGCTTTGAGATGTTTCGTGGAGGGATTCTTACAACCCCATCTTCATCCAGTTTCTGAACATCTGAGCAGCATGAGGATATGTATGGTTGTCAAAGGAAAGGTGGAATGTCTTGCTATGCTGAAGCTGGTGGGGTGTTATTTTTCCTTTCACTTTTCATTTGTATCTTTGAAGGATCAAACAGGTCCTTTGTAAAAATTTCCTCACACTTAGAGTACAAAGACAAGTGGTGACTTCTTGTAGAAGCTCACACACTATGCATGAGCCTGCAGCTGTTCCAGCCAGCTACAGGAAGGTTCATCTTGCAGTTGAGATTTCCCAAATGCTGAAGAAGTCAAGCTGTCAGCCATGATGTTAATCTCATCCTTCTGTTATCCCAGCCTTTGCACTGGGACACCTTGCAGTTAATGACTCTGACCTCTAACTTAGTTGGATGTAGTGTGGGAGTCCAGGCAAGAAAAGCTGAGATCTCAGCTGGCCTGTAAACAGCCTGTCCTGCTGTGGGGGCTCTACACTGCAAGGAGCTTGAAAAAATGCATAATACATTTAAAGTTTTATGCATTGCCACTTTGCGTAGGTTTGGTCACCGCATTATCAAATCATGGTGACAAAGAAGACAGAGCAAGGTCTTGCAGTCCACCCTGTTGTAAGAGCTGGTTCTGCTGGCTGCAATATATTTGCAACTCTACACAGTCCAACATCGCTGCACACTTTGATTTCCAAAGGTAGTGGGAACATTTTCAGTGATTTTGCATGAAGCTCTGAGGAAACTGGAACCTTATAGCTACCCTTTGTAGTAGTTAGGAGTTGCTCCTTTTTCCTAGGCAGTGACATTGAGAAGGAAATTCTGCTGGGACTGAAGAGCAATGGGCTGCAGGGCTAAATTCTGCCCTTAGCTGCCTGCTTCGCTTGTTGCCACATATGGAAAATGGGAAGAACACAAATTGGCCATTTGTGCATTGCTATCCTCTGCCTGTCCCTTCGAGTCTGGTTCTGGTAGTGTGATGGGTGAAACCGGAGAACCGGGACCAGATTGCAGGAGGGATTTTGACTACGGCCAGAGGTGGTTGCTGGGAGGCGCTGGGCAGCTCCATTTGTCCTGGCATTACTGAAGTCAATGGGATTTTGGCCATAGTCTTCAACGGAGCTAGGATTTCACTGCGCATGCCTAAGAAAGCACCGTATCCTACAGTTGTGTTGTCTGCCACAACATTTACTACTAATGAAATCTGTGTGCCCCATCTCACTTGGCTCCTTGTCTATCTTTATAGGTCTTCACCTGTGGTATTTCCCCCCTCCCTGCCACTTCCCTCTCTCTCCCTCTCTCTCTCTCTCTCTCTCCCCACCCTCCATCTATCCTTTCTTATGTTTCTGTCTGACACCTCTTGCTGCCCTCCCTTGCTGTCTTCTCAGCTTGCTTTCTTGTGTACTCTGCAAGGAATGTGCCCACAAGAGGTATTTTTATTTGGCAGCCTGAGTAAGCTTTCTGTTTTGGCTGCAGGTACTGCGATGAGCAGCCAATGGAGCTGACATCTCCTGTGTCATGTTTTTAGTTCCTTCCATCTGATAGAGAAGATGACCTCATTGGCTGACTGTGTTGAGGAGGTCTGGTTGCAAGGGCAAAAAAAATTAGACTTAACCTTGAAAGAAGCAACAGAATGCCTCACATAGGTTTTTAGGCTGTTTTTCTGTAATGTAGGGGTGTCACAAGGGATTCAGACCTTACTTCAGCACAGAGGGTGTGCAAAGACAATGAGCAATCCAGATACTGGTGAGCAAAAGATTTTTGCTAGGACTTTAGCAATAGGAAGAGGCTGCCAAAGGGGCTTCATCAGCTTCTGAGGAATGTCCTCCTTGGAGCAAGTTGTTCTCTGACCAACCTAGAGGTGATATGAGGTGCTGTATGGCTTTTCTCTCATCTGTTAAAGAAAGTGGATCTGTCATGTGTCAGGGGTACAACTGATATGCTGTTCTGTAGCATCATATCAGGTCACAGTGGCCCAGTATAAATCAGGATAACACAATTCATGATTGCCACGGAGGTGTGAACTCTCAGAAGAGTGTGTCATGAGCAAGACCAGTACAATGTAATCCAAGACAAATTTAATGCTGACCTGATTTAAAGAAATGTAGGAAAACGCTCCAGGCACAGATATTAAAATCTCCTCCTGCACTGATCTTTGGAAGGGCAACACTGGCAACCTGAGAGGACATTTTCAAGACATACAATTTGTTGCTGCAAAATCAGGGAAGAGCTAAGAGGAAATTGTGCTCTGAGCAATCGTGAAACCAGGATCCAGGCGGGCCTGGGGAAAAGACTGGATTGTATTGCTTCTCTTGATGAACTTTCTGAAAGCCTTTCCTCTTATTACACAGCAAGAGATAGTATCAAAACTGGCTGCAAGTGTAGAAAGCCACCTGGTGTTCTTGAGACTTTGCTTTGCACACTGTCCTACCACCCTTCCCAGCTTTCCGACATTTGATGCTGGGAAGGAGCTGCTCTCCAGAGCAGGGCCATGGTGACCAAGCTATTATAGCGGCATGATGGGGGAGTGATCTGTGTGTATTTTGGGTAAGAAAGGTCCCCCACGAACAGCTCGCACGTCACGCCTGGAGACATGCACTCATTTTTGCCTCTCAGTGCGACACGAAGGAAACCATGATGCTTTCCCAACGAGACGTGTGCGTGTGCATTCACAAACCCAGCTAATTCTGGTCTATGCAGGTGCTATCTCAGGCTGTGCATCCTTCCACGTAGTAACGATGGGGCAGATGGGGGTGTGTGCTGAGACAGCTAAACTGCTACGCTCTGACAGCTCCTTTGCATGTGTTAAAATAACATCCCCCTTACTTGTTGTCTCTTCTCTTCTACTCCATCCCCTCACTCAAAAAAATCTAAAGGGAACAAGCTCTAGGTATTAAAATAGCTCCAGTCTAGCTTGTTCAGTCTATTTCAGGAGGCTGGTTCCATCCTGACATAGATAGAACACAGAGACGTTGTGGAAACCACAGCCACAAGAGGCCATCAGCCAAAACTAAATGCTTTCTCAGCGTTTGCCGAGTGGTTCATTCCCCCCGCTCCCTCCCTCCATCCCCTCTCCTGGCTTAAAATAACAGCTGGAAGCTGTTTGGCTTTGTTTTGTTGGATTCTTCTGCTTGCTGTGCTCAGTCTGGTGGTATTGAGAGGGAAAGCTGGAGGCAGTTTTGTGGCAGCAGGGGCTCATTGCCTTCTGGACTTGTAGGTGAGACCTTCAGAACCATCAGGGAAATGAGAGTCTCACAGGTATTTCTGGGATGTGTTTTCAAGGAGAAGGCAATCATCTGGAGCTACGGCAGTGATAATGCATGGATTTACCAGTTTAGACCATGTATTTTGTCTCGTAGCCTTAGATTGACTAAAAAGGCAGTGGACATCTAGAAACAGGTTAGGGGAAATGTGGCTGAGGGATAGCGAAAGTCCAATGAAGCAATCTGTAGGGAAGGACTCATTTTCTGGTTTCTGTGACCCTTCTGTTGCTAAATTAGGGCTTGTGACATGGAGATGCACTGCTTCACACCAGCTGAGGGTTTGGCCCAAAATATCCCTCAGCTGAGGATCTGGGTGATAAGACTGTTACGAAAACACCATGAACAAGACATAAAAGCCTCATCGGTATAAATGCCTTCCTGCCTCATCTACATCCAGTGTTCCACTTGTCTGCTTGGAAGATCAATGTTTTCTGCATTTCCTCACCTTCAGGTTTGTAGGTGTCCTTCCAGTTCCTGCTTCTCCCTGGTGTTATCTGTTGTTCCATGGAGAACAACAAATGACACCAGGCCTATTCCTCACAGGGATCAAAATTAGGGGTCTAGTTAAACCTCCATCCTTCAGTCTAAACAGCACCAGAGTCTGTGAATATTTCCAAATACCTGTTTTGAATTTGAAGGTGCTCTTAACCCTTAAGGAGGAGAGTCATGAACTCTCAGATCTTTACAAAAATACTACCCGTATTTTCCCAAGAGATGTCAAATTGTGGGAGTGTAAATTACAGTGGGAAACTGCAAACATGAACTGAGCCTTGGAACCGGATGGCTTCGCACCAGAAGGGTTCACAGGCAGCCTGGCCTCAGGGGTGAACCTTGGTGCTTGGCAAGTGAACTCCCAGGGCCTGCTCTCAACAGCACTAAACTCCAAGGTTTAATATCATTCAGTCATTCTGCAAATCTTATGACCTGAGGTCTTCTCTGCCTCATCCCAGTGGTTTCATTCATTGTAAAAAGAATATTTGTTTTAGCAGCATTCAATGAGCACTTCTGCCATTGCAAGCAGTAACAGTGCACAGATGCAATATTCAACCTCAAGCACCAAAGTTTCTAAGACTCATTTAAAGGTCATGAACACAGTGTAAGCATGTAAGTTATGAGTTCTTCATGTCAGAGACATTGTTTCTTTTACATAATAGCAAATCTGCTCTATAACTTAATAACTTGAGCTAGAAAAAGATTACCTTTTTTGTGTGTGTTTGCTGTTATGCAGAAGGAAAGCAGAATATAGATGAGAATTTGTATTAATAAAATAGATGCTTCAGCTTTTTTATGGCAAACATTGAATGTACATTTGAAATACAGAGGGGTATTTGAATGAAAAAGTCTAAAGCATTTACATCTGTAAATTGCTTCTATTGACATTTCTGAGGGGAATGGACTATTTGACTTTTCAAGGTGGCAGTGTTCTGAGTCATTTCATTCATTTAGCAGAAATTGCTTTCTTTTGCGTTCCTTCAGTATTACAAAGAATATTTGTATGGGGGCACAAAACCCAGGCTGAATGGTAGCCCCATTTCCTCCTGTGAAACACAAGATTGTTATATTACGGGAAAGAAATGCAAACACTTAGGAGACATTGCATCACAGTATGCAAATGTACTTGAGAGTATTTTGGGCCAGGTCAACAATATAACATATAGTCAGTCACACTGAATTTTCTGATTTAAAATATTCAGGTTTGATTTTCCTAGTAGAACGCTTTAAGACAAAAAAGCCCTTGGGAAATAAAACCTGCTGCTATTTGTATAAAGTCCATTACCCTCAGACACAGTTTACAGCAGAAATTACCTGACTAGATCTATTTTAAGGTACATAGAGTTTATCTATTATCTATCTATCTATCTATCTATCTATCTATCTATCTATCTATCTATCTATCTCTTTCCACCTTTCCACCTTTCCATCTTTATATATGTTGGAGTTTAATCAAGGTTTAACAATTTTGCTCATAAGAACAATCTGTCCTTAGACTTTGAATCAAGTCTGAAGTCACTGGCATGTGTCAAACTATAAATTATTTGTCGTGTCCTTCTCTATGTGCAAATCCACAGACATAACACAGCAGACTATTGTCAGTAGTTGAGTAATTACCTTAATTTAAGCAAAAAGGTCAATGGGACCAAATGTTGCTGTAGCCCTGTGGTTGGGGTATTACATATCAACCCACCCACACATGTTATTATTTGCTCAGTGTTCTTTTTTTTTTTTCCTTTATTTTTTTCTTCTGGGCTTTTCTTCTTTTTTTTTTTTTTTTTCAATTATTAAAATAAAATTTTAANNNNTTTTTACAAACCATAAAAATAAATTGTAAGTTCCTGAAATATTATATGTCAAATTAGCTTATGTAAAAATGCTTTCCACTTACATAGCTTCTAAACACTGTTAGGACAGCCTGCTCTCATTGAGCCAGACATGCAGATCCCTATTTCAGGAAACATGGCACAGGAGGCGTAACCCAGCCAGGGCAAGGCAAAGTCAGTGAGGCCACCTCGATTTGCACTAGCAGAGTATCTGCTCTGATGATTTCTCCCTGAGTCCTCCCTTCGTGCTCCTGCTTCACCCCAGCAGAAGCCCTCACTCCCACCCCCATGCGTCCCCATGTTTTTTCAACTGTATTTGTCTTTGCTTTGCAGCAATGAGGAAAGAGGTGTCTGAGTGCTGGAAGGGGTTGCCCAGGACCAGAGGGTGCTCAGCTTAATCTTCCTGATTTGTGATGGGCAGTTTGGCAGCTGAGTGGGTGTTTAACCAGAGCTGCAGCAGAAAATTAGTGTGTCTTGGGGACCCCCCTGCTTGGGGCTCTCAATGAGAGAGGTATTATTTAAGGAGTCTCTGAGAAACAGAAGCTTCACAGTGAACAGTTTCCTAGGTATATGGAACGAATTTTCTGGAGTGCTTTTGTCTGGCACACTGGGAGTCACAACACAACATTTTGAGCCTAACAGGGGAGAGAAGCCTAGGGTTGGCAGGCTGCTCACATTCACCATCAGAAGTGACAAGGGGGATGAGAGAGTCCCACCCCATCAGATAACACCTCTGACTGCCAGGGTAACAACCCCAACAGGATCTCTGTCAGCTGCCACCAGAGGAGCTGCAGGCACCAGCCCACCCATCTCCTTCCTCCCTGCTGTACTCGTCTCTTTCCTCAGGCCAGCCTCAGGAATGCTGAGCATGATATTCTTTTCACGGAGTGGAGGCTGCTTCAACACAGCCTACTGGCTGCCATAGTGTGCTGGGACGTCCCTCTCCTGCGGGCTGGATTAGCTGGTCCTAGTGCTGAGAGCACCCAGGCAAGAACCTGAATGCCAGTGGGACTGGTCCTTATGAGCCATGAGTAGAACAATGAACAGCAGACAATCCCATTTCCAGAAAGGGAATTGGAGCACAGGCAGCTGAAATTGTTTCCTGTGTGTCACAGAGGAAATGTGTGTCTCAGTGTCATACAGGGCCTCTGCAATAGGAATTATATTCCATTATATTCCTATATTCCCAGTACCAGTCTTTTGACTTCTCCTTAAGACATGCCTCCAGCCCCTGCCTGGACCAGGACACATTTCTCCTGGTTTCCTGCCTTTCTTCCCTTGCTGCTTGATGTGCCAGTGTTCTTCGTCTTCAGCTGTGGAAGAAGAAAAAGCAGAGTCTTAGCAGTGTTAGATTCCTTTTCTAAAGAAACTTCTTTAGAAAGTGTTCTACGGGATACCAAGTGGGGTTCCTGCTTCATTTTAGATGCTAAGGACACCTGCCAGACTCCAGCACAAGTGGCCATAGCAGACAGTCCAAGTGTGCTTGTTTTCTTTGTGGCTCTCAGGACAGCAGAAGCAAAGCCACAACTTTGAGGCAGCAAGCGCTTGATGGAGGCCAGGTTCCTACAGGGGAAGGGAGCCACTGCCAGGGGTCCTTGCCAGCACACGAACACTGCTCTGCATACCCAAATTGCCTGGGCAAAAGCTGGCTGCAGGCTGCTGCTCTCAGACCTCCACTACCACAGTAGAGCAACTAAAGGCCATGCTTTCTATGCCACCCCTAGGTCTGCTTGTGGTGCCCCAGCTCAGGTAGGAAATGTCTACCAAGTGCTGATCTCTGTTGAAGTCGTTGCTTAAATACCTGGGCAGATGTTGGATTGGGATGAGACACTCCCTGAAGCTACGTGGGTAATGGGTGAGATGTTCCTCTTGCATGGCCTTGCTTGTTACCATCTTAGTATTGACACTACAACTGTCAGTCCTTTGTTATCTTTTAAAATAAACACTTCTCTTGGATCTAAACCTACACTGGAAAGGCTGTGTCTTTCCAAGTTTGAGAGGGCACGTGACAACCTTCCATATGTTGTAAAACTGGCCCTTTTCCTCTGTCTGCTTCCATGGTTTGAAAGTGCTGAATGTCCTCCCCTGTTGCTCAGTCACAGTGGCTGTGTCTGGCACTGGACATTTATTTACACTTGTAAGAAAGGAAAGGTATTGTCCCCTACCTATAAATGAGGGTGCAAAGCAGGATGGGAAATAGGACTCTATGTCAGACATAATTCAGTTTACTCTGACAGTTTTAACTCTTTGTGGTCATTTCTGTATTCATCTGAGTCTACCTGAGGCTGGGTTGTACAGAGTACAGAAGGGAAAGTGCTGGGAAACTGAAGAGCTCAGGAGGCTCCCACTGCACCCACCTTTTCCTACGGAAGAAATGCCCATAGTATCACTCTTTGCTCTGCTTAGTTATACTAAACACTTTTTAAAGGTTTCAGCCACAGACTTTCTCTTTGTATACCTCCGGTAGCATTTTGTAAGCCAGACTTGTCTTCTTGGGTGGTTTTATTTCCACCCCTTCCCTGCATATGTTTATCCCTGCAGTCACCAGGGATAAAGGTATGGCCATGGACTAAGACAAAGCAAAGATTCATTCCCTGTGGACAGTTTGTTCAGAGACATCACAGATGACTGTTGAGGTTCTGCAAAATCATGGTGTGGCAACAGCAAAGAGAGCAGTTGTTATTTTGCACTGTACTGACGTGACAGTGATCAGTAACTGGCATTCTCTGGGGCACTCGACACGGCACGATTGTGAGAGATGTTCTTATCTGGCAGTGACATTCATCTGACTACACACACCCTGCACATTCACAATCTGGCTCCAAAGAAGGAGGGGTTGGTTTATTTTAATATGTCAGAGCGAATATTTCATCTCTTGTCCTAGGGGAACCTGGTGCTCATGCTTAAGGATGTCCTCACATGGCTTCTGCTCCCTGATAGATCACACAGATAATGTGGGAAATAATAGGGCCAGTGTCTGATGTGGCAGTGGTTAGTGTCCCCAAAGCTTGTGAGACTCAGATCTCTGCTTCACAGTGCAAGGCACAGGCGTACTGTCTAGGTAATGTTGGTGCTGAATTCATCCTGTGCAAGGCAATTCTACGGGGAGGGTGATACCTGCTGCATCATCTGCATTCAGCAGCCTAAGCGGGAATGTGGTGGGATTGGGCTCTGGGAGTGGAGCTGGTGTAAGGGTAACTTGTGAGCTTGCTGTGCTGGAGGAACATGATGTGCTACAGCATGGGACTTTGATGCTTTGTGTTGTAGACCATACTTTTGTCTATAGAGAGGCTTTAGACCTGTTGTTCCTAGGCTCACTGAGCCTCTATGACAGCAAGGAGAGCACCTTCACCTCTGCAGACCCTATTGCTCCATCCCTTCCAGGGTATGGGAACAGAAACCCCCTCAGCCTGCAGGTGGTAGGCAGAGGCAGCCCCTTCATGAGCAGCCACACACTTGAGAAGGAAAGCAGCAAGGGGCTGTGAAAGCCTAGGAAGCTGCTGTTGTCCTTGAGCAGCCCATCCAAGTCATAGGTTCATTTCCGGAGCAAAGTGCTCCTTAGCAGGAACAAGGTGATCAGATGCTGATAGATAATAAAATTATTTCATGGGCATATCTCAGTTGAGAGCTGAACTAGAGGCAGGATACGGCTGGGCTGTGGACTGGAACCTAGGAATGGGGTCTGGCAGTTGTCCTGAAAGGCCAAAATACATGTTACAGTGAGTCTCAGCTCTCTTTGAAGGCTGCCAGGCACCTCCAGAGAGTGTCTGATTCAGATTCAAGCTCTCCATGGTGGTATTTGTCTCACTCCACATCTGGGTGACTGACCTGTTGAACACTTGTGTGAAGTGCGTACCATCAAATGGATGCAATGCCTCACTGAACAGTGATGGGGCTTGGGCTCCTAGGTCATTTGCTCACTTTTGAAAATATTTTCCTTTACTGAAAAGGGGTGACACTCAGAGATCAGGAGTAAGTATGCCAAACTGGCAAGGTGTCAGGTGCAGAGGGAGTGGTGTATCGTCATTTACCGTACACGGCGCATGGCACTTGATCAAAGTGACGCTGGTTTCCTTCTCTGTGCCTTAGAAGTGTGAAATCTATCTGGGGAAGGCGCCACTCACACTCCCTGTTTCTATGCCTGTTCTTCTGCTGGGAGTCTGCAGCAGAAGGAGTCTTGTGGAAAGCAAAAAATACTATGCAACGTGGTGAGAAAGTTGTTGGAACCTGCTGGTCGCTGCACATTATGTCCTGAACCTCCCTCCTGTACCGTGTAACCCTGCTATGAGCTGCTGGGGGTAGAGGAACATGACTGCAGGGTTAGTGAAAGGGATGGGAACCGTGCCATGGGCTTTGGCAATCCCTGGCTGAACTGAAAGGATACCTTATAAAGGCCCATGTAGTCAGGTTTGAGGGTAAGTTACCACTGTCCAGAAGACTGGACTTGTCTTCTGCAACTGATCATGGAAAGCTTTCCTCTTCATCCTCCCAATGTGGCCTCTTTTTTCCCATGGCACACTTCTCTGAGTCCTCCTTATGGTGATGACCCATGGGTTTCGCTGCAAAGGTGCAAGTGCAATTTAGATGGCATGCCTTTAAGATGTAAAAATGGGTAGGGAAATGAGTAAAAACTGATTCCATATGAGCAGGACACAAATGTTCTCTCTGGCAGAAACCACTTAACATAGCTAGCACTTTCTCAGTCACCAGCACTTGGGAGAGGCAGGAAATCCAATGGCAGCCACCAACGCCAAATGTGTGTTCCTCTTTTATCATGCTTAGCATGGGTGATCTGCACATGTCCATGCAGGAGCCCAGCAGATCTCCTGCCAGTGGGCTGGTGGATGTGGCGCTATCTTTCCCTGCTTCTTCTGACCAAACAGTTGGGTTGCTAGACTTGACTTTGCCATGGTGCATCCCAGAACTGATCATTTTCCAATGCAAAGACTACTACCCCATCTCTGGGGACAAATCTCTACAGGGATATTACAGTCTGGGGCTACTGGTTTGATGTTTCCTTCCTCAATTAAGAGGGATAGTCTCTTTACA
Organism: Gymnorhina tibicen; assembly: GCA_013399875.1. NCBI lineage: Eukaryota > Metazoa > Chordata > Aves > Passeriformes > Artamidae > Gymnorhina > Gymnorhina tibicen. The sequence goes on along the minus strand of VXAZ01005446.1, from coordinate 438,152 downwards.
CCCCTCCAAATGTTACTGGTGGATTCTTCCTCAAGCATCTTATTATGACAATTTTGCCATCTGCCTGTAAAGGAGAAGATGTTGGCAGTTCTGCAGTGATGTCCCAACTCTCTATTTTGTAATTCAGAGTTGTACTTTGCTGTTTAGATTTGCACGAAAATCAGCTTCTTGTCATGAAGGGTGTGCAGTCTGAGAACAGGCATGCGTGTGCGTACCACAAGATCCATGGAGCATTACAGAGCAGATCAATTATGTTCACAGACCAACAGATTGTTAACTGCTACCTTTTTTTTCTTATTTTTTTTTTTTTTTACTTTCCACACATGTGACTGACCCTTGGTTAAATAATCCTATGACTAATCTGTGCCAGGAACATCTTGATGGACTTCCTGATCTCGTGTGCCCTGTAAACTACCTGGGCTTCCTGACTGACAAGGAAGTACAGTCCTTGTGAGATACAACACTCTGTGCTGCTGCACTTTCCTATTTCGTATTACGTGATTTTATCACGTAACATTACAAACCCATGCTCAGTATTTTTCTTAGCCTTTATTAAGGTAAAAGGCTCACTAAGTTGATACTCGCATGACCACATTGTTAAATTTGACAGGAGAGGTGTTGCTGTTGTGGGAAGGCCATCTGACTCTTAGGGGCAGTGACAGGTAAAGGTAGGCAGCACTTTGTCTTCTTGTGCTTTTTTTTTCCTTGCAGTTGCTTATAATATTGCCAGTCATTATTTTACTTAAAATTTTCCATTCTGGAAAAATCTTGCTTCAGCATGATTAATTAATGAATGAGTGGATTGAAAAGCAGTTTTTATAAAAATGATTCATTGGTTTCTGAGAATAAGTTTTAGAAAATGACATTTCTCTGCCCTGAAATAATCTCTCCTTTTTTGTGATATTTTTCCAAAGTCCCAAAATAGGCTGAAAAGGGAAACTCTACCTGCAGCCAGCAAGGTGATTGGAGTCACTCACTGAGGGGTTTCTAACTCTGCCACTATATATAGAAGTGACATTAGGTAGTCAGTTTCCCACCATAAGGCCCCCAGGGGACACAGTGGGAACCCAGGTTGAGCACTAGCCAAACCTGGTGGATGATCCAGACTTTGGAAGCTTAATCTCATCACGTTAGCCTTAATCTCATTAATGTTTGTGAAGGAGCAGGTACAATGGGAAAAGTACCACAGCAGGAAATGAATAATAGTGAATAATAGGGCACAGATCGGATAGAGAGTGGTTGATAAACACAGATAAAGCAAGCGGGAATGGTGAATTTGTGTAGATCACATATTACAGTTTGGTCTGTGTGGACAGGAAACCTGTGCGGTGGTAAAAGTACAGCGTCTTTTCCATGTAAAGCATCGTAGTGTTGGGACCAGGGGGAGGAAAAGTAGGGTTATAGAAAGATATCTAACTTATGCTCTTCCTAACCTGGTGGTTCTTGACTTTGCAAATTTACCTGGCTCTGAGAAGAGCAAAAAGAGTGAGCTGAGGGTGTGGTCTGCTTTAGGGGGCTGGGGCTCCCTCACACATAAAAAGTCAGAGTAGGTTGTAGCATCCTTGAGCAGGGGAGCACTGGCAGCGGGGACATGGGTTTTGCTTAGGGAGATCTTGGCTGAGTTTCTTTCCTCTCCCAAACCATGGAAAGAATAATAGAATCAGGGAATCATAGAATGGTTTGGGTTGGAAGGGACATTTGAAGGCCATATAGTCCAACCCTGCTGCAACAAGCAGGGACACCTTTAATTAGATCAGGCTGCTCAGAGCCCTGTTCAATCTGACCTTGAATGTTTCCAGGGATGGGGCATCCACCACCTCTCTGGGAAACCTCTTTCAGTATTTTACCAGAACTGCACTGGAGAGCTTTTTGGGGAGGGCAGAGGCACAGTAGGCTGCCATCTTTAACGCTGCCTCAGGGTGTGTCTGTGGCCCCTTCCCAAGCCCTGACAGTCTGGCCTCATGCAACAAAAGTCACCCTTGTGCAGCGGGCCCACAGGAGGCCTGTGTCCTGCTGATGTCTAAAATTAATGCAGCTGGGCTGACAGATCCCTTTCCATCTTACCCCCTCGGACATCTCCCTGAGATGAGGGTGGGAAGGGATCAGCAGGCAGTTTCACAGCACTGCTCGTTAACAGAATTACTGCAATGTTACCCTTTATGGAAAATACTACATCGAGGGCTGAGTCTTCAGGGAAAATGTTAGATGAAGATGCATGTGTCAGCTCAGTCAGACAACTTGGGGGTCAACAGGTTCTCAGACTACATGTCCCCAGGTGCCCAAGTCCTTACAGGGAGCCACTGTATCTGGGTTCTCTCTATAAAAAAACTGGAAGAAAGCCAGGGGAATTAGTGCAGCGAAATGCTTACCAGGAAGCTGAAGATAAATATTCATGTCTGGATTTGTTTCCCATTGACTTTTTTAATTACATAAGGAAGAGATGATGTCTGTGAAAGAATTCCCCTTTTCCTCCCACAGGATATGCAGTGCTTTGATGCATGTCCTTTTCAGCAACAGGAATCCTCCTGAAGTGAGTTCCTAGAAAGTCCCTGAGGAAAAGATTTTCATATTTTCTGTGGCTCAGCTGCCAGCTCTGAAGAATGGGATGGCCAAGATTCCCCCTGTTGAGCAGTGGAGCTGAAGGCCTGTTCATTGTCTGTGTGGCACACAGCCCTCTACTCTGAGCTGACACAAGGCAGCCAAGGGTCCTGCTCTACCACGAGGTAGCATTCAGCTTTTTATTACTCTATTAATAATTACTCTGCATTTCTTGTACAATTTGTAAAAAACTCTCTCTTTTGTCTGCGCAAAAATATTTCAGGTGGGACTTAATGTCAGTATTTTGGGGAACAATACTTCCCCACTGCCTCACACAGGGGTGGTTGCTTCTCTCCTCATCTTCTCTCAGCTGTGTGGCATCCCACTCCCCATTCACTGTTTTGCTTGGGAGGGAATTGGCTTGCATTTGTCATCATGTTCTTCAGATGGCAGCCCTGTTTTGTGACAAGCCCAGGTTTGCACACTGTCACCTATGGCTTGCTTGTGCTTTGATGGGAAGTCCACTATTTTTGGGCTTCTGTAGACAGAATCGTCTGGGTGTAGCATGACCAGCTGCAGAACTGCTGAGTCTGCCAGGTAAAATGAGCTGGAGGAACTCAGCAGCAAAGTTCTGTGGGGAGCTAGGCTGCAAGTTTGTCATAAAGAGAACTACATCCTGGACATGGCCAACAGAGCATGGACCTGGAAAAGAGGAGGTTTCCGTGGTACCTTTAGGGCTCTCTTACATGCCACATGCAAAGAAAACCATGGAATTGGTCCTCAAACCCAGCCAGAGACAATCCACCCATGCTGGGAGCAAGCCCCTTCCTGGAAGGATGCTGTGCTATGTTTACCACAGCTGCTGCCCGGGTGGTGAGGAGCCTCAGCTTCTGTGCCATGCTGGTGCCTCCTTTCCTCTGCTGCTGGCTTCATGGAAAAACTGAAATGCCAGAACGTTTTATTTCTGTTAGGCATCAAATCATATGACCACTGGCCAGTAACGCCACTTCCATTCCTCTCATTCTCCCTCCCTTTTTCTCTTCAGCCACCTGTTCCCACTTCTCCCCACACCAATGTTCCCACCCTACTGCAGTCTGGCAGAGCCTTAAACAGGAAAAGGGAGGTTCCCTGTTTGATCAAGGCCTTCATTTTCAGCTGATACTTAGCTGCTGCAAGGCAAATTGCCCAAATCAAATTGACAGAGATCTTCAGCTTTGGCAAAACGTTTCTGCCTATTTTAATTGCTTTTGATGAGAACACTGACTGCAAAAATACTTCGTCATGCAATTTGTGTTTGCATGCAGGCAAATACAGGAGAGTTTCTGGTAGATGTGTTTGTTTGTTTTTGTCATGCACACTGTGAAGCAGTATAATCCTGCCGGGGCCATCAAATAGGCACTAGCTTATTTTATTCTTTCACTTCTTACTATTTTAAAAAACAGTAAGAGTAAAAAACTATTCTCTGCCTTTGAAGGACTAACCTATTGAGTCCTCCGATAGTTGGTCAGTGCGTTCCTGTTGCCCTTCCTAACTTATCTTCCTTCCTAGCCACCTGAAAACTGGGCAGGGTGTTCTACAGGAGGGGGAGCCTTCTTCTCCTCAGTTAAAGGAGGAGAAGAAGGCTCCCTGTCCCTCACCCCAGGACAAGGGAGTTCTGAGGAGACCCATAGCTATGGGGGACAGGATTCCACTTCAACTCTTTTTCCTTCAAGACACCAAGACTACCTCAGCCTTTCCACTACTTATGACCCCAGATGAAGCCAAAGCTTGTGGGGATATCCAAGGATGGCTGGAGCAAGGGCAGTGGTGGTGATTGTCACAGCCCTTCACATAGCAGAAGCAGGACTGCTGGAGGCAACAGGCTTGAGCATGCTGGCACCATGGGTTTTTCCAGAGTCTTCCTTGTCAACACGGATAAAGTTGTATGATGATCAACCAGACTTCTCCTGTGTCAGGTTCAACACTGTGGCTTGAGGTGGAGAGCAAAGAAAAAGCAATTGAGTCCAATGGATGGTGACAATTCAAGTCAGGAACCTCGGCTGTGTAAATATATCAATAACTGCTTTGTTTATGTTGGCCAAAGTACTTGTTTCTCTGAATTGTGGCATTCACCCAGTATTGTGCTTCTCTCAAAACAAACACCCCACTGCCTGGGCAGATATCCCATGGTACTGCCACCATGCTCTGAGCATGCTGTGAATGTCATATCGTTGCTATGTCAACAGGCGTCTAAAGGCAGCCCTTTCCTTGGCTTTGGGGTGTTGTTCCCATAAGCTGTTCTACTGGAGGTGTGCTTAGTGTGAGGGTAGACCCTGTCCCAGTCTGCGTGGGATTGCTGCTTACTCAGACACTGCTGCCATGGGGCTAAGCATCCCACCATCCACTGGCTAGTCAAAACACTCCGTAAATTCTGCCGATGACCTTGCGGTCATCCCTATTTTCCTAGCTAACTGCCATTTTACTGGGGTGGTCAGGAGCAGCCAAGGCCTGGGTGACAATGTCTGTACTCATTGTCTCAGCTCACTGGTCTACAGGTTTTGGAGGGCTAAAGTGAATACCCCACAGGTTTCTAGGAGGGGGACATTTGTGCTGCTCAAGCTCTACTTACCATCTTAACAGATACCGCTGTGCTCTGTCCCACCAGCCCTATCACACTGCAGTCCATAAGAAAAGTCCATTCCTGGACAATTAGCTTCCTGACTCGAGTTGATTTGCCTTCCCCACCACCCCAGTGCTGGTGCGACTGGCAGTCAGAGCCTCTGGTGAGAACAGCACTTTGCATGGAGAAGTAAGTTTTTAATGGCTGCAAGGGTGGCACGTCTCTTCCTGGGAGAAGCACAGGCTTTGTGAACAGCAGGGACCTGAGTCTTGGACATGTGAAAGAAACTTAGTGAATCCAACTGTCTCTCCTACGCAAACGAGTCATCAGATTCAGCTGGAGGCAGTAGCTAGACATTCAGCCTGCACTACCTGTGGTCATGGAGCAGAGAGAGCTGAACTGGCAGCAGGACAGTGCATCTGGCCCCTGTGCTGCTGAGAGGCAGTGTTTACACTACAGTAACCTTCCTGTTTGCCACCTGACCTTTCCAGTCTCATCCCGCTCCTTTCTGCTTGACTTTTGACTGTCCTCAGTTAATCTCTTGCCATGCCCTTTCCTTTCCCCTTTCTAGCATATTTGCTATTCAGCAGGTTCACACAGCAATAAATGATTAACCAGCAGATTTGTTGTTTCAGTCCCTTATTGGAATGCAGCAAAAATCTCCACTAATTTGTACATGAGGTGTAACAGAGAGGCAGGGCTTCTGCCACAGCGTCAAACAAGCCTTGGCCTGTGCATTAAAGGTAAGCAATAATGATAGGAAAACACTTTCCAAAAAATCACATTGACTTGAGTAGGGAGCCAGCCAAGCCAAGCCTGTTGGAGGCAGCTCCGTGCATATCCCTTCCTCACGCATAGCAGGGACACGCTGAATAGCTGGGCGAACTTCAGAGCACCGCCACGGAGACCAGCGACCACACTTCTCATCAGGGACCCACACCTCCACGCCAGCCCCGCAGGAACCAGCCATGGGGAGGGGCTTGGCTTGCTCAAGGCTGGGGCTGGGGCTGACACAGCAGCCGGCTGAGCACCACTGATGCAGGAACATGAAGCAGGTGCCACAAAAGTGAGGGAAGATCTGGCAACACAGAGAGAAGACCTTCTTTCTCCAAGGTGACCTCCCTTCCTTCAGAGGCAGCCAGAACGCAGCTGGTGGGAAGCGGAAGGCACCAAGCTGCTGGTGCCATTGCACCCCAGCAGGCGAGGAAGGGCTGGGGAGAGAGAAAACTTCCCCTTGCAGGGTGCTTTCCTCCCTCTAACAAGGCAAGCCAGCAAATGATTCAATTATGTATCAAAGAACAATGAATTAAATGTGTACAAGGTGCCCTTTTAAATGCCAGGAGTTATAAACCAGTGAGTGGAAGAAAGCAGGACTCAAGATTCCCCGGTGCCCAATTCAGGCAATGCTTAACTACTAGACTGTGAGGTATTGGAAAGGCTCCAGTTCCTCTTCTGGCAGCTCTTCTCCCAAATCACAAGCACAATTTTTCTTTTTCATTCAAAGAAATAAATAAATACCATCCTCAATTATGTTCTGCATAAATACCTTGAATGGAGAAGAGAAGGAAAAGGAGAGATAGCAGTTTCGCCTATCATGCCTGTCTTTCCAGGCTCTTCCAGGCACTGGCACGTACACGGGCCCTTCCCTGGTTACAGGCATATATATAATTAGCACTGCAGGTTACACATTGCCTCCCTATTTGCCAGCATAGTTCACCTCTGTGCAGAAAGGCATAATTCCTGAGTGCCACTTACGTGGTATCACAAGCCTCAGCTGTCCCATGTCCCTGGGTCAGACTCCTGGAAGTTTGTCTTAAAGAGCACAGGCACTGAGGAAAAGGCAATTGGGGCAGGAGGATTTATCGGCCTTTCAGTTTTCAAGCTGTTACCTTTTGCATTGTCAAGTCTTTCTCATCAGTATGGGTATCTGGAAACCAGCTTTCTGTAAAAGTTAAAACTGCTGAATTACAGCAGGGCTTCTGGAGCTGGGGTTGGCAGGAAGCCCACCTCCTTTCCACCCAAACAGGGGAGCACTAGCAAGGTCCCTCCTCTGCTGCCTGTGACATACTTACCTGTGACTGCAGAGGGGAGATGGAAGCAGAAAGAGATCCCCTGGGCAGCAGTGGGCAAAGCTGTGCAGATTCATGACCTTCTTGCCTGCCTGTGTGTGTAATTCCTGAGCAGGGGGTGGGGGGGTCCTGACCTCTTACCCTTCTCTACCTGGAACAGTGAGTCAGGTCATAATACCAGCAGGTGTTTCTGGTGGGTGTGTGGCGTCCATGCTGAAACTTGTCACAAGATTTTTCCAAGGAGGTTTCATAAGCCAGATGACTTTAGCAAGGACAGACAGTATGAGAGGATTAAACACCTGCACAAAAGCATGTGTTACCCAAATAATGAGGAACGATAACACAACTGAAGAGAAAAAGAAAAAAGAGAAAAGGAGATGAACATACGATCAGGGTCTTTGAATGACTTAGAAACCCCAACAGCTTCTTTCAGGACACGGACTCTCCTGCTCAAGCTTGCCTGAGCAGCAGTTTGAGAATTTGCGAACTGGGGACTATCATGGCTAAACAAACAGTGGAAGAGGCAAATGTGCTCTCTGTGGGGTATGGAATTTGATGCCCCTCTCTACTTCTTCCTCTAACCACTGGCCATGTATCAGAGGAACAGCTTGAGAAGGTTTTACTACCAATACAGGCAGATGATGAAAAGAGGCTGTTTCTTCCCCAGCCACCAAAACTCTTAGGTTACTGCAAGGGGTTGTACCTGCTCTGCTGGAGTAGTGCAGGGCTGGCATCAGCCTCAAAACTATTCAGAAATTCAAGACAGAAGAGAGGCATGAGCCTTGGAGACAGAGGGGACGGCACTGGAATTTCTGGACTTGTCTCCTGTTTACACTGGTACTGTATTTGCTGGCTGAATCTAGTAACTCAGACTCTGCTCACTGGCTGACTTTGCTCTAATATCTTAGGAATGATACACAAAGAGCAGGGCAAAAAGGCTGCTGAAGATGTCTGACGGGACCACAGTGCCAGCATAACTCTGTGAAGGAATGGAAGCAGGGAACAAACATGGATGTGGGTGTGGGAACTTCTGCAGGTTTGAAAAGTGGGCATTAGTGTGTTTCGATACTTAATATGTTTAAATCTTTAAGGACCCAAGACCTATTTTCAAAAGCTGATCAGCCTTAGAAACCCTGCCTGCTGAAAGCCTTCCACATAATCCATTTCTGAAATGAACGTTTAGGGCTCTAAGTCACTTTGTTACCCTTGGGTATGGGTTCTCTTCCATGGTTGCTTGCCTTCTGTGGGGGAAGCAAAGACCGAAAGAAAATTCTTAAATGCCTTGCATAGAGATCTCTGTTTCCTGATTTTCATCCCTAATGTAGGGATTTCACCAGTCCCCTCACAAGATGAAATGTTTATCCTCATTTCTGGGTCTGTCAGCATTAGATATGCTTCCTAATGGGCAGATTGTGGTTGTAGGAAATAACTCTTACTTATTCTGCTGCCACTGCAGCTCTGTTTATTCAAAAAGCAATCAAGGGCACAAGCCAGGCAGTGGCAGGTAGTAAAAGACAGTTATACTGGCACAGCCATCCACTTGTGCTGCTCCTGCCACAAAGTGCAGATCTTCCCTGCGTCCCCTTCCCATACTTGGGCTAGCTGGCTTGACTTTTGCATGTGGTGAGGCACCAAGCAAAAATAACTGCACACCTTTGCATGGCAGAGGTTCCTTCTATCAGGATGACTCAGCAGGATAGCCACACACTCCTATGCAATGTCCTCAAACAGACTGCCTCTTTTTTAGACTGAGTTTGGGGTGGGACTTGGGCCTCCCGAGCAAGGTTGGTGCCAGAGAACAGCTTATCCTTAATTACATTTCCACGATAGGATTCGACTGCAGAAGAACAAACACCAGTGAATTCAAGGTGATAGAGTTGTTTTCCAGGCAAAATAAATCGGATAACTGGGAACCTGAAATTGAGCATAAGTTCTCCAGAGATAGAGATTTCATCATCTCAGAAATAGCCCTGGCAAAGCCCCAGGAGACAATGTAGCTAAGTTATTCTGTGGCTTTTATGTTCTTTCATGTGGCTCCTGGATAGCTAAAGCCTAACCACAATTACAGTAATTTTATTTTAGGGAATCACACAATGGCATGGCCATCTACTCAGACATTTTGGGTGGCCCCTAAGAGGGATATATTGGTGGCATTTTTGGTCTTTGGCATTGCGGGATGGCATGTTCCTTGCAGAACTATGGAGTGCAAAGCCAGTACTTTTTTTAATTCTTATATTCAAACCTCTGGCTTCTTTTATTCTCAATAAACTTTCTATATTCATTATTTCTATCCTTTCATAGGTGCTGGGGCAGTGCTTCAAGGCCCTAGAGGCTAGACAGCATTTGGGATGCAGAAGCATTTGTTAAAAGCATATCTGGAGGGTGTTTGGGTGCCTGGTAGAAAGCGGGAAGTGTCCAGGAGTTCATTTTTCGGAATTGCTTTCCAATGGCGCCAGTCTGCCTGTTTGCAACATTTCACCCAGTTTTGCAAATCTGACAGCCCTCTGGCCAGCGTTACATGTTCTGCCACAAAGTTTTGCGAAACATCCTCTGTCTCTTATCGAAACAACAGGGTAGAGTTCTGCTTGTGGTAAAAGTTCACAATACTGAAGCAGCCAAAAAAAAAAAAAAGTTTGGGACAGATCAGCACCTAATTTCAGAGTGAAGTACTACTGCACTACTTTGCACTACCTGAGGATCCTGTGGTGCGGTAGTAAGGCCATTCCACAGACTTCTGTGCCCCACTAACTTCAGGGCTGACTTTAAGGGGTTGTGCCCCCTCAGAACACTGATGGACTGAAGATCTGATATGTCCTGTCTGTCTTCTTGTGGACATCAGGGTGCTGCAGCCTTCCTAATGACTAGTCAACTCTCAATGGCTCATCCTGAGCATTCCTGCTCCACACCTCCCTGTGGGTTTTTTTTAACCATCTCTCAACTTGCCAGACCAATTTCTTCAGTATGTGTTTGCCTACATTGGCAGACATTCTCTTAGGCACTGGTTAGGACACTGACATAGATGTGAGCATGGTAAGCCCTAAACACCCATGTCCCACTTTCTCTTTCGCCTTGACCTTAGTGTGATCTGAGTTTCATTTCCAGTAGGTGGCATGGTGAGAGGTGAAGAAAGGAGAAGACAATGGAGGTGAAGTTGGGCTGTTATTCACAGGGACAGATCACATGTGAGTTATGCACCATCAGACAAATTCTGCCTTTGAGGCCACTGTGCCGACTCCTTTATCATCCAACTGTTCTGACCTTCCTGATTTACCCCCTCCCCCCGTCCTTCCCCATGCTGTGATTTATGTCCTTGCTCCATTGTGTCTATCTGTTCTTCGGGACATGTTTGTATGGCTAATGCAGAATCTATTGCAACTAGGTCTTAATCTTCACCTCGTGTTTGCAAATGCCTCATGAAAAATAATAACAAGCATGCTAAGAAACTTCACAGCACTTGTGAGGGTGTAGACATAAGTATGTTCTTGCAGTATATGAACCTGCTTTTGGAAGAAGTCATGCATCTGTATTGTCAGGTTCCTCACTGACACCCCTCATCCATTGCATGGCTTGCCTGAGGTTCCCCAGTGTTCCAAGAAGAGAGAGAGCCTCATTAGAACTCTTACACCACACCCCCTCCTCCTTGAACCAACCTCTAAAGAAATGTCAGACCATAATCAGACAAAGAGGCTTGGGAACCCTAAAGGTTTTGGGCTTACCCAACCACGGCTCATGTTTGCAGTGCACAAGCATGCCCTTGATGCCCTTGGGCAGAGGAAGGCTGGGTCCACCAGAGCAATCCCATGCCTGATAACTGGTTTCTGCTTTCCCACAGACCTGAAGCATTTGTGCAGCAGAACAGGTGATGTTTTGCTCTTTGGCTGAATCTAGAAGTCTATCTTCAACAAAGCCACAGACTTCTAATGAGCAAGAGAAACATGGACTGCTTTTTTTCTAGAAAATCCATCTGCTTTCTCAGTGGCTGGAGCTGCTGGTTTGCCTTGGCCTTTGTATGGAGTGCTTCAGAGAGGTTTGTGGAAAGGGTACATCAGACAGAACTCTCCTGCAGAGGTGTTCTCAGAGGCCCCCTGTGGTGTGTTGGGACTTTGAGATGGACCTGTGTTCTGTATTAAACTCATGAAAGGGACACAGAGGACTTAAATAGCATTTATTCAATTTCTTTGTGGGTATTTTTTTTTCTTGAAATAAAGTCCTTTTCTCTTTTGTTTTATTGGAAGCACAACCACAGCAGGGTGTCCAAAATCAGGCAGGGCTTGGCATGCTTGGCAGGAGCCCAATGGGAAGCAGCATGCAGTCCAGCAGGGCTGCACCTCGGGTACATTCTGTGGTTGTCCATCCCCCACTCCAACTAGTTCATGACTCACATTCACCAGGTACCAAATGACTCTCAGACCCTCCTGGCTAACTCTGCCTCTCTCTGTCATGCCAGCTGCCATGAGATAGGTGTAGGTCTAATTATGGCCCTGAACCATGTGCTAATAGGCCACACTAGGTCACCATCCCCTCAAGCTTCTTTGAACACACAAAATTTCCACTGAGCAGAATTCACTGAAGTGGTTTCCCTCTCTGTAGGGCCACAGGAGGTGCCAAGCTACCATAAAACAGTGCCAGAGGTAGTGCTCATAACCACACTGTACCCAGAGGATCCTGATCTGAGTGAGATCAGTCCCTCTCGCACTGGCCTTTAGATATATGAAATATTACACATATATATAATTGTATATATTTTGCATATTATTTTTGTGTATTTATTATATAGAAATGTTTGATAAAATATAATAAATATTTATATTTGGTTTTATATGTATTAGATATAGATATAGCTATAGATATATAAATATATAAAAGACAATCCTTGACTTCTGTGTGAACAGCTGTTGGGAAATCTTTTGACCCCTAAATAGTATACTTCTTCTGCAATATCTAGTTATATTTAGTAGGGAAATGCAGAGCACTTATGCAGTGTCCAGCTATATCCTATCCTACCCCTGCTCCATAGAGAAATGTTTGAGGTTCCTCTCCTGCACCATTTCTGCACCTCGGTCTTTGCAAGTGATTTGGTGTCAAAAAGCTGTCTGCGGGAGAGGGAAGCAGCTCTGCTAGGACGTTGTGCATTTGTCTAATGATGAGGTACCACTCCTCTTCTGCTGCATGAGGAGATGAAAGCATGCACTCATCTAGCATGATCATCCCTTGAAAACACAGTTTGTGTCAAATAACAAACCTCAGAGCAATCCAGCATGGGCGAGGCCCCAAAAAGATGATAGATGACATTTTTTTGCCATGCAAACAACAAGAAAACAAGCAGCCAAAAGTCAAATCTCTGCTGAATCACTGATGGCTGTCATTCAGGCTTAACATGGTGTCTGGATCAAGGCAAGCTGGCTCTTCAGAGCAGGCATGGGAGCTGTCTCTGTCAGCACAGTGGATGGCCCGCTAGCTCCATACCTCTAATCCCAGTGGTGAGCGCAATGCAGCTGAGTAAGGTTCTGCAGGACATCAGCAAGGGGATGGATGCAAAAGTTGTGTTTGTTCTTGAAAGTGGAATTGAGGTCAGGGAGTGCCAGCAGGGAGCCTTGCAGGGATTTAATGCTGTGGGCACTAGATGGAAAGCCGTTCCTCCTTTTACGAATGTTCCTGAAGAACTTAGAGCTGGAGCAGGATGTGAGACCCTGGAGCTTCAGCGCTTTTGTGCAATGAGTGAGATGGAGTTGTGTGGTTCCTGCTGTGATGAATTAGCACCAAGTAGCTAGCTGCTGTTCTGGGAAATCATTCAGCTGTACTGAGGTGTAAACAATCTCTTCCTGAAGGAGGAGCCAGGAAAGAAACTAGGTGTCTGGTCTTGTTCTTCCCTTGGAATTAGGACTGGTCCATACAGGGATAGAAAAGCCAAGTGAGAGTGGCTCAGTTGAGATAAGGCATTTGTGAGGCTTACTGGAAAGGCAAGCATTAGAGGGACACAGCAAGCGCTGTCTGTTGTGGGTACCTGTCTCCCTCCTGCACCTAAATAGGGGTATTTATTTAGATTTGTTAATATCCACTGCTGTAGGAAAAGCAACTCAACCTGAATGCTCAGTCATCACCTCCTGCAGGGAAAGAGTACATGCAAGAGAAGTCTGAAGGGAGTTCTGGCTGCCAAGGAAAGATGAAAGGATTTTAGGAAGAGAGGTTGTGAAAACAAGTAGCACTGGAGAGCTTATCCATGCATAAATGAGATGGAGCCTGAAGTGACGGAGAGTCCCCATTGCTTCTTTAAAAACATAAGGGCAAAACAAAATGATTGGCTGAACAGGGTGTAAGGCAGGAAACAAGATCTTTTAAAACTGTTAGCAGTCAGGAAGGGAAGGAAAAATCTGTATGTGTGCAAATCAACTTTGATTTGATGCCCACCCCAATGTCCTGCTGCAGAGGGATAAGCTTACAACCCTCCCCCAAAAAAAGAAATGGAGCATGCTTCCAGCTCTCTGGGTCCATGCCAAACTGTGAAGTTCACTTTCAAAGGCAAAGCTGACACGGAGACATTTGACAGGACTCATGCTTCTAAATCACGTGGATGCTTTTGTAAACATTACTTCTGGGTGTACTTAATATCTCCACTATTAATCAGGTTGCGGGGAGTTAAAAGCCCATTAATGGCATTAACAAATGCTATTTAACTGGGCTGAATTGCAAATGCAAGTTTAGACAGAGAACAAATACAATGTGACTTTGGAGGAGCAGAAAGCCAGCCAAAAAAACCCACATTTCATCTTGAAAAAAAACACCACAAAACAAACATCAGTGAATCAACCTGAAACACACAGACTATGAGAAGGGAGGAAAAGCCTTGGCAGATGTGATATTGAAAGGACTTGTGAGTACGTTGGTTAAAGCCAGATGTGAGGCTCAACAAATGGGAGGGGGTTGGTGGGCCAATACATGGAGCAGATTTGATAAGATCTTGGCATGCAGGGTGACCTAAGGACGCTCACTGGAGTTTGGTCTTGCTGGCACAAAGAGCACTCAAAACAGGACTGGGAAGTTATCTTTCTGTGAAAACAGTGGTCTACCAAACGAGGGAGGTGGTGATAACCTGGATGGTCTTCAAAGCAAAGCAATAGCAAGGACTGAGGGTTTGGAGAAATCATCCAAGCCTTTTTGGGTTTTTGAAGAGTGCAATGGGAGAATGACTCAAACATGCTTGGTTTGTTGGCTGTGTTTGTAGGAGCATGTTAATACCCGTTCACACGTACTCTTTCTGAGCAGGACAATGAATCTTTAATGTTGTGCTTGCTTGTATATTGTAAAAATATAAAAAGGGCAGGAAATTGGTTAAGGGAAAATGTAACCTGAATATTGTGGGGAAATATTAAATAGTGAAATGCACAAAAATATGAATATTTCTCCAGAGTCTTTGCCTGTGGTTTTCAAAAGCAGATAATAAAATGTATCCTATGAAGTCCAGTTCTATACTCTGTTGCCGAGAAAAAATGCCTAATAAAGTAATTATTTTCTAAATGTGCTAACTGCGTAATACTTGAGCTAGATTGGCACCTATTTTTATATTGTCTGTCCTTATTATATTTTAACAATTACATTGAAAAACACTGAGGTTGGAAACATGAATTGCTCAGAAATAAGACATTAAAATCGTGATAGTTCTTCATTTTTCAATTTAAACTTCTATATGCATCTGCATTGTGTCACAGTCAAAGGATTATCACTGTATAGGACAGATCATCACTGTGCTCACTGGGTAACTGCTCAGAGTTTCTTCTTACCCTCATCACTTGACCCCAGGCCTTATTTACTAAACACCACTTAAGCTCTGCCTAGAACACAAACTGATTACATTTCCTCATGGGCTTTCCTGTGACACTTTCACTCTAAATCTGAGCAGTTCAGAAACATGAACAGATTTCCCCTTACCGCAGCCCTTATGAAAAGAGGAAGGAGCTAGTAGCACTTCCATTTTACCGAAGTGGAACTAAGATAAAGACATTAGAGTTGTGACCACTGACTCTTGCTGTTCACTTTACAGCTGCACAAGTTTGCTTTTTTTAATTCTGGCTGTGTGTGCTGTATATGTTTAGATATTGGCGTGTTACTTAATTTTGCAGAGAATTTACCCTCCACGTGACTCTTGTGAAAGACAAAATTGCAGATATATAATAAAACCAACTGTTTTCTGTAAATATGAGAGCTGGGCACCTACTGAGAGAAAAGAACAGGAACAAGGTAAATACAAAGTTTTGCAAGAACCGGGGCTGAGAGCAGGGAGGGATAATGGTGCGTAGACAAGAACATCTACTATTGTGGAAGGTTCCTGAATAAACAAAATGAACACTTGAGTACCATTTGGGCAGGACATGGAGCTGAGATATCAAAAAAAAGGTGAGCTAAGTAGTCCCTAGAATATCCTTGTTAGCAGGTTTTGATACCAAAGCCACCCAAAGGGAATCTCTGGCAAACCTATGATGGCCTACTATGAACTATTTCTAGGGGCAAAACACATCCCTGGCTGAAGAGTGGGAGGACAGGGCAGGGAATTTCTAAGAGTGGTCAGGATTTCTTGATTCTGTAATGCCAGGAACTCTCATAATTTCATGTTGAAGACACAGCTCCCAGCAACTTTGCTTGCAATGCAGAATGCTCAGCACTTTTGCCAGTCTGGCCCCAGGTGTCCATAGCTTGGCAAACAAAATGGGAGGTAGTGGCCAACTTAGAAAATGCTTATTTAAGTGACTTGCCAGTAGCACACAAGGGCTCAGTCCTAGGACCAGGGCTAGGCAGTGTTCAGTTGCATTAATGATCAGATCATCTTTCTCCCCCTCCAATCCCCTTCCTCATTTCCTACACTCCCCTCCATCTTGGCAATAAAATATGCAGGGGTCCTGTGGGAAAAACCCAACAAAACACTGTGTGATCATGTAATTAAAGGCTGTACTATAACACACAGGCACAAAGGAGATGAATTAATGCTTTATGGAAAGCCTCCAGATTAGCTTTTCCTCACTCCACTGTGCAGCCATAATGTTCCTTTAACAGAGCTCTCCATGTGCTATTGCACAGACTTACGGGGGGAACCACAGCAAAGTTTCAAGCTTCCTTTCTTACCCCTTAGAGAGAGAGTGCTGTGTAGATGGGCTGACCCTGGCACGGGTCACCAGGGACCAGGGAGGTGGAGATCTGCAGCCCTTTGCCACCTGAGGTGATGGGAGAGCAGCAGCCCACCAGCCCTGCAGACCGTAGGGACAGGAGCATGCTGACCTTGGTGTTGGAGCCTGGGCTGCCATGGGGCTGTACGGACACAGACTGTCCAAAGCAGAAATTTACGGCTTTAACACTTCTACTATATCACTTAGATCCTGAATGATGTACCCCCATGTGCAGTGGTATTCCTGACCTCTGTCTTGCTTCTCTCACTCATACCACTTCTCCTTTAGGCTCTGGCTGGTACCTCATGTGATTTTTTTTCATTCCTACCCACCAACTTCTTCCAGTTTATGTCTCAATTTACCTTTGTCTTCGAAGGCAGGGTGGGTACAGTCCTCTCACAACCAGAGATCTCAGCAGCAGTGGTAGCAGAAGCAACCCTGTTTGATTGTTTTGTCCCCGTACGGGGACCTACACCAACTGCACCTACAGAGGAGCCAGAAAAGATGAAACACAAAACTGTAAGAGATATCCAAGAAACCTTCAGAGAAAACAAGCGCTTGACTTGTCTCTTTTTCAGACAAAATGCAAATGTTGGCTTTTCTGAGGCTTATAAGATGGCCAAACGGGAAGAATTTAATGAGGTTTCCAAGAGCACATCCTTGACACCAAGGGCAGCCTCTGCTTGGGTGCCCACTCTGAGACATGGGAGTCACAAACCAGTATGAATGTTTCACCACGAGGGAAACAATGCATTTTTCTTCTCCTTGTTCTCAGAAACAGCCGTGCCACTTAAGCAGAAATGCGAAAGCAAATGAACAAAACAAATTCAGCTTGAGGCAGACACCCAGCATGGGGAATTGCAGGCCAGATGGTTAGTGTGACAAAGTTAGAAGCAACTGAAAACAGCCTTTCAATAAGAAGTGTTAGGCAACTTCAGGATTAGGTGGTACCACCTCGACTGAACCCCCTTCTTCTTTTTAAAGATGACTTTCCTAAAGTCAGCACACCAGCAAATTTGCTGAAGAAGCACAATGATGGTGCGAGAAAGGCCACTCTGTTGCTGTTGCTGTTACATCATCAATGTGTCAGAGGACAGGAAAACCTTTCTACCACTTGTCCTGCTGCTGAGTCCTGTTCCTTTCTCCTCCTCTTGGCCCTGTTCCCTGGACCCACTCTCTTCTCACCCACGCTGCAGCTAGTCCCTTGGTGCCTGTCTCTTTCCCCTTGTGGCAGATGCCTACTCAGCCTCCTGAGCCTTCTCCTCTTTGCCCATCCCACTGCTGGCTCTGGCGGCATCAGCTCGGAGTCCAGGAAAGCTCCTTACTTTGGCTCCCTGCCTCCCTTCCCCTCCCCTCTGCTGTCAATTCGTCTCACCGGTCTTTTGGAAAAATCTGTCTTCCTAATCTACTGTAAAACAAAAGGGAGTGAGCCAAAATCTCAGCTCCTGATGATTGCTGCTGTTCTGTTGACTTTTTCCAGAGCCAAGGCTGTGTTACACTGCTTCACATCACCGAAGGATGAGCCCTGCTCTTGTCAGTGGACAGATGCCAACTTGCTTCAGCGGAGAATCTGTCTTGTTGGCTTAGGTTTCAGTGTGGCTGGACTGATTGATGTTGGAGGACGAGCTGACCCCTGACTCCAAATGAATGCAGAAATAGCTAGACACAGCTATGCATGCCCTCCTCATCCGCTTCACCTGCTTTCTGCTTCTTTCATTGCAGAAGCACATGCGCATACAGAGACTAAGCATGTACAGGAGTTTTCAGTTGTTCTGTGCGCTGAGGCTCGCTGTCTTTAGTTCTTGGAGGATTCCCCTGTTCTCAGGAGATGCAGCGCACGATGCCTTTACAGTGTTTGCATGAGTTGTTCCTGCGTGTTCCACATCATCAGGTTATGTACTGACAAGTGGAGCATATGCTCTCAACAGCATCTCTGCTGTGACTAAATCACATCAGCTGGGTCATCAGCTCAAGGCTCGCAGAGTGTTCTTCCAGTTCCAGAGGGAACTGTTGTCTGCTTGCATTGTTTATAACCCTTGGGAGACTTGGGCAAATCAGGACAACCATGTGCAAGACCCAGCATTGTTTTCTTAAGCTGCACAAGCATTTGCTTTCTTATCTCCATTGCTCTCTGCATGCACTACAGGCATCTATTCAGTTGTGCAACACCTTGGGTGAAGTAGAGCTCCTAAGTCACCACTTGAAGCATCTGTGCAGAACTTGGTTGCTTTTAATAGAACCCTAAAAATGCAGCCTAGATTAATATCAGTATGTACTACAAGTGGTTAAACTTCCTGTGTTGTCACTGCCTTGGCAGCGTTTGGGAAGTCATTTCACATAGGTTGTGGAAATCTTGCCATGAACTTAAAACTCAACATGTATGAGAGGCAGAACTTCAACTGTATCATTTTAAGGTCAACATCTGTAACAATTGGGACATTTTTTGCCTTCTCTCTTTCTTTCTTCTTTCTTTTGTTTTAATTTAGCTGAAATTTTATTTTGTTTAATTAAAACCTTTCCCCACTTGCAACTTGAGCAAGCACATGCTGAAACAATTCCTGATGCCCAGTGACAGTTCTGTCCTAGACAATTATATCATCAGTAGACACATTTTTACAGTTTGTAGCATCTGTGCACTGAAATGTTTTGGAACCTACCCAAGAAATATATTGAAGTTGCTCAACCCTGGGCTTTCCATGCCAAAGGAGACCTGAAAAACCTTATCAGTCTATCTAATTTTCTCAAGAATTTGGCTTCCATCGAGCAAAAATTTCAGTCCAAGTAGAAATTTTCTCTTTGCATGTTCCTGTTCCAGAGGCCATTTAAGGCTGAATCAACTCTGCTGTCCTCCATAATTAGAAAGGAGCAAGCTTGCTTGCATCTCCTTCTGTTTTGCAAATACTGCCACTTACTGTCATGCAGTATCTCCAGGCCTTCCACTGCAAGGCTGGAGGAATGTTTTGGACTGTCCAGATCCAATTTTCCATGACATCTTCATCTTCACTTGGATTCCAGAAGTGCTTTGCCATGACTAGAGGTTTCACTCTCGCAGACGCTGTCCAAAAGTGTAATGAGAGACCATCTCGACTCCCATTACATTACAGATCACAAAGAGAAATTAACTATTCCTGTTTCTGTTTCTGTGGAAAGAGCAAGCATTGGCTCACTGTGTCCTGAGTTGTTCTGTAACCATTTTTTGGACCCCGTTTCATTGAGCTTACTTTACCAGAAAACCATTATTTCCTTCTTTGCGTCAATCAGAATCACCTTTTCATGGCTCGGGGATGTCACAAAGGTCGTCTTTATATTTTCCTTTCTTTCTTCCTTTGTTTCACATTCTCTCTCTCTCTCTCTCTTATTCCCCCACCTCCCCCCTCCTTCTCTCATTAGAAGGCAGAGCATGACTGTGGACATCACGCCCACCCTGCCGGTGGACCCTCTGCTTTCTGCTTCCAGCTCAATGCACAGCTTGTAATCATTACAAAACGATGGGGTATCTTCTGGGTGATTGTTAGAGGGAATTACATTCTGGCAGCCTGTGAAGGCATGTGGATGCTCTGATATTTGATATTCTTTTACTTTCTGTCTGCTATAGCTATTTCCCTTCTGTTTACAGGGCATTGCTTTCTTCACAACTGCTCGTGCCTATAGCCTACTGAGTTCCCAGTCTGAGATTCTCTCTTGTAGTTGTTGAAACCCCTGTTGGAAGCTGATGGACTTATTGCAGATTGACAGATCTGCCACTACAAACAACATTTGAGCCAAAACTTTGTCCTGTGTAACCTCCATATCTCAAAGTGAACTTCTTCTTCATTTTTTCTTCTTTTGTTTCACTAGCTTATGAGGTGAGATTCCCAACCTATGTAAATAAGTATAAAGCCAAAGGATGTGTATTGATTTATACCATCCAAAAGCCTAATACAAGGTCTTCAGGGAAGGAATCTGTCACATATTGAACTCAAAACACTGGCTTTTTAAGTGTGTGGAATTCCTCTTTGTTTCTTTTTATGTGTGTTTTATTTTCCATCATCCCTCTCCTCTCCTCTCCTCTCCTCTCCTCTCCTCTCCAGAAAAAGCAAAAACAAAAGGCTGAAAAAGTGCTGCTCTCCTTTTCCCCCCTAAACTGTGCATTTGCTGGTTTAATCACCAAACCTTCCTGTCACTCCTAAGTTTCAGAGCCACTGTTGGATCTTCCTGGCATGGTTATGGCACTCTAATGATGGCTATTTAACTTTTATGGTTTTTTGCTCCATACCATTGAGCAGGCTGATCAAATCCCGAAAAACGATTTTTCACTCTGTGACATTGTGCAGAGGAACTTAATTTACAATGAAAAACTGATTTGGAGGTGACTCGTGTGTGAGGACAGATAATCAAAATACTACCCATCATGGAAATGATCTGTCACCCTCAGGTTGAGGCTCTTCTAGTGCCTCCTGCATGCAGCAGGCTGAGGAGGAGGAAGGATACACTGGTGTTAAAGGTAACACAGAGGAGTTCATATTGCCTCCTACCACTACCTATTTACCATTCTCTGAATCAACATCCCCCTTCCTTGGCTCCAAAATCAAGCCACAACTTTAAACTCAGAATGTTTAAAGAAACAAGGGGGGAGAATAAGTGTCTGGGCCATTCTTCAGAAGCCCCGTGTAAACACTGGGTGACCCATTCCTTGTTCTTTTCCTAACCTGGCTGAACTCTGAAAGCAAGCAATAAACAGCAAAGGTTAATTAAATCCATTTCTAAGTTTAACACCCCTGCTTCCCACCCTGTCCTAACCAGACTTTGGGGTCTGTGTGTTTTGGGCAAATATAACCTGGTTTGAATTTCAAAACATGATTTCAAGCTTCCTTTAGAGACAAAGAAAACTGATTCCTACATGCCAAATGAGTCATTCAAGACAGGGAACCTAATTAGGGTTGCAGCAGCAGCTAATTTCGCCACCAAAAAGAAATTTTGTGCACTAGAGAATGAAGTGCTAGTTCCGGGCAGCAGCACCAGACACTCAGTGTAATTATAATTTATATGGCCCTCACTGCTGTAGTAGTTAAGTGCTTGACAAGAACCAAGGGATTTACTCTGAGGTAGGGAAAAGTTTTCTTCTCTTTTACAGCCAGGGAACCAGAGATGAAATGACCTGCCCCACGCTATTCAGTGGATTTGGCCAAGCTGAACTCAGGTGTCCCCAAGTGTCTCTTTAATATTTTCAGCAGGAGTTTCAGACCCTTTTTTTTTCTCTTGCTTCTGCCCTGCCTGTAGCCCTGAGAAATTTGGATCCTGTTTTTAAGTAGAGTAGTGAAGGGAAGGAGCAGCCTTCCTCCCTGTAGCAGGGCCATGTGTCCCAAGTTCAAACCACAGATTATTTGAGTAACAAAATTCCCCACAAGACATACAAAAATATTTCCCAGACTTCAGAAGGTGAAGGGCTCCAGTTCTCCGAGGACACCAGGCTGATTTAGCTGTATCATACCCCTTTCCTGGAAAACTCACACCTGACCCTTACCTGTCACCATTTGGATGCATCACCAGGATGCCAGGTACCCAAGCAGGGTTAGATTTGAGTACACTGGACTTACAGAACTACACCATGGGCTGCCCTGTCTCCTTTTTTGGCTCTCCTAGAATTGTGCAATTCCAAGTTTCTCTACAGGCCCAAGAGAACATTATTTCTTGCAACAAAAAACAGGAGCAGCATAGAGCTGGGTTATCATTGGGAGTGGTTTAGAAATGTTTCTTTGCTTTAATGAAACCTCTTCTTTAGGAAAGCAAAAGCCAGGTTGCAAACCTACAAAAGAAAGCACTTTTTTCTGAAACTGAGACACTTGGTGTCTATGCTGAGGTGGCACTACTGGCCAGAATTCCTTTGAGGCTGGCAAAGGCTCAAAGAGAGTGCCCCTGCCCCTGAACTGCATTTTGAGTCAGGTGGAAAATGGGAAAAGATCCACAGCTCAGTAGTGGGGCTAAAGCGCCACCAAATCCAGCCTCTGGGCTGGTGTGGGAGGGCTGGGAGCCTTGCAGCAGGGCTGGGGGCTCATGTGCAGCATCTCAGGTCTAGATGGGAAATGTATGACATGCGACCTTGACACCGAGGCTCCCATCGGCCAAGGAGCTCAGTGCTGGCTGGGGCTTTTGTCTGGGCCCCAAATCCTGCTCCTGTCTTGGGGCCTTTGTTCAGTCCTGGAGGCCAGCCTAGAGCAGCTATGTGTAGTTTCACTTTTGCTGTCAGAGGATATCTGTGTTGCAGGAAGCTCTTACAATAACTCTGTAAACATGAATGAACATGTTTCCCTGATAATGTCAAGTGAAAAATCCCATATTTTTCTCTTCTTTAATGAGCAATTCTTGCCCTTCAATGTCTCTGAACTGAAACATATGTTTTTACTATTGGGTGACAGTGCTGTAATCCCATTCTTATACTTGATTTATGAAGGCAGGGCCTGGAGCTGTGTAGGGTCGAGGCCGCGTTACACTAGAAACTGTATGGGCTCTTAATGAGGGAGAGAGTCTGTATGTGCAAGAGGATGGACAAGAGGTGGAAGGGAAAAAGAAGGTATGGTGGCCACACCTGGAAGGGAGCTGATGTCTCCTGAATCGTGGAGTAGCAGCTGCCAACATTGTTGCCCCTATAAATATTCCAGAATTTCCATCAGCTTTGCTGTGGCTCTAGCTCTGGCGCCAGAAAAGCCCAGTATTCTGCAGTTGTTTCACCTCATGGGTCAAGCAGCAGTTACAGGATGCACAACACAATAGAGGATTTAAGTGACACATCTGAACTTGATTATGGTTTCCTAGGGGGAAAGAACCATGCCTTCCACTGTGCTTCGGGCACCATTCAGGGGATACTTTTTTCCAGCTCCTCAGGTTGGGAGTGCCTGTGTGAATATAACCACAGTGACGCACAGAACCAAAGGATGGATGGGTATGGCAATTAAATGGAAAAATCTGCTTAAATAAATAAACAAACCTTATTAAAGACCTCTGAATGGAGCCCCAAAGATTAAGACTGTCTGCTTCTTACATCTCTCACATGGACAGGAAACTGGAGCAGATGACAGAGCACAGAACACATTTAATAGGCTCTTCCTCCTCTCCAAGAGGAACAACACGACAAGTAAATGGACCATCCAGCACTGGCTGCAGCTCATCTGCAGTCTGGGGGTGCAACAATGTGTGGACCTTGTAAGGACTCCTGCTTGAGGGGTGGCTTCTGCAAAGCATTTCAGAGGACATGAGAGCAGCCATGCTGAGCATGTGGAGAGCAGCACCCCAGCTGCCTTCTGCCACATGGGAGCTATCACAACAATGTTGGCCTGCAAGTAATTCTTGATAAGCTCTAGGGACTGCGGTGCAAGGAAGGAGATAGGGCTAATTGCCCATGCCCAAACAAGAGCTGAAGATTGCTGTCTTTCCCTTCCAAGAGCAAGCCTAACCCCCACCCAATACCCTTGGAAAATCTTCCCTGTGCTCTCTGTAACACACAGATCTGCAGCGAATATGGATGACCCATGCCAGTGTTTTCTCTGACCAACGTACTTCACATACCTGTTTCTAGAGGGCAGAGGGAGGAAGAAAGAACAAGTACTCTTTCACTCTATGATGTGCACATGTGTTTTCTGCTCTCTTACTTATTCTAAACTCTCCCACTTCACTCCTTTACCATGTCCTTAATAATTCCAATAAATGTCAGGTCCAATCTCACTTAATGAAATATACACCTATTAAATGAATGAAGTGGAAAAACGGCCCGCTTTGCCTGCCTGCCTTGAATCTGAGCTGCAATACATGGGTTTTTTCCATGCAATCAGATTATTTTTACCAGGTCCCTAGGAAATTTCCAATAACACAAACAAACTTTAACAATCCTGTGAGATTCCCAGCCCACTTCGAAGAGGAACCCTGAAATGTTATTCAGTCCTTGGAGCCATTTGTTTCACATGTGATCCCAAACACTAAAGGCAACATAATATGATAGGTATTTACAACATATCCATTATCTTATCAGAGCTTCAGGTACAGCTGTAAATAGCCTGTTCCAGCTGGGCAGTCTGCTGAGTTAAATGGGTTCCACTTTTAAAAGCAGGAACTGGAAAACATGTCCCGTTTAATCTGAGATTCACTTGCACCCGAGGGATGGAAACTCAAACAGCAGACCTCAGCTGCAGAGGAGCTCCATATTCCATGAAAAGCCCCTCCCTCTATCTGATGCGAAAGGCCAGGCCCGCAATCATCGTGCCGCTCATCCGGGCGCTTTGTTGACAGAGCCCTGTTAGCAGCTCACCAAGCATAGAGAATTGCCGCTCCCTGGATGGAAGGCAATTTTGCACAGTCAGCCAAAGACAAAAGGAAACATAAGGCTGAGGGTGGAAAGAAAAGAGACCACATTGGAAGTTGTGAGAGGAAAGGGAGGGGGCAGAGAGCTAGTGGCTGGAGGAAAGGGGAAAATATGAAAAACAAGACCAGAGAAGGTATAATTGTTAGGGAAAATCTTTTTCACTGCTTCCCTGGCTACAACCAGTCTGAACAGGACATAGTGTTTACTCTTTGCATGCTGCCACACACCGTGTACCAGGTGAGAATGGCTAGTCTTCCACTACAGGACCCCTGGCAGCAACTTGATCCTTTGTCAGAAGGAAACAAATCTGTTAAGTCCCCATTCAGTCCACAGGCTTTTGAAACTCTTTTTAAGAGCCTGGTGAAGAGTCAGAATTGGGTTGCATTGAGTCTGAGCTTATGTAGAAGGAAGTGGTATTTCAAAGAAACAGAAGTAAAGAAGTTTTACCTCTGAGGCATGAGAAATCAGCAGCTGATTCCATCATGACAGAGATTATTCTCTGGCCCTTCAGAAACATCCCAGAGGCAACTGTACAAGAGACCTACTGTCAGGAGATGCTGTTGACCATTTTTATCGGCTTGCTGGCTAAAACTGAACCTTGCTCATTAATGGTTGGTTGGCAGCTGATCTGAGAGTGAGTGACTCATGGTGACTGACCACAAGAGGAGGTTATTGCTGGAAGTGGACTTAATTTGACAATTTGCACCAGAGATTTGGGAATTTAGTGAAACCAGCACTTGGAAGTGTTAACAAGCAGTGAGCCAGTGGTAGTGAATCTACTTAAAGATGCATACCAGGGCACAAAAACCAGTGCCAGAGTAAACAGAAAGCAGAGAACAGATTGGTTTGCAATAAACATGGAAGCAATTGCAACAGAAAACAATGAGTCCGACAAAGGAGATTTAGTTACAAACCCTCAATAAAGGCATCCCATCTAACAAAAGCATGCTGCTTTTGGCAAACAACAAAGAATGTCCAAAACCAAAGCGCATTACTGCACATGTAGCTGAGGGGCAAAGACTTCAAACTCGTCAGTTTGATGATGAGACAAAGCTTGTAGTTCTTCAGGTACCCAGCCTGGCAGGAGGAGAGGCTGCTTTGTGATATTGGAGTGGAACAGATGCCCTCGAATTCTGAAATACTGTCAGTACCAGAGAAGACTTTCTACTTTTATAATTAAGACAAAATGGTAATGAACTCAAATGTGATCACACAGGACACAATGGGTCTATGTTGCCAAGCTGCACTGGGCGTTTACAGAAGGGCAAATGCTACTCAGGACACAGAGAGTGGAGAAAGCCCAAGTCACATGAGTATCTGTACCTTCACACACAACTGACGCAGCATCTCCTTTTAAAGAGCTGCTGGGTGGCCTTTAATGCTCTGAGATGGATTAAAAACAACATACTCATTGATGGGAATACCCAAGTGGCTGACACACTGTGTACAAGAATTGCCCACCAAGGTAGAGATAGATGGTAAAGATTGCTTTAATTTTGAGTATTTGCTGAGTGAATAGATAGCATTCACTATGTCTTGGCAAAGAGATACCTGCAAAAAACAAACCAAACATTTCCTCCTCTGTTTGAGATAGTGAGGGTAGTGCCAGAATTTCATGATGTGTTGACAATGGCCCATACCTGGATGTGATGGTCTAATGCCTAGCAAGTAGCTGAGGATAGGGAATGACAGAGACCTCCATGAGAAACACAGGCAGAGATTCTCATCAGAAGGAGTAAGCCTCTCAACAAGTAAGATTATTGTGCAAAGGGAGGAAACAAACATTTTTCAGGAAGGGGAAATGGGTCAGCTCTGAAATGCAGGCATGTGGGAGGAAGGCATTTTAGGAGCTCAGGTACCATGGGAGGTGACCTCTTGCCGTTCATTTTGCTTCTTATGTAAGATAAAATGACATCACTGCAGGGACAAACAGCTGTTGTACTGTGTGGCAATGTCATTTATGTAGCCAGGGCCTGGTGCCCACAGCAGACACTTGGGATTTGAACTCATGATTGCTGGTGAAAGGTCTGGATTGAGAATACCAGTTTTCCACAGTGGTCCTTAGCAGGAGGTACACAGCTGGATCCCTCCCATGACATATATACCGAGTGAAGGGTTTTCCCTCAGCAAAAGTGGCTCATGCCTGTGAGGTCAGTTGCAGAGCAGGGTGGGTGATCAAATGGGAAAACCAGGAAGGCGAGCTGTCGTATTTCACCTCCCTCATCCCCTTCCTGGGGCTGATGGGGTCACTGGCGGTCCTCTGTCCTGTGGTGTGGGTCTAACCTTAAGCTTGTCCCTTGCAAAAGGGTTTGAGGGGGTTCTTGAAGTCTGCGAGGCTTAAACAAAGTAGTGTGGCACTTGGGGTTGGACAGATATCAGTATACATCTGTCAGGGCTGTGTCTGAGTGAAGGTGTTTTGGGGTGATGGCATGGCCTTGATCTAGAGTTGTGTCTGGAGTGGAAGGATCTCTCACTCCTCTCTGAGAGACGGAAGAAAATTTGTGCATGCAGGGCATGGCAGGGAGAGGCACTAAGGTAATTTGCAAAGGGTGGCCAAAGCATGAAAAGGGAGCTGTGTGGTGGAGCCAGGATGACGTGTGCCTAAATAGTGAACATCAGCATGTAACACAGTCAGGTCCTTCATGGGGTAACACAGGGAGCTCTTTTAAACACACACATACACGCACACACAGAAAGAACAATTTATGGTTGTGTCAGACTCACGTCTGGGCTTCTCATTAAAATTAATGAGGTAACGTCTCTGAGGCATTCTGAAACGGATGCTGCCCAGAGAGTGCGGGAAAGACCTCTATCACTTTGAAATAGCTACTTAGCAAAATCAATTACAAATTTTCTTTTCCACAACCGTGCATTGAACTCATGCCAGGGGTATCAAAGACTGCTGTCTAACCTTACGTGCAACTGACCTTTCCTCAGACACTTTCGTGACCATGACCAAGGTTCAATGGCCAGAAGTGAGTGATGATGTAACAGCAGAATGGTGTTCAATGGCTCATCCTGATGACTACCTACACCCTGGAACTGAACCTATGAATCCTCAGTCTCCCTATTTGTCTGCTGTCTGCAAATAGCTGTGAAACTCACAGCCAAAATGGGTGTCCTGCTCCATTCCCTCCTTTCCCTTCGTTCCTTTAGTGAGTAGCTTCTCTATGAAGAAAAGAACAGCTTGTTTTATGCAGCAAATCTGCAGTGCAGACCTTTACTACTTGACTGAAACTAATAATTCTTCTAAAGCAGCCAAAATGGGTGATCGATATAAACCCATGTGACAAAATATTTTAACAATTTTTTCTCTAAAAGATTCATTTTTTTTTTGTTGCAGTGCCTTATGTTAAAGTTGCAGAGTTGATCACTCAGTGAGGAGATGCCAAGCATAAGGAATGTCTTTGCCTTGTGCTCAAGAGACATTCTGCTGCTCTCTGGTTACGTGAGCACATACTGTATTTTTGATATGACCTCTGCCTCTTTCAGCACACAGGGCTGGCTGATCTGGAAAGGAATTGGGCTCTGGAGAAGAAAGCTGCTCTGGGTCAACTGCCAGCAATGTCACTGGTGTGGCTGTCATGACAGGAGCAGCAAGTGTCTGGTAGACAAGACAGAGGGATGTTTTGCTGGAGAAACAGATGCTCTCTTCCCTGTCTGGGCAACAGCAGAGCCCACTCAAACTTCTCTGTCTGTCACTCACTGTGTGTTGTGGTTTTTGCTGTAGACAGTATTTGTGGCAGTGCTGAGCATGCATACCTGGAGGGGAAATCAGTGGGAGCTACACACTGAATATCTAAAATGCTGTAATCTTGCCCACAGCTTTGGGAAATTAAGCCCTGAGTGCCTTCATTTTGGCATCCACAATTAGTGAGAAGCTTCTGGCAACTTTGATCTCTCTCTTTTTATGGAGCAGCACCATCCCCTCTCCCATGCATGCTATGAAGAAACATGCATCGATTTTTTGAAGCTCTCTGACTTGAGGGTAAGACCACGAGGTAATTCAGTAATGATGTTTAGAGGGCTGCTTGTGGAAAACAGTACTGCATGCCACGCACCAGCTCAGGAGGACAAATATCTGGTCTGAATAAACACGCGCACAGTTACAGCAGTGGAAGCCCTATGGAAAGAGAGTACATGTTCGTGAGGTCAAGTGCTGTACGATGCCGTATGCTCAAGGCTGTGAATGTAGATTGTACAGTCAACAGGAAGTGTGTAGACCCCAGCTTTGGATGGCCAGGCTTTGCTGGATGTGTGTTTGTTTACTGCAGTTGTTTGTAAGCCAAACTCTAAGTGGGCAAGGGGTAGACTTCCATGCTGGAAAGACACTGCCTTTCCCACCAGCTGAACATCTTCCCTATGTCTTCTCCCTATCTCAGGTGATACATTATTTATTCTTACTTGAATCATAGAATAACTGGCTTTGTAATGGAAGTCCTTAATCAAGATGTCCCGTTCTGTATTTAATAATTAGTCTTAACTCTTCATGTACCTGCAGATTGGATTGTTGACTACTTGCTGGTTAGTTTCTTCTGTCTCAGTCTCCATTTTACTGTGTGAAAGGAACAGATTTTGAATCTTACACTTTTCCAATCTATGTATTTCAGGAAATGGAAGATGCTAGTCTCTCACTCCTGCATATTTTTGAAGATAGCTCAGGGCCTCTTCAACATGATTTATCAGTAATTCCATTTAAACTGGAGAATTATCTTGAAATATTTATCATCAGTATATATGAGTTTCATTTTGTATTAAACAGGTTGATAAAATTAAAATGGATCTGCTTTCTGGAAGTGTCCTGGACAGTCCTGGGGTGCATCAGGCACAGCTTCACCAGCTGGGCAAGGGAGGGCATTGTCCTGCTCTGTTCTGGGCTGGAGTAGTCTCATCTTGAGTCACCTGTGCAGTTTTGGGTGCCACAATATAAGATATTAAACTATTAGAGAGCATCCAAAGGAGGGCAATGAAGATGGTGAGGGGCCATGAGGAGAAGCCGTATGAGGAGCGGCTGAGGTCACTTGGTCTATTCAGCCTGGAGGAGACTGAGGGGAGACCTCACTGCAGTTACACCTTCCTTGTGAGGGGAAGAGGAGGGGCAGGCACTGGTCTGTTCTCTCTGGTGACCAGTGACAGGACCCAAGGGAATGGCCTGAAGCTGTGTCAGGGGAGGGTTAGAAAAAGGTTCTTCACTCAGAGTGTGGTTGAGCACCAGAACAGGCTCCCCGGGGAAATGGTCACAGCACCAGCCTGAGAGAGTTCAGGAAGCTTTTGGACAATACTCTTGGGCACAAGGTGTGACTCTTGTGGATGGTCTTGTGCGAGGCCAGGAGCTGGACTCAATGATCCTTATGGGTCCCTTTCAACTCAGCTTATTCTGTGATTCTGTGATTTTGTGATATTCCATTCCTGTTGTAACATCTATTTATTGAACATTAAAAAAGAGGCAAGAGAGAAAGCTCTGCTACCCCCTGTAGTCTGAATGTCACTGAACCTTATCCTGCTTCTCCAAGTTTATGAAGAGATTAATACTATCAGACACATGGAAGCCTACAGTAATCTGATTAATAACCCATAAAAATGCAATAATACTTGAAAAACAGAAGCATTTCCTGATTTCTTAACCCAAATCAGTACAAATAAAATTGCTAGATAACAGGAAATGATGAGGAGATAAAAGTGGTCCATCTTCCCAACCCAAATCAGCCGGTTCTTGTCCTGGCTCTGGTGTTCACAGCATCAGAGGGTTTGTGCCCCTTTCTGTTTCCACTGCTTCTGTTCTTGTGTGAGCAGCTGGTCAAGTCCTCAGTATCCTGCTTCCCTCTGGGAAACCTCTTCTTCATCCTCCCCTGGCTGGTGTTTTCTTAAGTCTCTTCAGGTATCCTTCACCCTCCTCCAGAGATCTGTCTACCAACCAATCTTGATGCATACATCTGTAAATCTTGTGTTGTGTGAGAACACCTTCCTTCCCTTCCCCATCAGACCCATGTATTCACTGTAAGGATTTCTAGCGTGCCGCTCTCCGCTTCCCTGAGCTGTGAAAGGTGGTATTTCATGGCAGCAGCCATGCTACTGTGTCAGGTTTGAGGATGACATTATGTCCACAGCAGCTCATGGTGTCATCCTCTTTCGGTTTCTCACTGCTGCTGTCCTCATCTCCTCCTCTCCGTCCTTCAAGCAAATAGAACTCCCTTCTCCTGTTCTTTTTCAGTCTTTCCTCTGAGCTCAGCATTTCCCTGTCTGTCAGATGTGACCAACAACATGACGTCTCCCTCCACAGCCTCTGACCATCTCACAGTACGCGGTGCCTTGCCTGCTGCAGCAAGACCACATGCCATGCAGGAGACAGATTGCCATCAGACCCCCTGCACAGTCGTCACTGAGCACGTGGGATTGTTCACCTGCCTTGAACCTGGACTTGCTCTCCAGAAGCAATCTTCAAGTGGGCAGTTACCAGCATCACTGCATGGCTCCTGCTCAAGCCTGGTGAGATGCTGAGCACAGCTACCCTGGCCACACTCATCCCTCAGTCCTGCTGTCTGTTTTGGGACTTGTATGTTCCGCTCCCTTTGACCCATCCTCAGAGAAATTCCCCTAGCACAGAGTGCCCAGTTGCCCTGGCCTATTTGGTCTGATGAAAGAATCAGGACTTGTTTTCAGAACCAGAGGGAAGGAGGAGGAAAAATGAGGGGATCAATGCTCAGATGTTTTGTTTCTGTGTAGCTGACTTTAAGAGAAACCCTCAGGCCCTATCTGCAGAGTGGCATATCTGCACCTCAGCAATAGCCCAGGAGCCATGCTTGATTATTTCCTATTTGAATAAGAGCTCTGGCATAAGGGTGTGGATGCTGGCAAGACATCTGGGGAAGGATGTTGGATACAACTGCAGCCCAGATTCCCAGGGAGAAAAAGTGTGCGGACTGTTGTGTGGCAGAGCCACAGGCTACAAAGAGCACTTGTGGCCTTGAGTTCAAGGCAAACAGACCCTAAAAAGCATTCTGGCTGGTGTGTCCACATTACTAGGCCAGCACCACTGGCAGGGGAGCCAAAGAGCAGAAATCATGTCTTGGTTGTATTGTCACTGCCATTGCCATGGCACCCAGACACCTCATGCATTCCAAGGTAGAGGACTGGAGGCAACAGGGGGAGTAAACACTGCTTTCCCTGAGGAGAGGAGGATTTGCCTGTCGGTCAGTTCCTGCTAGTGTTCCTGTGCCTCGAGTTCCCCAAGATTCAGGCTCTGAGCTGTGGTCATAGTAGGGCTCAAACCCTGTTAGACTGCCCCTCTCCTCACTCCTGGAAGGTGTTAGTGGGAGTGATGACGACAGGCAGTGACTGGAAGTACTTGTCTGGTCACACCACAGCTCTGGTCCTGGCGGTGGGCACTAGGGACCAGTGCATGCCACAGAGACCTATTAATCCGCTCAGCTGTTTCTGGGATGACCTGCACAAGTGCATAGGCAATGGTCAGCAGAGATCACGAGACACCCTCTGGGCTGAGACACGCTGCCAGAACAATGAAGCATACTAAGGTTAGTGACTTTCTCAAGCCAGTGGCTGGGAGACATCCAAGGAATGCAACGAGAATAGGACTCTTCTGGGAAGCTGCCAGCAACTTAGTATCACATGCCTACAGGATGCTTAATATTCCATGCAGTGCCTCTGGCCATCCAATGCCGAGCAAGGCCTTCAACCTGGGGTGCAGATCTTTTGTCTGCAGAGAGTCTGGGCTATTATCAATTTTGTTGAATGCATCTTACCTGAGGCTGACAGCACCCTCCTCCATCCCTTCAGTAGCTCCTTTTTCTCCATCAAAAGTCAGTGGGTGTATTATTGGGCAACGGTTTTGCTAAATCATGAGATTAGGTCAATTTAAATGCACGTTTCTGGTGTTTGAAGCTCCAGAAGAAACTTTAATACTTGAACACTGATGTGCCTGAATGCTTAATATCTGCATCAGAATGAAAAAAAATCTTGCCTTTCAAACATGTTTTTGAAATCTTACTATTTCTGCCCAGACTTATGTTTTTGAGTGCCTGAACTGTGGGGTTTTTTTATGTTTGTGTGTGGCAGGAGCATAGATTTCCAGGAAATAAGCCTCAGTGAACAAAGGATAACCATATCCATTACATGATGGTCCTAGTAAATGCTTGTAAACCTAGAATATTATTTAATACAGGCTAGGTGAGGCATTTGCTTTCTTTTGTTAGGCTGTGAATGACAGGCTGTTCTTCTGGCATCCCCAAGACGTTCAGGATTATGAAACTGTGATCTCTACTAAATACAGAGACAGGAGACACCCAGAGAAATGCCTCTAGTGGAAGCTTTTGGTCTGGTCACACTCATTTATTTTTTTAAGTACTTTCAAGGCATTAAAGCATAGAATGAGCCAAAAAAAAAAAAAAATTCTTAGCTGTCTTGGATCAGGGACTACTGTTCCAGATGGTTTTTATGCAGGTCTCAGCACCACAGGGTCCAAACTCCTAAAGTTCCTTTCGCAGAAAGAATAAGATAAGAAACCCTGCCTATTGGGCTGAGATTACAATATCCGGGAAAGCTGGTGGCTGCCAGAAAGAATCATTGGCAAAATCATGGCTACAGTGAAGAAGGATTAGAACAGCAAGTTTTATAAGATTATATGTTTTTCTAGACCTGTGATAAGGAAAGTCTTAAAAGTAGAGGTTAATTCCCACAGAAAGAGTTAAATAAGCTCTGCCAGGGGCAATAGAGAAAGAGAAAACCATGACAAAGTGTTGTTAGCTTCAACAGTCCACATGTCATAAAAAGGGTGAAGTATTTGTAAAATTCTGAATGACAGAAGTCCACAAGGTGTGTCATTTTAAAATAGACACAGGAGCACAAACAGAGCCCTGCACAATGTTAACAGAGTTCACGGAAAGTAAATGGAGTAAGATCCCATTGCACAATAGAAGGGTATCCAGAGTGTGCAGTCCTGTCAGCTCGCCAGCAGTGTGAGATTTGGGTATGGTACAGACAAAGAAGCCATCCCCTATAGATACGTGTGGATGCTGCTTCTGTGGAGGTAGCCAGCTCTAAAATAAGGTAAGGACTGGGTGCAATTAAAGGAACAAAGGAAAATGGGCTTGACAAAACCTTTTTTTGTAACAGACCACACGCAAGTGTTCTCAGGTTCGGGATTATTGCACTCAGTTCCAAAACAACACTCATGTATTAATATCTAGGAAAGCTCCACTGATGGTCCCAGCTGGACTATGGGGCAAAACAGAGATTAAGCAAGAGGGAGAAATCAGAAAAATTCCAGACACCTGGGAAATGACCAGTTTTCACAAAAGACTTCAAGAGAACTGAGCCTATGCTTAAATCTGAGATGACTGAATGCTATAACGTCATGACACTGTACCCCCACGGGGCAGCTCCTGTGAAGCTAGCCCAGCAGGCAAATCCTCAGGCTGGCTACTGTTGTGTTTCCTTCAGTGCTGCGAGTGCTTCTCAGCATGAGGTCACAATGAAGCTCTGGGAGAGACATGCCAGCTCACAGATCCCATCTGTCCAAATCCCACTACCTCCTAGTGCTAAAATTATAATCTGGCTGCTAGTGAAGAAGACTTGTGAATAAGCAAGTATTTGGTTATTTCCTCTGGGTTGTTCGCTTCTTGCTTTTAGCAGGACCTCATGTGTGTTATTGTCATTGTTTTGGATGCACACTTTCCCCTTTTGGCAAGTTTTGCTGTGAACTCAAGAGGAAACCAGGAAAGCCATTCTCAGATTCTGCTTAAAAGAATTCTTAGTCCAGGACAAACTGCTAGAGGGAAAATACGTCAGAATGTTGATTTTAAGAAAATCAGCCAATGTCAAATTCCAATACAAGAGGACAGATGCCTTGATGTTGGTAAACTCGTTCTTGGTCCTTAGATGGATGGAACTACAGGAATACACAAAATTATTATTAATCTAAACAGTGAGTTATTCAGAGGCATGAAACAATGAATTACGAAGGAGGACACCTCAAACCTTCCTTGCAAAAGCACACCAGAGTATCACTTCTGAATGTGCTGGGTTGACCTTCTCAGCCATGGGAAGGCTGATGCAGTTCACATGAGTGTTCCTTAGCTCAAGGGCTATTTATCCAAAATGCTGAATTTACAAGCCACTTCCCAATAAAGAGAATAGGACTTGTGTGAGACTTCCTAGTTGAGAAAACGAACAAAACCAAGAGGAAAGAAAAAGAAGAAAGAGACCTCTAACTTCTTTATCACATTCTGCTTTAGGACTTGTGCTGTGGTCTTTAAAATTATGTTGCAAATGTCTGCACCTCTGTAGTGTCTTAGCAGTCCTGTGCATCTATTGGGACTCCAGCAAAACTGAAATAATGCTGGGAGACCTGTTCACTGCCTTTCAACCCCTCCATCTACCATGCTCTTTTGCTCAGTGGCTCATCTTTGAAGACATCAGTAACAGGGAGCCTACACACAAATCCTCGCTGCAAATCCAGGGAAATCCATGCACCAGTGTCACACTCAAGTTTCTGAATTGCTGGGGTTCCATTTGTTCTTCTGACACTTCTCAGCCTCCTGGGAGCCTGTCCAGGAGCTTCCTGACAGGGACCAGGGAACCTGTCACCAGAAAACATTTCCCAGCCTATGCCAGAGGTACATGGATTTTTTTCCCCTGCTTGCACTATAGTGTTCACAGTCCAATTTACAAGCTCCTCTGAGCTATTAGTAGTACAGTCGATAAGCCAGGGAACATTACAGAAGCTGCTCCCTGCATCTGTGATTTATGTTTCTTGCTAAATATAAAGCTCCCAAGGCTCGGCACATCAATATTTTGGAATGGAACACATGGAAATATTTGATGGACTGGGGAGAACAGATCCCTGTGGTCAGTCACTCACACTTGCCCTTTTGTGAGCAATTTGTCTTTCCCTGCAACAGGCAGTGGGATTTGGGCACAACAGCTGGAGTTTCAGTATCCCCGCATGCTTTATTCATGAGGGAGCCTGGATTCAAGCCATCCAGACACTGACCCTCCGCAGATGCAACTGTAACATCAGCAATGCAAGAGCCTCTCCGAGCTCTGACAGGCTGTGTGCAGCGCATACCTCCTGCCCCTGACTCCATGTGCTGCACCATAGCCTCAATGGGTTCCTTGGGAAACAAGTTGTCCTACAGGGACTCCAGGTCTTCTCCTGGCTGTGCACTGGGATGCTGCCTGCTTAGCTGAGAGACTAACGTTCCCAGTGTGGCTCTTTGGGCTGCATCTCTGTAAGAGCAGTAAAAAGCCCGGGAATTCCCAGACCTCTTATAATGGTGTAAATCTGGGACATGGGGTGGTGAGATGTATCCACTCAGAGAAAGGAAGAGTGGCCAGTGAATAACTGCCAGTGGGAAAGGCTCCCTGGATGGCGGAGGGCAAGCAGACCATCCAGTGTGTGCACACACCTTTTTGTGTGCTGTGCCCTTACATCCCAGCTGCTGTAAATCATTTTAGCTCTGCTGCATTCAGGGTATTTTTTCCAGCTGAGAATCTGCTCTTGGGTGGAGCCATGCCAGGTCTGCATCACCCTGGACATGGATCTAACAAGCAGTGTTTCAGATCTACTACAGAGGTATCCAGTATTTTGGACAAATCTCTCAATGCAGCTCTCGTTTTATCAGTCCAGGGTATGTTGTTTTCGCCAGAGGAGGAATGTAGCAGAGGAAAGGCGTGTGGCATTTTTATCGTAGCAGGTCTATCTGTGTGGCAGATGTCCTCTGACCTATCAGATAGTCTGGCTGAACCACAGTTTAGGAACCTCAGTTGAACAGAGTAGAGTAGACTGTGGAAAACACACAAAAGCTCTCAAAATTAGCAAAAAAACCTCAAAACAGCAACACTTTTCAGAAATGCTTTCACAGTTCCCTTTTGTGTGTTTTTTAGCATCTAACATTTATTTTGGAGTGGGGCAGAGAGGTGGATTGGCTGCTTGCCTGCTTTCTGGGATGGAGAGCTTTGCATAAAAGGAAGGAGAAAGAGAACATCAAAACCAGATTGAGGGGAAAACAAAGTCACCTCTTTGCAGTGAAAGCTTATGGTTTTGTGCAAGTTCAGGATATAATAGTTATTTTCCAGCTGTTGCTGTTCTGAGTTTGTCCTATTGAATAGCCCAGTGGAGTGGCCATGACAAAGTAAGAATGCATATGCTTGTTCTCACAGAAGGAAGATTGAATTTTACCGTGAAGTGGGAAACAAAAGATGTGGGTAGCTAGCTCTGTTGTGTGTAAACCACCAGGTACTGGTTTCCTTGCATGAATCTCCACAATAGTGTGTATGAATCACTGCTTCCTAACACAGAGGTTCAAGCCAGCAGTGCAAACCTATTGTTCTGGCTGATTGAATTCCTCCGATGCATTTGATTCTGCAGCATACCAGAGCGTCTCTGAGATAAGGGCTGGTTCGGCAACCGCCCTGGCAGGGGAAAGTCAGATTGCAGCTTGGAATGACAGCCCTGGGAAGAGGGGGGCCTCGCCAGAGTGCTGGAGCATAATAGCTTCTTTCTGGTCATCAAGCCTAGTGTTCAGTGGCCAGACAACTGTCGCCTTCTCTGGCAGGAACACGTGCACTCTGTGTCTGCATAAGACATACTATGGCTATGGGACACCTCCTCACATCCTGAAACTAGCATCCTGGCTTTCAAAAAACACCTGTCACTAATGTAAAAAAGGACCAAAAGTTACAAGCACAAAGTACAAGCTATGGCTCAGTCCATATTCTCTCACACAAGCAAGTGATTTGCTAAGTAAAACTCCAGTAAGGCTCAGTCTTTCTCTTGGAGAGTTGTACCAAATCTTTGTAGTGAGCCTTCACTGGAGGAGTTCTTAGAGTCACTTTCTGTTTGTTGAGTAGGAAGTACAAGGCCAGGGAATCAATTAGAAGAGCTTTAAACTTCGATATAAAATGCCTGGCTTCCTCCTACCATGCCTACATCCTGAGTTTTGGCCTGGGTGTTTGTTGCTCTACAGTTTGATGAAGCCTCCAGTTCCCTTTTCCCAGGCAGCAATCTGTCAGACAAAGCAGGTGCAACTTCATCTTAAAAATGTCAGACAAAAAAATCATACTATGGGCTATGTCAAACCAGTGTGTTTACACAGCCATCTCTGTTTCTAGTCACTATGCCTAGATAAAAAGATGCCCTCTTCATGAATTGACTTTGCCTGCCAGGTCACAAGAAACAGCCAGCAGTTGCACTCTTACCTCTTCAGTAAAAAGTGCAGAAGAAGAAGATTCCTTCCGACACCAAGAACTTTATAGCACGCAGGTGTGGCATAGAAAAGACACACAGTATTTTAAGGTCAGAGGGGGATCATTTCGTTTTAATGCATACATGCCACAGCCTACTGAGCAACCTTTTGCATGCTCGGATTGCAGAGCAGCTTTTAGACAACAGACAACCTTGATCAAAAAATTTTCCACAGAGGAGATCCATCACAACCTCAGCGCATTGCCCCAGTTGCTAGCTGACTGCTGTCTTACTTCTAGTTTGACTCTTCCTTTGCCAAATATAAGATCTCATTTTGTCTTCACAGGCTTTTCACCCTAGTGGATAATGGGCACATTTCTTTTCCCCTAAAGACATCAATCAAAATTTTTTTTGTGCAGCTCACCGTAAGTGTCAGCTCAATGTCTAAGTGTGAGATCCATCTAGCATAATCAGCTACCTAAAATTAAACCTCTGGTCTGACCCAGTTTTCTGGCCTGCCTCTAAGCTTTGGAGAAGTATAGGCTTTTTAAGATGGTAATTTGTCATGCCTAGAACAAATGTCACACCTCTCCAAGGATGGGTGAGACTTTATTATTAATGGACTTACATCTCCTTCCAGGCTATCAATAAAAATGTTAAATAGCAGAGGGTCTAGGGCTGGCATCTGGAGGAATTCTCAGGAAATAGGTGAGAAACAGCACCCCCTTTAGAACGACGCTTCAAACCCTACGTATTATTTGATTGTTAAGTGTTTCAAAGGTGCCTTGTGTTGCATATTTCCTTAATAAAAATACTGTGTGATACCAAGCCAAATGCGTCACAGAAGCTTAGGTGAATCACATCAACTCTTCCTTCCACTGACTGAGCCTATAAATCTCCTAAATCTGAGATTATAGACTAAACTGACAAGTATTCCCTTCATGGCTCCGTGGGTGAGCAGCAATGGAAGGTACTCCTTTTGGGAAGTTGTTTTCCGAGCACTGAATATTCCAGCTTTAGCTTTTGAATGAAGACTAATGGTGTACAAAATCTGTGTGCAAAGCATAACTCTGTGTACTTATATCTATTATATATCCCTGAAAAGACCAACTATGGCCTCGGGTCAATCATACGCTTCTGATTAGCGAAGATAGCACTTTTATGGAACTGGAATGACTTGGGCAGCTGGTCCTTAGGGACAAAGGTTGTTCAGCTGCATGATCTTCTTCTGAGAGGCCAAGAAAACCCCCTGAGACACAAGTCTGAGTGAAGTGCAGTGGGTGTCCCACCAGGCAAAACCCAGTCAAGGACACTCACTATTACAAACTTCTTTCTCCTATCTGATATACCATATATTTGGTTTCTTCTTTGCTTATCTTATTTCTCCCATGATTGCTTAGTTGGCTGGTTTTTGTGTATTTACATTTTCTGGGGCCTTGAATGCACTATTCTGAAAACAATTCATAGTTTGGAGGCAGTTGAGTCCTGCAGTCCACATATCATCAACTCACCATTTCATATCTTGTTAGCCTTGCCTTAAGCCCAGGAATGATTGTGCTGTTAGACTGAAGAATAACATCCAGAGAAGCATCTGGTCTTGATTTGAAGATATCAAGAGACAGAGAATCCAGAACCTGCACTGGCTGCTTAGTAGCTGTGCACCCACACTGTAATCCAGTTTATCTCGCTTCAGCTTTCAGTTCCTTGATCTTCCTTTCCTTATGGTTTACAGAGGCCTCGTGCCTTTAAATCTTCTCTCACTCTGGCTTTAGATAGGCAAAACAAGTGGAGCTCTATAAGAAAGATACTGGCAAACTGGCGACAGTCCAGCAGAGGACCACTGAAATATCTGGGACATATACGGCGTGTGAGGAGAGGGTGAGGGGACTGGGATCGCTCAGCTTGAAAAGGGAAAGCTGAAGGGGAATTGCTTGCTGTTTTCCTCTCTCTAATGGGTGGTGGAGACAGACTTCTCTTGGAGGGTCACAACGGCAGAATGAGAAGCAATGCTGCAAGTTGCAGCAGGGGCATTTTCTATCTGGACATAAAGATTTCATGGTGGGGGGAGGTAAAGCATTGGGGATTACCAGAGGTTTTCAAACCTGGGGCAGACAAGGCCTCAAGAAAGCTGCAGTCCCCTGCAGCATAGTTTTTTCCTAAGTCGTAATATATAAGAAAATTTTCTACATCCATAGACACCTCTGTGTGGTTCTCTTACGAGCACCCTCCCTCAAGGTTTAAGCATCTTCTAAAAACTGCAAGCAAAATTGGCTGCAGCATTCTGACATTTTTTAAGCAGAGCCGCAGAAAGATCACCTTCTATGAGTCTTTTTATATCCCAAGGGATTGTATTAGCCATAAGAGAGCCCTTGACTGAGGACGTTCAGTTGTCCTCTTCTCACCCTTAATCATTTTCAGAATCATCCCTTTCCAGAATGTCATCTCCAGGCTGTTAGGAGCGGCTTGTGTTCTCTAGATGAATATATTATCATTTGCTTCACTAAACATGTGTTGTTTGAAGGGCCTAATTTATCAAGTGATACAGTCAGGCAGCGTGATTGCCATGCTTTCTACACTATTTACCCATCTGCCAATCTTTGTGTCATCAACAAATGATTACCAGCGGTAATTTCAAGCTTCCGGCTCACTGATGAAAATGTTGACTACCACTCTCTCCAGCGACACATCCTCCTTCAGCCAGAGCTCTCTGCTGACAGCTGCTTTAAATGTGTCAGTCACTTTGTCCTTCGTGCCATTTCACCTGCCCTTTCCTGATGTTTGGTTATGCTGATTTGTAATCAAACTGTTACATGGTGCTAAGGGAGACACCTCATCAGGGACTATCATGCAATAGTTGACTTTACTGGCCATACCTGTGAACTCATCAGAAGAGCACTATTATATTTATTCAATGAGACATACTTTCCACAATGCCATGTTATAGGAATTAATTGCTTTTTTGTTGTCCTTTTATTCTTTATCAGTTGAGTCCCCTGTCAGTTTTTCCATTTTGCTTGGACTGGGGTTCAGGTAAGTGATCTGCAGTTACCTTGCTCATCCAGATTGCCCTGTTTGAACTGGCATTGTGCTAACGTTCCTTCCATTTTCTGGACTCTCCCATTTCACAAGATGGTTTCAAAATTAATCTCAACAGACCTCAGCTAACAATTTTGTGATTCCTGAATGCAAATTATTTGGTCTTCTGGTTTGCAAATGCTTTGTCTATAGGAGACCTTTAACTTCCAAAGACAGGAATATTTGCTGAACTGCTTCTGGTTCTTCATGTTATCACTCCTGCTTTTGCTATCTTTGTCCAGTAATGAGTCTGAGTGGTTGCTGCAGTTTCCTTTGTTCGGAATATCCTTTTGAAAACATCCTTCTGTTGCCTTGCGTCCTACTGGCCATGTATTTTCCTCCAGATACTCTTACCATTTTAAAACCTTCAGTTTTAAGATTCTGAAGTCTGAAAAAACTATTCTTTTTTCATCAGTTTACTGAAAATTGGTTCTTTTCATTGTTACTACCCTCAACCTTACCACAAAGCTTTTGACTAATGTTGTGCTAGTTCTTTTTTTGTAGGCCTGCAGATATTTGCCATCTAATACAATTTTCCTGGACATACCTACTTTCATTCACAATTTTTTCCTGTCTGAGTTATTCCTTACAATCTGGTTAATTCCTAGTTTTCTTTGAGTTTGAAAAATTAGCTCTTTTGAAGTCCTGGTGCACATACAACGGTTAAGGACATCCCCTTATTTGCCCGTATTGAATATGGTCAGGTCATACTCACTGTTCCCTAGACAGCTGTCAGCCTTCAGCCCAGTAATTAATTCATCTTTGTCAGAACAAAGTCCGGAAAGGTTACAATATGATGGCCCCTTGTGTTAGAAAACAGACTACAGTTTCCCCCAAATCGGGATGCTTTCTCAGTGGCTCTTTGGAGCTTACAGTGTACGGAAGTCCCCTGGAGGATCATCTTTCTTTCCTTGTGTTTCTCATGGAGACTGTGGAGTAATTCCTATTCTATGGCCTGCTCTTATGGCATGATTCACACAGTCCATTTTCACCGACTCTATCTTTCCTAAGCAGGTCATAACCAGTTATTTTAACATTCCGATCATGCAAATTGAAACCAGCAGATTTGAGTAATGCTGATTATATCACATTTCTTCTCACTAATGAGAATTTCCAATTCCTCTTGCCTCCTACCCAGACGACTAATGGCTACATAAAATCAAATGGAAAACCTCTTCTGTTCACATTCTTTGTCACACAATTAAATCATTTTGCAACATGCCAAGCTTGTTTGTAGATCCTTAACCCACAGTTCTTGCATTGTGTAATGCCTTGACTGCTGCTAGATTCAGGCTAGGAAGATTAATTCTCGCTCCTCACCAGCAATGTCATCCTGTTTATATAGGGGATGTGACCTAGTGCCCCTCAAAACCCAGACCTTCAGTGTCACCTCCCTCAGCTAGACCGTAGTTAGTTCGTCCTTGTGTTCTGTCACTGACGGGGCTAAAGGGATTGTCCATAGATTCTGTGAACCTTGCTCTTCTTTGGCTCCTTTCTAAGGGTTCCTCAAATCTTCTGTGGTCTGTGCTTCTTCACATGATGTCAAATCATGAATTTCCCCATTTCTAGTCACCAGTGTGACTTGCTGAAAGAATGCACAATCCAGTACCTATTGTACTGTTATCCCTGTTTTTTTCTCTAGGGATATGACTTCTCACCCCATTTTCTTCATGCCAATGTCCTCATCCATTTCGCAATTAGATTTCCTTGGTGAGTTCAAGAATCCTCTTCATTCTTTTCACAGTTACCATCAGCATGTCCCTGAACAAGTTCCTGGCTACTATTTTTTTTCTGTTTGAAATTCTTTTTTCTAACCAGACTCAGTTAATGTAACTTGTCCTAAGTATCCACACACTTCATGCTATCCACATGCAGATGAGTTTGGATTTACTTTGCACAAACTTAGCAAGCACAGTCAAATCATGATTACTCACATGTAAGCAACCACTAAACTGATTACTGATCAATTTCTCTTCTCTGTCAATATCTGATCATATGTGAAATGCATAAAGGATGTAACTCTTTCTGAATCCAGAGACTGTCACTTGTAGTTTTGGATGGCACATGGACAGCTGTATATTGAGGCTGGCACCCTATGTCATTCTGATTGAAGCACCCTGAAGCGTTTACTAGGATTATTGGTTAAGGTTATGAGAACCTCACATTTCCAGAGAGAGTTCAGGTAAGTTCACTTTCGGGTAAGTGGCTCCATTTGCCTTCAAGGAGGTGTGATT
This sequence comes from Gymnorhina tibicen, assembly GCA_013399875.1. Lineage (NCBI taxonomy): Eukaryota > Metazoa > Chordata > Aves > Passeriformes > Artamidae > Gymnorhina > Gymnorhina tibicen. The sequence goes on along the minus strand of VXAZ01005446.1, from coordinate 394,949 downwards.
TCCAGACTGTAGTAGAGCCAGACTGTGCTGGAAGAAGTTCAGTCTGGCCAGGCTGGAGTGTTTGTTTAAAATCAGAGTTGTTTCCTGAACCGTCTGTTAAAAGCTGCATCATCACACTCTTCATCGAGCTTCTGCCTCTCCTGGGAGCTGCAGTGTCCATACCCAGTTTGACTTAATGGTGATCCCTCCTCTCTGCCCACCCAGCACCAGACACGGGACTCCATCCATAGGGGAAGGGGGCAAGTATCTGCTGGATCCCTTTGATCTCACCCAGCGGGGCTGGTTTCTCATCTCTGTCTCTGGTCATTCATGATCCAGATGCAGATGTCCCCAGACTAATCAGAGGAAAAATCCTTACCCTGAAACCCAGTCCATCATTGGAGTAAGCCATTAGATGGCTTGGGATGTCTGCTGCCTGTCTCCAGCAGAGAGTGGGATAGTTCAGAGCTTTCTCTGAAGTTTCAGCACAAGAGATCCTGTACTTGTCTTCTGTGGGGCAGCTTTGCTATCCACAGTGGAGTAACCAGTAATGGTCATGGTGCACACACGTTGCGTTTCTGCATCCTTTCCTTGCAGAATCTAATCCCTCTGTGTGACAGGAATGTAGTGAATCGTGTTAAGAACGGGTCACTAGGACTGCTGGGACAGAAGGTCAGCTCATATATTTAAATAACTGTGATCTGAAGGGCCCGTCCATATCGCCTGAGAGAATCGTCCCTTGGGTAGTGGCAGCAAGATCGGAGCATGAGGGGATTTTCCGTGTTCCATTCTGGCTCTCCTGCCCAGAATGTAACATGACAGTAACACTTTCATGTCTCCTTCCTGGAGATTTTCTTCCACTGTCCTGCTGAATCAGTGACATCTGAAGGTGTGATATGAAGATCTGATTTGAAAAAAAAAAAAGTCAGATTTGAAGATAAGTTTGCTTCAGCTGGGCATTTTGTGGTGATTCTGGAGGCCATGTAAGAGTGGGCTAACCTCAGGTGTGGAGTGAGACTATGGAAATGTAATTGCACTTCCAAGTTTGAATAGATCTTCTAGGCCCTTGTCTTCAAGCTGCAACATATGTCTACAGTGACCCTAGGAGGACCTGGATCCTGGCTGTTAATAAATGGCACTATTTAATTTATTTCTTTTCTGCCAGTTGCAATATTGGCCAGGGAAACCTGCCCCACCAGTTTTGCCATTACAATTCTCCCATTCATTTTTGGCTTCCAGCCACACTATAAAGTCAATAGTAGTCAATGAAACAATAATGGGAGAGGAGGACCAGGATTAAAGACAGAGCCCATCTCTCACCAGTAGACATGTGACTCCAAGGCTAAGTGTTGGCTTATAATTATTATTAACAAAAGCAACCTGGGAAGGAAATGTGATCTTCCCTTTGTGCCATGTGCATGGTCGAATCTTGAATATGCTTCCTGGGTAAAAGAAACAACCTTCTGCACAGTGGAGAAAGGCAAGGACTCTCTGCTGAACCTGTGGTTTTCATTTGTCTGGTTTCTGGATGACTGCATTACGTTATGGAAAGTTTTTTGTAGTTTTTAAGTCCTTTTGCGAAGATCAGAAATGTACACTGGATGAAGTAAAATAAATCAAAGTTGTTGCCATTATCCCTTCCCCAACCTTACAGTTTGCTCCAGCAAGGATGTGATTTATGAGAAATTCCCTGGCTTTACTGTGGAAAGTATCAAATGGAAGAGTATATTCATTTCATTCAGCATAGCTTAAGATGATATAGCTGGGAGTTGACTGAGTTGAAATCCCAGGGTATATACTGCCAGAACTCAAGTGGCCTAAAAATACACACAGTGATTTCCTGATGTCCTCCACACTCACCAGAACAGTGCTAATGTGCTGGTCATGGCACAAAATGCTGCATACAGCAGACTGCTAGGAGAAAAAAACACATTAGGTTTTAACTTTTCAGTGTAAGATCTGCTTCAATGTAGTTTGACCACTCTGGATGTTCTGTGCCAGGAGGGGTTTTGCCACAGTCCTTAGAAACCACCTCTTTCTCAGGTATCACTGCAACATTTGACCAGATGACTCATTCCTGTACACTTCAGTGTCTGGGGTGAGGCTTTTTTCTGCAAAGAATCCTTTCTTCTCTCATCAAAACTCTCCAGGACAAGGATTAACTTTTGTTCTGCTGTGTTTGTACAGCACCACACACAATCTTGCGTGGTCCCATATGGCTCAACCTTCACAGTCCTCTGACGGGCTGCTGCTCCTGGTTACAGCTGACTGCAGAGCTTGAGTTTCCTTAGATATTCCTGACAGAACTGCCAACTTCTTACAGGCCTGAGGTCAGATACGGATGCCCTAAAACCTAGGCACCACACCAAAACACCACCTCACGCTGGGAAGCAGTCTTTGTCCCTAAGAGGTGTAAGCGTGTGTGACCATGTGGTTCTTCGGTGGGGCCTAAGTACTTTTTGGCAGCTGATGCCAGTGTCCAGGAGGTTGAACCTCCCACTTTGCCCATGGATGAGGAAGCCTTGATGGAGCGCACATGGAGCATAACTCCTGTTTGCCACAAAGACAGCTTACTGCACCATACACTTCATGGGATTCTTATCATGGGCCAAAGCTTTCAGAAGCAGGACATTAAGTGGAGAGAAATGGGATCTGGGAGGACATTAACAATTTGAGAGGTGTCCTTTTTAAACAATGTTTTAGGCTACACACTTTGTTGGGATGGTATCTACTGGGTGTGCAAAAGCCTCTTTCAAAGATCGGTCTTCCTGAGAGAAACACAGAGTAATTGTGAAGGTTACCAGCACAAAAATGAGGAAATACATGTAAAGTTGGGACTGGAAGTGGTGTATGGGTAGGAGAAAGACAGAAGATACCAGATGAAGAGCTTGCCAGGCTTTTGGTTACACGCTCAGTTTAGTGGAAATGAGAAGGAAAAGTCTTCTACTCTTCCTCTTAGCATGCTATCCTCATGGCCTATATTTGTCATCTAGGACTTGAACAGCAGAGAAAAAATTTGCATTGCAGTAAAAATAAACTGGCTTTTTTGTTATTGACTATTTTTATCAAATGTTTAAAATGAAGCATTGCAAAAAAATGAAAATCATACCCATTCTTTTGCCAATTTCAATACAGATAGAGATGGGCTGAACTATTTTTAACAAAAAATAAATACCCCTCTTTGAGGTCTTCCTCTGAATTTCATACCAGGACCCTTTGTGTTCCCTGGCGTGAGTGTTTGATCCAAAAATACACAAAGATCTGCCAAACCACTAACTACAACCGAGACAAAGTTGAGTAAAAATGGAGCCAAAAAAAGTTGTGTGTGTGGCTTTTCTTGAGAGGTTAGATCACTTCTATGTTTTTGAAATATGTAAATATATAAATGTATACAAGCATATTTATAAATTACTTATTGCCACTTATCAGGGGAAACTGTGCAGGAAAATAGAAAAATATGGAAAAGACCATTAAAACAGGCACAGGAGAGAAATCAGAGAATGGAGAATGGGTCAGGGAAGTTAAACTCGGCTGTTCCATCTTCAAACTGAGAAAAATGATGGTTTTGTGATTCTTGGTGGAATTATCATGTGAAACCCCATGACACAATATGCAAGCAAAGCACAAATTTTGGAGAATTACTAAAAGGAGCTGACAGTTCTGGTGCTGATGTAAACTGCAAGACTTGAGATGGGAAGGACTGGAAAAGTATGTTTTGGGAGGGGGTACAAACCCTATGACGCCTAACATAGCTGTTCCTGAACCAAAGGTCTTGGCCCCAAGGTAGTTTGCAAGAATGCACCCAGCTGGCAAAAATCCAATTGCAGAAGCAAGGCTTTTAAGCAGAAATGGCGCTGCAGGCTGGGAAAAGAGGCTGGCACCTAGGCTAGACCCCTAATGCTGGAAGTAAGAAGGTGTTGCTCAGCGGATCATTTTGTTCTGTCCCTAGCTGGAAGAAAAGGAGGCTGACCAAGGAGTACCACAGCTCTGAGGAATTATGGCTGCTGTATACCACCAGTACATTTAACAGCTGAGAGGGATCCCAAAAGGACAATCACAAAACTTTCTTAGCGAGTGGGCTATGTGCAGAAATGGGGTGTTACCTTTAGTGATAGCAAAGCTTCCTTGTGAAAGATGTAGCCATGTGGATTTACACCACCTAAGTTCAGTATTCAGGATAAAATACATTTTAAAGTGCATACATGTCCTTTTTTTTGTGTACACATATTTGACTTTAAATTACCTGGAATGAAATAAGTGAAGCCAGTACTTCTTCTTTGTGGCACACCAGAAGGTCCTGAAAGGAAGAAGAGGTGACTGTCTTCCAGAAAACATTTCCAGAGTATGGTACTTTTCTTTCATTCTTTTACCTAAATGTGACTTTTTTTACTTACATTGAGAGGTTTGTGTTATGTTTTGTCTCAATGACCCAAATACTGCTTTGTGTCACAATTTGGACCTGACAATCCAGGGATTATATCTTCCCAAACAGCTTTGATGGTGTCTTGTCCTCATTCAGCTGACAAAAAGCTAGAGGAAGGCTCTTTCACACAGAAGTAACACAAAGGATGCTTTACTATTTATAGAGACGAGAGCTTATAAGCACAAAATTTTGTGATAGGTACATAACTTGCATAGTCTTTCACTGGAATTGGGGGGCCTGTCTTCTGTTTGCGTTTTAAAATGTGACCTGACTCAAACATATTCAGCTAAAGCATTACAAACAGAGAGAAAAAAAAAATAAAGACAGGGAGGCAGGCTTATTTTCTGGTACAGTAGGAACGCCAGCTTTATCTGGATGAAACAAGCCAGAGATTAAATTTAGTTCCTCAAAAGGATGGTGAATATCAAACATTACTGCAAGGTTTGGATAAGCCTTGTTTGTTTGGATTCTTACCCAGTCCGCAGGCAAGAATAATTTTCTCCCCACAAACAGAAATATTTCCAAACCCAGTCCCTCTTTACCAAACAAAAGTGTTAGACCTAGAGACAGCAAACATTCCCCAGCCTCTCTATTTCCTCCACACAGCTTCCCTATCAGCCCCAAAATCTGAGCTCTCCCAAGCTTCCTGTTTTCCACAGTTGCGTTCTCACTTTCATGGTATTTTCTGAAGCATACCCCACCACAGCTGGTGTAGTTTCTACTTGGGGAAATATTATTTTCCTATACTGCTGCTGAATCCCCAGAAAAGCTCTGCACAGACACCTGCACAAAGAACTCCTCTGAGAATTCTACCATGGGCAGTCAGTCCTGTAAATACTTATCAAGGCCAGACACCCAGTCTTCAAAATCTAGAAACTGGTATTCCAGGAGAAAGTGATTTCAAATTGCTTCACACTTCCCTTGCCCAACTGCAGGAAAAAACGTAACACAGTGGGAAGTAAAAAATGTTCCTTGTCTGTCCCATGCCCCTGTTTGCAAATCCTGAAAGCAAATTTCAGTTAGCTTAATCCTGAAAGCAGATTTCTCTGCTATGTTGCCATTGTAGTGGGCCACATCTATTTTGACAACACCTTAAAAAACAAACAAATATCTTCAATGAAAAATGGCTTTTAATCTGAATGAAGAAATGTTTGTAGAAAACGTCTGCTTTGGTAAGTAAGGTTTGGGGTTGCTTTTGCTTTTCAAATGCCGCCTTTTCAGAACAAGGGACCTGGTGGGACACTGGTGGGTGGCAGGCACATGGATGCACTGACAAACAGTGGCGTTTGCCAAGCAGTGCAACCATTGCACTTTAGGTACGAATGTACATTGTAAGGGTAAGTACTTTATGATTGGGCCCTTGCTAGCAGGTGATGGCAGGAACAGGGGGTTATTTTACCAGGGCCAGATTCCTCTGGCCTAGACAAATAACCTGGTGGACAAACAACCTCTAAGCTGGTTCCCCAAACCCTGCATGGAAAATAAGATGCATTTTGGTGATGGCTTCTCCTGATCCAAGCTCCTGTCAATGGATGATGGTGACCTGAGAGAGCTTCACTAGGATAGTGAAGGACATGGGAGTGCTACCAGATAAATCTCAGTCAGTGGGGGTGTGGGGTGCTCCTGGATAAGACCTGCTGAAAGGAGGTGACTCCAGGTTGTGGTTTCCACCTCTGGCTGCTGAGGCTGCTGTGTCTGGGCTTAGGTGTTTGCCTCTCTCTCCTCTCCCCAGTCCCTGCTCTCCTGTCCCTGCTCTCCTGTCTGGCTCATCCTCCCTTTGTTTACTCACCTGTGAGATACATTGTCTCAAGGCCAGACTGCTCGCTTCCCAGAGCAGGCAGCCTGGGAAGCACAGCTGCCTGGGTTATGTGTTAGTACAGTTATGTGCCAATCCTTTTTTAGGGTAGATGCACAAGAATACAGGGCTTGTAATAAAAAGCGAACAACAAAACACAGGGGTGAGCAAAGATGTGACAGGCGATGCCCTGGTGAAGAGCAAGGACCTGGAGGCAAAGAGCCCTGGGGAGAAATAATGAGCAGCCCTGCCCCCTTGTCCTCTGCCCTCTGCCATCCTACTCCAGCCCATCACTACCCCCACCTCACCCTTTGGTTAGGCTGCTAGAGCAGGAGGACAAGGAGGTGAAGGAAAAGTGGCACCTCACCACCTGAGAAGATCCCAAGTGTGCAGCCAGGAAGGATGCAGAGAGGACTTCTGCTCTCCCTCCTGCTTCCACCCTACCTCCTGACCCCCCCAGTCACTGAGGGGTTGCCTGAGTGCTGGCTGGAGTCTCGTTTCTGGTGCATGTCTCATTTCTGGTTCAGTTCAAATAGTGCAGACATGATGCTCACCTGCCCTTCTGCTTCCTTATGTCCCCAGGGGAGTAACTGGATGGACTCTTTGATCATCCATACAGCAGTTAGGTGTGTGCAGGTCTGTTGTGGGTGGAGACATGCACAATTAAGTACAGAGAAATCAATAACCTTCATTCTGGCCAAAAGAGGGAGAGTGAAGTGAGGTCCTGGGAGCCAGGGATGGAGATAGTAACGCGTAATTTAGGGCACAAATAGAACTTTCAGACATCATCTCCGTGTTTTTATGCATTGGGTTCACACAGTTTGGCTCATCACTGGAGTGAGGGCTTTCCAGAGTCAGCTTGTGCCCTGCGCCACAGCAGATCTGTCCTCTGGTGAATGTTGTGTGGAAAGGTCCTGTCACACAGGTGACAATTTCGGAGAGGGTCTGTGGAGAACAGACAATGACATTGTTCTGTCTTGGCCCGCCAGGGAGCTGCTCTGCTGCACAGGTACTGTATATAACATACAGGATGTTAATTCAATTTTCATGTACATTTTGGAGGAGCTGAATGTGGCCTTTGTGTAATGCTTTGGCTCACAAGGGCTTTTTCATAAGAAATTCTACTTAAATGAAATAGAAAACTTTCTGATAGTTACCAAACACCAGGAGACAATGGCAGGCTATATCTGTTCAACATCATCAGCCATTCATTTATCCTAGGAAGGAATTTCTTGGTGATAATCCTGAGTGAAGGCTTGCTTGTTTGCATGACTGGATGAGATCCAACATTGATAGCACCTTGCTGAACCCTTGGAGTGTCAAGCTGAAATTACAGGAGAGATGTAATAAAGCTTGGGAAGCACTAACAAAAAAACCCATTCTCAGCTGCACCATAAGCATCTTTCCATCCTGGCATATGAGGATATGAAGAACAAGAACAGATGGGCAAAACACAGACATGACTCCAGCAAGAGGTACTGTAAAGACCAAAACACGTAAATTTAGAAAGGATGAACAGGAACATGTTAGAAGGGATAATGGGAAGCAATGAGTGGTTGGAAAGTGTTTGTGGTAAGAGTGGGGTGCAGGAGGGCAGCACCACAGCAAGTCAGGAACCTGAAAGCCCACCTAGTGCTGCTGGGCCCGGCAGCTTGGGCTCACCTGCCCTGTACAGGTATGTACATCACCTCCCCTTAAATACACCCTACAGTCTTCCCAGGCACTGAGTGCTGCTGCCTCACACCTTTAGCATTAGAAAGCAATCCCCAGTCCCTAACTTGGCTCTTCCTTCCTCTGCTTAAGCTCATTAATTATTATACTGCCCCTGGAGATGTGATAATTAGCTCATTAGGGGATACTTTCGCCTGCATAGAAAGCAACAGTTGCAGCCCTCATCAGGAGAGAGGAGAGTGTCTGCGTGCAGCCATCTCAGTGCCAGATGGAGTCCAGGTTTCAGGTGAAATTCTGCCTAAAAGAATTGACTGAGAAAGGAAGGCTTTTTTTCTTAATGATGTTGGATGTGTTCCAGGACCTTGCAGAGAAAACTCGAGTTAGATCCCAAAGGAATTAATGCATCAGTTAGTTCCAACTAAAGCTCCTAGGGAAGTGATAAGAAGGCATAGTAAATATTTTACCAGCGGCTAGGCTGAAATATCTGAACCACTCTGGGGCAAATTAGTGGCTGAGCTCCTATCAAGAGCACCTAGCAGAGCACAGCTCCCAGGAGGACGCACAACCTCGTTTAACCCCAAGGAGGTGTCAGTGCTTCTGTGGCAAGTTTCCATCCTGCCTCGGGCAAGCAGCTGGGCACGGTCCAAGACTGCTTGTGCTTTCCTTCACCGATACCACAATGAATAGCATTCCCCTCTCCCACACTTGCCCGGGGTTCCAGAAGAGCTCACATTCTCCATTTGCCTTTCAGGTGATTTCAAAAATTTGAGCACTTTGTCACCTCTTGATGGGAGCTGAGACCTCTGAGTCTCTGTGTGGGGAGCCAGCTGAGGAACCAGGGGGCTGAAGATGTGAAAATGGCTTTACCTGCTGCTTTCAAGCAACAGTGGGGGACCGCGGTGCAGGAGATGAACTGTGGGAACTAGATGAGTGTATCATGCATGAAGGCCATGGGGTCAACAGGCAATTAATGAACACCAGAGCTATTATTTGTCTAAGTGATTGCAATGGGGTGGGTTCCAAAGAACCCAGTCTTCACTAGAGGAAGCTGGACCTTGTCGGTCTGCCAGAATGCCTCCAAATGAGGCAGCAAACTGGTAGCTAAACTGATTCCAGTGATTTATTAAGGGGTTGTCAAACATTACTGGCAAAATCTGGCAGAGAAAAAAAAAGTGTGAAGGAGTTAGGCAAATGACTACTCTTAGATTAGCCCTGGGGCTATGAGCATGCCTCTGAGGTGTTTTGCAGCCAGGTACTGATACACTGTCTGAACTCTGAACTGATCAGACACCACAGGATAGCACTGACCCTAAAGTAACCCAAGGTCGGGTTTTTCAAGGTGATAACTCCTTTAAAGCAGCTTCCATTCAACTCTGCACACAGAGAGATCTTGAGCATGCTTGCTCAGTGCCTGGGCAGAGTGCAAAGTGGTGGATGGAGAGAAGCTTAATTCTCTGAGAGAGAAGCTTAATTACAGATTAACTGATACAGGCAAGGTCCTAGAAGGCTTTATGCTGAACCATAACACAGGGAAAAGGCCATACTCAAAAAATGTGAAAACCAAAAAAAAAATGTAACGTAGAGAAGAGGAACACCAGTACACAGCTATTTGTGGCAGTGAGTCCCAGGTGCCACACCTCGCTTAGCAGGCTGAATTTCTCATGTCAGTGAAATTAATATGGATGGTTGAAGATACAGTAGAAATGGTTGAATCAAAAAAAGTAGGAAAGCTGCTGAAAGCTTCACAGAAATTTGCTTCAGTGCCTGAGACTGCCTGCATTAGAGATGAAAAGGCAGATATCTCGGTGCTCCCTACAATGAGGGTTTCTGGATTGTTCTATGGGGCAGGAAGGACACCAGTACCTGTGGGACTTGGTCAATACTTGGATAAATATGGTGTTCAATACTGTGTATTGCTCTTTGCGCTCAGTTTTTGTCCTGGCAGGATGGGGTTCCCCACCTTGCTGGACTCTGGTAGGCAGATGCCCATGGTGATGCAAACTCTGCTGCTGGCTCTGCCCGGCATGGATGCTGGCAGACAGGCTTCAGGGCAAATGGCCACTTGGATGGGCTCCGTCTGGGCTGGCTTGGGAAGGGCAGAGCCTGCGGCCACCATCAGGGTAGGCAAGAGGCAAAAAGAGCCACTGCTAACATTCTACCTGTCTTAGGGCTTAAATTTAACTCTTGGGTCAACCAGAGCTGCCAGCATGGCACCTTCTGCCAGCATAAAATGGCCTTTAAAGTGGGAAGGGAAATGAGTATGTAACACAAACAAACAAAAATTGGTTGACCAAGAATTCAGGGAGGGCAGTATAACTGCACACAAAACTGAGTTTTGCCTCAACCACCAATTTACCTTGTCTTGAGGGCACTGGAATATGTTAAGAGGCGTCCAGTGGCCACAGACGTCTGCCGCTCACAGCCAGGGCCCGGCGAGCGGCGCCAGCACTTGCTCTTCCTTGAGCCCTTCCCAGCTGGCAGAGGTGGTGCCCTTCAGTTCCGCATCCCAGGCCTAAATGTGGCCCTGGCAGCTCCTGGGCTGGCCTTGCCCACTCCTTGCTGAACACCTCATAGGTATGCCTGGTGAAGGGTCCTGGGACTGTCAGAGGAAATCCCACTGGAGCTCTGGAAGGTGTGAGGAATTAGGAATGCACATGCAGCAAGAAGCAGTGGCCACTGAGCACGGCACTTGCAAAGCATGGCAGGAAAGCTGGAGAAGAGTAATGTATTTAACTCCCCCACCTGGAGGGGATGTTTTATGGTGGCTACACTGCAGGCTAAGCAGTCGTAAGACCATAAGGGAAGAAATGCTCTCTTTTTGCAGTGGCAAGTCCCAGACAGAGGACTAGGGCAGCACTGCCACTCTTAGCTCTCTGGAAACATGTTGCTCTCTTTAACAATGTTAAATACAGATGCATTTAGAGGGCAAAATTACAGAACTGAGCTTCAGCTTTTGGTTGTAGGGTTTTTGATAAGGTTTCGGGGTTTTTTTCATTCCCTTTATTTGTACACCACTGCATCATTTTCCCTCATGCTGTCCTGCACCAGAGCTGCCCCAAGGAGTAGACTGACCTGTGTGAAGCTCCTTGGACCGTGCTGCACATCCAGCTTGATGCAGCATTGCTAAACAAAAGAGGGGGCCCAAGGGAGCCCTCCTTGGGAGCGGCGGGGCTGGCGGTGTTCTCCAAACTCAGCTTCTGCAGAAAGCTCAGTGCCCGTGATGTTCCCTCCTCTGCCTAGAGGGACATCTCTGCAGTCCTGGGAGCTGATTTTAAGGGCTTTGTCGGTGGCTGTCGAGCTGACGGCAAAGAAAGACTCAGAGGTGTTCAGTGAATTTGTCAGAGATCTGGCATTTTCAACCCTACTTCCAACTGGTTCAGGCTGGAGCCTCTTAAAGACGCAGCTGTCCCCAAAACCAGTGAGGAAATGTTGCTAAGCCTGCGTGGCCAAATCGGAGAGGCTACGGGTCATTGCAGCCCCCAGCTACAGATGGTTAGCTTTTTAACCCAAGCTATCTTATCTCACGCTTTAGACTTCGCAGAGGCTGGGTTCAACTCCTGGCGCCTCAGCCAGGAAGCTGGCTGCCTTGGATGCTCTCCAATGCTTATTTACAACATACATATGCAGTGTGGCCATTGATTTATACTCCAGGCAGCCTCCGCCCCAAAGAGGCAGATTTGGAAGCAGTGTCTCTTCAAAGCGAGACCGAGCTCCACTTTACTTTGCCCTCAGCTAAGCCTCATCCTATCTGGATGCTCAAACACAGGTAGTGCTGGAATTTTTGGCAGAGCCCCCCAGCAGGATTAGACACCCAAGTAGGAGTAGAAATTTCCAGTCTCTTACATCAGTGTCTTGGTTCTCCACAAGCACTGAGACTCTCCAGGCTTCGTAAGGGAGTCTAACGGTGCTCCTGGACAGATTTAGGTTCCTAACTTTAGACCCCTCTTTGAAAAGTTTGGCCTTTATGTTCTGGGCCCAAAGTATTTCTGCGTGGGTGACAACACTGTCATCCCTTCTATTCTGGCACCCTACCACCTATTCAAACACACCAGCCATGCTAAAACAGCCAGATCAAATAAGTTGTCTTTTCTTCCTCCTTTTTCCATGCTCCACATGTGGACTCCTTCTGTCCTGAATCACCTTGTCTCCTCTCAAAATGAGGCTCGCACAGCTGAAGGGAAAAATGTCCTGTTTATTGCATGAAGGGGGAAGCTGGTGCTGAGGCTGGGCAAGTTTTGGCTAGCTGATCTCTGCTCCACAGCTGCAGCTGAGCATCCCACTCTGCTGAGCTCTTCTCCCAGCACCCCCAGCCTTATGGCTCCGCTCCACCAGCCAAAGCCTGGCTAGAGGCAGCCTCACACCTGCTTTTCTTCAGCAGATCTCCCTTTTCTTGGGCACATGAATCATTGTGTGACATTTTCAAGGATCTGCCTGGCGCTTGGGATCAAAGGCTCAGCACCTTTCCTTGCGTGTGAACTCATGCCAGCATTTTCATAAAAAAAATAATTGTGTGCCTTGTTCAACAGACCTGGCTAATGGCAGGTTCTGAGAAGCACCTAAGTACCTGGTAGTGGAGATGTAATAAAACCTGCTATACTTAGGCCCTTGCAGGCACTTCCAATTATAAAAATCTATTTTTGTACCTTTAGAACCGTCCTTTTTTAAAACTGTTCTTAACAAAGAGCCTCAGCCTTTGAGCTATATATTTTTCTTGCATTAAAAAAGCCCGCATATTGTTTTGCCTATTTTGAGCTGAGTGTTTGGAGAAAAAACAAATGGGTTTGCTCGTGGGAGAGCTATTTTTCATGTTTGTGCAAATAATGAATGGTTTGGTTGATAAAAATGAAAGTCCACAAAGGATGCAAAATTTCCCTTTCCAAAAGACAGTTCTAAGCATGTTTTCTGAGGTGTTTTTGGGAGGAGGCTGCAGGACTTGTGGTCTTACAGACAGAAAGGGCTCTCTAAGGTAGGAAAAAACTCTCAGGAGAATCACTGAAGACTTCCTACGCCTTGTCTGGCTCCACACTCACTTCAAGGCAGAGCAAGAGACAATTACCCGTGGGGAACAATTTCCTCCTCACTTGATAGTTTGGGAGTACGACCTATGAAAGACCAGAAAGAAAGAACAACACCTTGTGACTTCAGTAGGAGAATGGATACAGAAAGTCTGGAGCATTTTAGCTGCCTTCTAAATAAAAAAGGTAGAGGAATTTCACTATGTTTTTTTTTTTCCTTTCTTTTCAACCTAACAAGTGAAACTGGAAAATACAAAGTCAAAGAGCAGCTCTGCACTGAGAATCACTGAGCCAATTCTGTAACAAGAGTGCAATTCAGGCATAAACGTCAAATGTAAATTTATATTCCTTTTAAATTGGTCACGTCCTCTCCTACTACGTTATAATTTAGTGGGAAGGATGCTGTATTTGGGATGGACATGAAAGAGCAAGAAGTGCAGCCTGATGCGCAGGCTGGGATGCAGTTCATGGGGTCCAAGGCCTCACCCCCTGCCTCGCCCCTTCTCACAGGAGACCTGAATAGCAGCGGTGCTGGGGAGCCTCAGCTGCTCAGGGGGCTCCGAGCCCAGGCAGTGCACAAAGCCATGTGCACCAAAGCAGCTTTTTGCATGGCTTGATGTGCAGCTCTGGCTGGGCACCCCCGGGCAGGCGGTGTGGGGAGGGTGGCTGAGTCAGCGGGGCAGCGAGGACGGCTCCGGGCAGTGAGGAGAGAAGGGTTCTGTGTTTCTGCCTGCTTGGTGCAGCAAGTGCTGTGAATGGCCTGCGAGCTCGGGACCACAGACAGAGCAGCCCTCCTGCTTTTCCATCTTGTCCATGCTCCTGTGCCCTGCCCCATGGGCTCCTGGAGTCTGTGCAGACAGAGTCAGCTCCAGACTGTCTTTGCCAGTACACGCAGGTTTGAACCACTTCTGTGTCTTGGTGTAGAAACAAACAGTTGACATAAGGGACAAGGGTGGTGGCTTGGTGACTAACCTTGGCAAGGTGCTTGTGGGATTCTGTTTTGAATTCCACCTGTTGATCTTGCTGTGCCTTAAATCATTCCTCCCCTGCTGGGGGAGGACTTCTGAGTCCTTGCCTGGATTCTTGTTAATTAATGGACATTCAGCCTTCTCTGCTCTCAGATAGTTTATTAAGTCTTATCAGAAAAGTTAGAAGTACAGCAGAGGGACGTGCACACTAAGGAAAATGCGCAGAATGCCGCCGAAATCAAGATAACACGGCGTTTTTAAAGCTAAACAATCCAATCAGTGTTTGAAACGACAGATATTTTCACTTTTCTACCAGTATTCAACAAATGTTTTTAAAACGTCCACAGGAACTGCGGAATTTTCTATCCAATCACTTTAAGCAATTTTGCCGCATTAAATGGAGTAGCATGAAGAACAAGAAGGAGGTTATAAAACAACAACAATCCTCCATTTTGGAGTTTTTTCTTTTTATCTATTTGCTACTTTAACAAACCCAACACCTTTATATTTTCACCCTGTGCTACCTTACATAATATTCTATCACCTAGTTCACACCGCAGTGCGTTCAAGTTCTTCCCAGAGAGTTGGCAGCTTTCTCCATGGACGAAGGTCAAAAACAGTGCTGTCCAGGGGGGTAAAACTCCTTAAAACAGGCAGAGAAATATTCCCCGCACTCTGGACTCCCACATCGCTGTTGCCCACACAGATGGAAGGCTGTGCTGGAACAGGATGCTGATGGGGCCAGAAGAACAGACAACAGTGTACCTTGGTGTGCGAAAGGTTTTTAGAGGTAGCACCAAAAGTGGTTGATTTAACCAAGAGGTGGTGAATGATTCAGTACATATGGGTGGAGAGACCTCCGGCAGAGCTTTATCCCATCACCTTTCATTCCTTGGCTGCTGACGTTTCAACAGCACACTCAGGAGTCAGGGATAGATTAGTACAGGTGGCTCTATCCAGTCTTTCCATGGTATGGGGCTGTTTGTAGGTTCCCCAGAGACACCCAAACCAGGAGAGACACCAAGCAAAAGCAAGAACAATGCCAAAGGCAGTATTATCCATGTGTGCTTTTAGGTGCTCTGTATCAGCCTGGGGCAGGGAAGAGCAGCATCAGTACACAGACGTTGAGGTGGCTTGATTCCACGTGTGGATAAGGTGGATGTGGGCTCCTGGTTTATGGCTATTTCTCCAAGTGCTCCTTTGTCCTGGGAAACCTCTCCCCTGGCCAGCTGTGAGTCTGTGTGCAAGGTGTCCTGCCGAACCCCATGTCAGATCCAGCAAGCCTCCAAAAGCGTAAGTGACTTGCTCCAGCACTGCAGGCTTTGGGTATCTCTTGGGAGCTGGGAACTGTTGTGGTGTTGTGGTAGGTTTTGGACATAATTGAGGGAGGAGACATGGGGAGAACAACAGCTTTTACTGGCTCAGATGTTATGGCTGGGGAAAAACAAGTAAACTTTTGTCCATATATGTCCTCCTGAGGGGTGCCTGAGTGCTTGCCTGGTTTTTCTGCCCATATCTGTAGATCCAATGAAAGCTGGTACTGGTCCCTTCGAAACTTGCTGTGGGAGCCGAAAGGCAGTTTGAAAAACCAAACCGAAGCAACAATGTGTAATTGTCTGTAATCAGAGACAATATTCTCTTAGCTCAGTTTTTCAATCAAGCAGGATAAATGCTGACATGTTTCCCACAGCTGAATTCAACTTTTGGCAACAGAATGTGGCAAAGCAAAGAGCACCTTATAGTGTCTATGACTGGTACTGCTAAAGCTGCTGGTGCACTGGTCTTCTCCTCAGCTCTGCTTGACCAAGTACAGGGCAGCACACTGTAAAGTGCTGCTTCCAAGAGCATGCAGTGGAGAGTGCCTCCAGGCAACAGCTCTGGGTTTATATTTGACCAACAGCGATGTCACCTTCTGCTGTTCCTAGGCAGACTAGGGGGCATCTCGGCCGGAGGAAGAGAGGAGGAAGCGGACCAGAAACGAGAGATGCAAGAGGAATCCAGACAGAGAGAGGCCGGCTCAGCTGAGCTAAGATCTTCTTGGCTTGGCGGATGCCTGACCTGCCAGGGGATGGTCTGCATGCGCAGAATGAGGAGGACGGCTGCAAGCACTCACACTGTCTGGCCCCACAGCAGGGAGGTGACCTTGACAGACTGCTCCAAGTGCCAGGGTAGCCGGAGGCAGAAGGGCAATTGGAACCATGTCAAAGAGCATGGATCACTCCAGAGGGAGAAGGAAGCATGAGCCATAGCAACTGAACTTGTTTATAACTTGTGTTTCTTGGTATGTGAGTTACAGGAAGGCAGGAGGTGTCTGAGGCAACGAGCTCCTGCCTGCACACAAGAGTATCTGGTTTAGCAAATTAGCCTCCTTGTTGCCTAAAATACCCTCACGTGTACATGCTTTACTATCATCTCTAGTCATTATAAATACACTCATAGATATATAGATGTATAGATATATAGATGATACAGATGATATAGAGGATATAGATAGATATAGATGATAAAGATAAAGACAAGCCAGTCAGTTCCAGTGTGCTGTGGGCTGCATCCAGTCACATTTCTGCCTTACTCTCTTGGTGTTCCCAGTGCTCTGCAGCCAGTCTTCAGTGACCGGGTCCCTGCATCTACTTTCCCTGGGGTTAACATTTTGGAAGCCTAGGAGCTGCAGACTCTAATTTCCATCGAAAAGACTATGATGAAAGCCTGAAGGGGAGTAAAATCTGGCTTGTGTTGCAGCAGTACAATTTCAGCTGTATGTTGCAAAGTTGGTTTGAAACTGTCTCACTTCTTGGAAAAAAATGTGCTCAAAGATAAACTATACCTTAAAACCAAAACTAAGGGCTTCTAGAAGGACAAATAGTCTCTATTTTAGTGTAGCTGGATATGCAGCTTTTTCTAACACCCACACTCTTTTAAGTGCGCTCATGAGTAAAACCCACTTCCTTCATCCCTGGGACAATAGGGCAATAAATGGGAACATCTCTCCAGGACCTTCCATAATCTGGAGCAGCATTACTCAATCTGCAAGCCAGACAGCATCCAGGCCAAGAAACATGCAGAAAATCAAAAATGAAGGGAAATTAAAAAAAGACAAAATAAAATGCATAGCTGTTCACCCAAAGTTTCATCAGCTGAATGTTAACATTATGGCTACACTGCAGGTAACACTTGGTGTTGTTCGAAGAGGGTAGGGGACCAGGGCAGAAGGATACCCTTACAACTATCAATAAATCTGTAGCTCACACAACTAAGAGCTGCTTCAAGACCAGGGAAGACTGTGGCTCCCATTTCAGCTCAAGGTTCAGCAATAACTTTATGAAATGCCTCATTCAAAATACAATGAAGCCTTGACAATGCCTCTTACCTACCTGCTTGGACAAATGCTGGTTGTGGATCCATCCCAAAGGACTGAATCTGAGCCATTTTCCTTGGTTTACCTGTGGCAAGTCTGTACCAGCTTTTAGTAATAAAATGCTTTTTAAGTGTAATTCAGTCTGATTGAGAAGGGCTATGGCAAAACTGCCTCCTGCTCCAGAAGACTTCTCCATTCTATTACTCATATGCTTTAAAATATTTTACTTGTTAATTTTCCTGTTCATTTTGGGGGGGGATTTTTTTTTTAAGTGCTTGACAGTGCTGCTACAGGCTGTTCCCTTCACGGTGGAAATGAAGAGACATCCCAGCCCTGTGCCTTGAGAGCCAACAACTGAGCTGTGCCTGAAGTAGACTGGAGTGAGAGACATCAGGAATGCCAAGAAGCACCAGCCAGGAGGCAGCTGTGGGACAACATCTGGTACCACTTCATGGAATGAGGGCATAGAAAGAGCTCTGTGAGCATTGTCTCATTCTCCTTTTTATTATTAGTGTTATTTTATTGTGCTAAGCACAAGGCATCAGAAACAAAGCAAGACAAGCAAAGAAAGAAAAAACCCAAGGCTCTGGAAAACAGTACTCCCAATGAAAGTCACAACTCAGTTATTGAGGTTGGGTGGGGATGGATGGTTGGTGTCTCTCAGACTTGGAGAGAGGAAACAACCAGGTGAGGAGCCCGTGTCCCCCACCACAGCTCTCCTGCTTGCAGTGATGCAAGGGGAATGAAGGCAGCAAAGAAGGGTGCTCTCCCCACAGGGAGGTGACACAGTGAAGGCACCACAGCAGAGTCCCACCAGTTTCTGTAGGACAGAGCTCTGCAGCCTTCAGCACTCTCCCGGGGTGCTACAGGAGTCCTTTCAGCGTGAGATGGAGCTCGCTGTGGTGTATCACAAAGGGCAGGAGGTGTGGAGGAGGTCAGGATGCATTTGGGGGTAGAAACCACAGGGCACTTACTGCATGGCTCAACTCAGGAAACCCCTTTGGTCCTGTTTGCTGAAAGCTCAAAGAATATTTGAATAGAAAGATGACTCTTCAAGTCTATGTCTTCAAGTCTAATACACTTTCCCTAAGTATTTCCTGCCAGGAAGAAAATATTTAGCAGGGTAAACAAGCCACTAGCCCGATCTCATGTACCTAATAACTTTTGACAGCTGTAGAAAATAGCAAGGGATGACAAGAAGGCATCCAGTTCCTTTCTGACCTACAAGGCAGATCAGCTCATTTCCATTCATGTTTCCCAGTGATCTCTGATCCCTTCCTACTTTGAAGGAGGACTGGACTTGGTCACTGCTGGTACTAGTGTCCTATCCCAGAAAACAACATCTGGCAATGGGATGCTGCTGCCAGAGGAATTCAGCCAACCTACACTATTCCCAAGTTGCTCCCAGTAAATAAGGTGAGCAGGAATAGGCAACAACCCAAGTGATTAGATTTGGAGGCTGTAAAATATTCTTCAGAGAACAGAGAAGACAATCCTGGTTTCACTCTTTTAGGACACCCTTCAGTAAGGCAAGGAGCACATGCTGTACAGGCAAATTGATACTCCAAAAGAGTAGAAGTGACCAACAGATCCAGGTAAAATGGCAATCACTCAGAAGTGATTCTTCTGTTCCCCTGGGGACTTTTGTGTCTTTGGAACCCTTGGATTCCATTATCCTTGGTAGATGGCAAAGCTCTTCCAGCAAACTTTCCTGTCTCTTCCTGTCTTTTCTCTCCCCTTGTTTAAGATATTCCTTCTTAAAAGCAGACTTTGCCTGTTGCTTCTCTTGTACTGGATTGTCACATTCTCTATTTCCATGTTGAAGAGCTATCAAGACTCAATTGCTGTGCTGGAAACAATCGTGAGTCCTCACCAGCATAGAGTTCTTCTAAACCGTCCCCACTTAATGATCTGTTCCTATTTTCCAGATACTGTTTCAGAAAGAGGAGTCCTAATCCATTGCAAAAAATATAAACACAAATGCTGGTTTTAGGTTGGTAAGGCAGAATTGCCCAAAGACTCACAATCTCGTAATACCTCCTCCACAACCAGGTATCATCTCGACTCATGCTCAGGGCATTGCAGTTTTTCCTACCTCAGCTGCATGGCAAAAGGGGATTTATCTGGGGGACATACTGGTCCTTCCTTAAAACTCATTCTTTACTATGGTTTCTAGAAGGAAAAAAGCCATTGTTTCTGGTACTTCAGAGTCATACTGTCTGCTGAGATCCCTGTTCAACACATACTGTTATTCCTGCAGAACACCTCTGCTGCTGCTTTCTGCATTTCGGTTTCCTGTTAGTCTTACCCATTTACTGTATAACACCTCTGCCATGTAACAAGTCCACAAGCAACAGAGAATTCAACTTTTGGAAGGCTGCATGATGGTCAAATCATGGCAGTGTAAATTGTTTGAAACCATGGACTTTTTACAACATGCCTGCACAGGTCCTTGCACAAGAGGAGGCCATCGAGATATCCCTGCCGGCCTGGGATATCGTACAATGATAGCGTACAATGTGGTGCCAGTAGGAGCAAATTCCACAGCTGTGTGGGAGAGGAAGGGGTTTTAGTAGGGACTTGAATCAGCAGGTTATTCTGTTCTCTCTTTCAGTTCTGCTTGTGGCCCTGTAGTGGTGATAGGGGCTATCCTTCCTCAGCAAAGAAGAGGTGACAGAAACTTCTATCAGTAGCTCTGGCCTCTGACAAATATTCCCTAAAAAATATAAATATCTTGGATTGTTACAGCAAAGCAGGTGAGCAAAGCCCTGCCCAAGCTTTACTGCCCCACTTAAAACTCTTCTGATATGTATCTGTATTCTGGGTGTGAAGAGGAAGGGCTGTGCATGTGATGTGTCTCTGGGGAATGCATGTGAGGAGACACAGACCAGAAAGAATTGTGGCTCCACCTTTCTTGTTCCCTGTGGAGCCGTTGGAGACCTGTGCCAGTCAGACCCAGTTATTGTTGGCCACTGAGTGCCGCTCCGTGGGAAAGCGGTGCTCCAATACCCTCGACATGGTCAGTGAGAAGGTGTTGGTTCTCACAGTGTTTTCAAAGAAGGCACAAGTATTTCCAGCTTATTGAAACATTTGTTTTGACTTTTATCACACTATATAAAAGTCTTTGAGTTTTGTCTATTAGGTTTCCATGCCATAATATTATGACGGGTCATGGCATAATAGTCTTACTGTTTTGACTCCAAAGCATGCTGTAACATGGGTCAAGCTGATGAAATCAAAATGAAATTAATGTTTTATTTTGACAAGATTGTGTTTCTCTTTAATTTGTTTGATAAAGTCAAAGCAAAAATGTCAGCAGGATTTTTCCACGGTGCAGTCTCAAAATTACATTTTCTCATTCAGGTGTGGATTTTGAATGGGCACCATAACTTTGTTTTGTGCTCAGATCATAGTGGAAACATTGCACGTGGATAGCATCTCAGAGTAACAGACTCTGCTTGACTCTTCAACAATTTTAAAGAGCCTGTTGCAAAAGTACAGTCTTGGACTTTTAGTTCAAAGTATTTTTTGAACTATGTCATCTTCTACTCTGTAGTTCCCAGTCACCCATCCCTTCTGTTCAGCCAGCAGGAACCCAGTCCAGAAACAGACTGAGAGGGAAGAGCTCCTGAAAAACTGGGGGTTGTGTCCTGTTGGGTCAGGGAGCCTCAAAAATAGGGAATAAAATTTTCCTAGAACAGCAGGGTCCCTGTAAGAGGCCAGTGGTGCAGACATGCTCTGTGTGGCTATAAGCCTGATCCAGCTTTTATTCGTGTAGCATCCAGAAAGCACAATCTGTTAATCCTGTTCCTAGTCCTTGCTGCACACACACGATGTTAGACAAGTGTTTGTTCCTGCTTTCCCCTTCCCATCTTTGTCTAGTTGGACTGAAGTGTTTCTGAGACTGAGACTTAATTACTTTGTGGACAGAGCACCTGGGGCACCATGGGGGTCTTGATCTCTGCTTCTGGTGACTGATAATGTATCCTTTCTATTGTGAAGTTTTCTACTCTGAATACTGACTTTCATGGTAATATATTTATTTCCCTTGTTTATTCCATCTCTTTTTTTCCCCCCCCAGATCTTCCCTTTGTTTGCTTGGTTGTGCTCTGATGCACAGGTATTTATCTAAATGGGGTCTGCTGTATTTGTACCAGCCCAGGTGGCAGGTAAGATGCAAACATCAGACACCTCTTTACACATCCCCAGGTTTCCTGGATGATTGATTAATTGCTTTCTCCCTTATCAGCTTTTCTTTCTCATAACTGGGGGTCAGCTTGCATGGACTAACACCTTCAGGGAGGCCCTATTTCCTACATACATCAGCTTTACTGGCTTCTTATTATCTCAGCCCTCTCTGTACCTTTGTTCAATTCAAGAGGTAATTAAACTCAAAGCCAAAGCAAATGTCAGGGTGATAATGAGACAGATAAGATTAAAAAGAAGTCTTTTTTTTTTAAAGACCTTACACATACCTGAAGTGCCTGTTGGCCCACAGCCAGTGGAAAGTTTTTGTATCCTTTCTTGCCTGGATATAGTCAGAAAAGTGACCACGTAAAAGAAATGGCACCACCTAACTCCAGGTGTGTGCTGCTGAGAACAGCACCTACCTGGCAAAGCACTCAAGCATATAAGTATTTGCCCTGAAATTGTTTATTCATATGCTTAAATTTAAGCATGTGCTTGAGTGTTTTGTTCAAGCAGGGCCTCAACCCAATGCAGCTTGAGTGGGTGTAATTTGGCAGGTGCAATTCCATTCATTTCGGTAATGTCATGGGAGTCACTCTGGGCTGTAGCCATTACCTTCAGTCTGCTACTCCCGGCGAAAGCCCACAGTGAGTGCCAGGGCTTTGCCATGCTGCCCCGTTCGCGGGAGAGCTCGGAAATTACATGGTCACTCCTTTGGGCTGCAAAGTGCCATGCATCACCTGCTGGACTCCACTTTTCTCCGTGTTCTTCTGGGATGGAAATATGGGCATGCTAATCTCTGCTCTGGGATAAGGTTTTCACATCAGGAGCCCCCAGTGGCTCAGGAACCACTTTTGGGGGAGATTGTACAGGGGATGTTGCGGGCTCTCTCTACCTCATGGGCTGTCCACACTTCCTTATGCCTTTCTGCATTGAATGAGTTTATAATCTGAAGCAGACCTGTGGTGTAATTTTCAGAGGTTGGGGTGGAGAAGCCACTAATCAAAAAGAGCTGCAGTTTTCCAAGGGAGCTTCAAAGCTCTCTGCAAGCAGGAGAGCCTGTGAAGGGTACACATGTTGCTGGCTAGGCAACCCCTGACAGTTAAAGTTTTACTTAAGCCCATGTGTTTTTCCACTGGGTATTTTTATCCTCTGAAGTCTACTGTACTTGGCTATGTACTGTAAACACACCCCTGTTGTTCTCTCACACGTGTTTACTTTGCAGCTGGGGGAGCACAGCTCACCATGATGGCTGTTGGTAGGTGGCTGAAAGTGAAAATGAAGCACCAAAGCACCAAATCACCCCAGAAGCTCCCATGTATCCTTCCTATCTCATCCTGTGGACTCCCTACCTTGGAAGCCTGCTCTCTGCCTCCCTGCCTGGGCACAGGGCAGATGCACCTGAGACTCGTGCTGTCCTCAGCACACCTTTTGCAGTCTGGCTCCCATTCTGCTCTGTTGCCTCAGCAGCAATGGACTCTCACCTGCCAAGAAAAAGAAGTTGTCTGAATAAGCCTCTCATAGAATGAGTGAGAAATGGATTTATTATCTCATATCTGAATGCTGATATATGTGCTGAGATCATACAAAGAGCCTGTGATGCAGCCAGGAGCTAAGGCTCTGCATCAGTGCAGGACCTCACACGGCCTTTCAGCAGCTTTCAGTGTTTTGAGGTGGATGCTAGCTGCCAATAGAGGGATTCCACTGGGCTCTGCATCCTGAAGAAAGATATTGAAAGTGATGACACCAAGGTCAAGTAATTATGTAAGGAGTAAAATTTATTAGTCTCTTTACCATGGCTCTGTCCTTTGGGGACTCTTTGATATTTACCAATATGTCCAAGTACCTCCCAGAACCTTTACCCTGAGAAAGATGAACAATTTTTTTCTTATTCCTTCCTTAACTAGATGTCAGTTTTTACAAAGAAGGTAGAAATTCAAGGTCTCTCGAAGTTCCCTTTTCTTTGCTGCTGGGCTCAGAAGCTGGGAGGGCGTGGAGCTGCTAGGCACCAATAGTTGCACGAACATTGTTCTGTCATGATACCAAGCTAAAAAATATTTTCATGGAGCTCTGAAAATGAGCAAGCAAATAGGAAGCAAGGAAAGAAACTGGTTGGGAGAGGTCAAGTTCAGCACAAAGTGCTGCTGTTACAGCCACACTTCAAGCTGTGAAGAGGCTTTGTGCTTTGGGTGAAGCTTTGGTCTGCCGAAATAACTGTCTGTCTCCTCCTCAACACTGTGGAGAGTTTTTGACTGAAAAACAGTATGTTACACCTACGGGTGCTTCTCTCCTGCTGTAAAATAAGTTATATTAATTTTTAAAATTCTCTGAAAAGAATTCTTTATTCCATCAGCCTTCCATTATTTATTGACTGTCTTACTTTGGAAGACAGCTAGAATAGAAAAGTTTAATATAAAGGCATGAAGAAATATGTACGTGATTTTGAATACAGATTGTGAGTATATATTTAACTGTATTACATTATACATATTAGGTTGAATACATAAAGGGTTATATAAAGCCCCAGTGGACAAGGCCCAGATCCCAGACTGAAATATTTTGAAATAGTTGCCACATATTTATTACTCATAAGGATAATGTCTTTTTCTAAACGGTTTAAAAAAAGAACCATGGTCAAATTGAAGAGAGTCACTCTTTCAAATAAACAACTAAGCCCACACATTTAGGAGATGTGGTTCTTGTCATGTCTGGGACAATACTAGAGAAGCAAAACAAAATTGGCCTGGACATTTGCTGCTTGAAACCTTCTCCCTGCACCCGGGGTAAAAGACAAGCAGGCTTCACCCATCAAGGTGGGGAAGTCTTTATGTTTCTGCTGCCTGTCTTTGGATGGGTTGACCAAGGGATTGCTTGGCTCTCATGGGTGTGCTAATAGGCAGCATTATCTATGTGAAGGAAGCCCCCGCTGTGGAGAAGGTGATGGGGTCTTTCCCCACTCCCAGCATCTTGATCCCACCCAGAGCAGATCCTGGAGCTCCTGAGGTCAGGGCACAAGCCACAGCCTCCCCAGGAGAGGTGACTCACTGTGAGACATTGCATGCCGAGAGGCAAAGCTAACAAATGCCACTCTGGGAAAGGCGGGCGGATGTGCAGTGGGTGGCAGACACCAAGCAGCCCACCTCCCTATGGGGGCAAGGCACGGGGGCTGAGGTGGCTGCAGTGTTTCCAACACTGCAAGGACATTCGGATCGTGCTGAGGGCAAAGATGCCCACCCACCGCCGTAACCGGGGGCTCCGCAGAGATGGGTAAAATGTCTCCCCGGGATCAGGACTTGCTTTCACCAAATGCTAAAGCCCAGACAGGAAAATTCCATTATTCTTCTATGAGCGTACTTCATGGCTGCTGCTGCAGCTGAGAAGGTTCCTGAGCAGTGGGCGCATTGCAGCAAAGCTCTCCTAGCTCCAGGTTTTAGTCTGCTTCCAGCCTCTATGCAATGGGTCCAAATGGTGGGCCAGCCTGAAGTCATGTCTGTTTGGTGTGTTCCCTTGCTCCTAGACACTGCCTAGTGAGGTGCTGGGAGAGTGCCCCCAGGATAGCTGGACTGAGTTCATTACTGGTGTCAGGGAGGTCTGTTTGGCCCAATTAAGCACCAGTCCCCAACAGAGGCTGTAGAAACGGGGGAGCTCAAGACTGTAGAGAAGAACTGAGTAATATGAAAGCCAAAAAAGTAGAAGTTTCTGTAGATCCTTCTGCCTGCCTTTTATGCTTTTTTGTCGTAAAAACTTAGCAAGAGGATGTTTAAAATGCCAGTCATGCATTTACTCATTCAGTTTGAGTAAATACCAGTGATGCCTGGTATTTCAGAACAATGGGATCCAGCTCACACTGTTGCAGTGTGTATACACAACTCAAGGGAAGGGCAACTGCACCTCTGTTCATGAAAGATCCTGTCACAGCACTTGGACCAAGATGAGCTGACAGGGTCCCACAAAGATGAGTGACTCTTCCACTTCAAGCCTTGCTCTGTATAAGAAATGTACATTGTACATCTTGTACAAAGCTACAAGAAATTATATACTTGCTGAGAAATCAGGAACTGAAGATTGAGACAACCAGCTGATTATACCTGGTACTGCAAAACTGGAAATAGGAAATTGCTGCTGCATTTTGGGGAGTATCTCCCGGCCTTTTCAGCATGGGACCACCCATTTTAAGTGAGAGCGAGATGCTGAGGACCAAGTTGTAAAATGTGCACCTACCTTTCCCTGGGTGCATGTACGAGGGAGGTTAGCTATGAGCACTGTGAGATCTGGTCATGCAGCTGCTAATACATATAGACAAAAAAGAAGATGAAAATTTCTGCAGCAGAAATGGTGGGATCAACACACAGCTGAAAAACTGAGACAGGCAGCATGCCCATGACATCCATGGATTGAAAGTTATATGCAGAATAAGGCACTGCATGAAATCTGCCATTCACCTCATGAGCTGCCAAGAGTGGTATTAAAAAAAAAGCATAGGCTTGAACATGTTTTGGGGCTTGGGATCAGATTTTCTAGGTTCCCGTGGAAAATCAAACCAGCATTAGTTTAATTTTCCAGCCCATCTAGGGTTTGGTTAAAGAAGCATTTTCCACGGCTCTATTCTCTGGCCAGGAGCAGAGTGGCAGATGTGCAAAGCTGCAAAGCAGTTTCCAAGGCATCTCCCGAGCACAGCATCCTGCTGGCAGCCCTTAACACAGATATCGCTTCATTTCCCTCATGTTGCTGAACTCTAGAAGGAGTCACACTTCCCTTGAGGCATCTTTCTAGGACTGCTGTAAGAAGCTTGAGTAAAGGAATAGGCAGTGTATAACCTCCTGTATTTTACTTTTTGGTGGTACATCGGGACAAATCTCAGTTGTTCAGAAATGAGACAACTGGTCTCCCGTAGTGGAAAGGGCAGGGTAGGGAGAGGAGTGCTGAGAGAAAGGGCTGATCTAGGGGAATAGAAAAGGTTTTTAAGCCCTTCTTCCCTCATCTTGCTTAGACACCCTTATTTTTCTTGTAATGGGCCACATCTCTTGCCCGGTTTCAAGTGCTCCAAAGTCTGGCACTTCATCTGCATACTGATCTCATTTCACTGGGCACTTTACAGTTTCAGTTTTACTTTACTTATAGGGTGAAGTCAACCCCTTTCACCAAGATGTTTTATTTATGATCACCCTGTCAAAGAAAGAGAAAAGAGAAAACTGTTTCAATTACTGTAGAGAACTTTCCTTCCTGAGAGCTCTGAGCCTGAAAACTTAGTGGAGGCCGCACTGACAAAAATTGTTTTCTCCAGGCCTGAGCCCTGGGGTAACCTGCTGTTTCTTGTGGCTTCGGGGAGAGGAATATTCACCTCATGCTTCTGCTCCCATAGCTTGGTATCCTTGAAACTGTTTTGGTTTTCAATTCTTAACAGTGATAAGGCTATTGATCCCTTAGGATGAATTGGTAAGATTGGTTCACTCATGCATTCAATGTCTCAGCAGAGACATTAGTTTGACACTTGGGAAAATGAAGAATGGAATTCTTTTCCTGTCTGTGTCAGCCAGAAAGAGCTCAGAGAGGATGGGAAGAGCCCATGGCAGCGCACTGGTGATTTCTTGCATGGTGGTGTGTCATATGTACAGACCAGGAATCCCTGGTACTTGCAGAGGGAAGTATGAGGGGGGTTCCACAATCTCTTTTAACTTGAAGTGTGAGGGGACACTGGAAACTCAAAAATACATTCTTCCTTTGAAGTCACACCAGGGCCTACTGTACTAGTAATGGCTCTGTACACTATTCATGTGCCGGTCCCCGTTGATATCCAAGACAGATTCCTGTTAAGGGGAACAAACCTTGTTCTCAAACCCTTCAAGGTGTACTACGTAGCCAGACTCTTCCTGGACCGTGGACTTGGACCTGGTCTTAACACAGCCTCACAACCCACCTTCATCAGTACCAGAGGATGTCACTTCTGGCTCAGGCCTGCAGGAGTATTTCTGAGGCCAGGGTTACTCTGCCAGATTTCTTTTCTTTGTTATTTTAATCAATGGCAAGAAAGTTTTGAGGAAAGGTTTCATTCTTTTCCACTCCTTGGGAGTTTTGTAACTAGTCACAATGCCAAGTCAGCCACCTTGTTTGCACAGCCTAACCAGAGTCACTGAGAAGCTAAATACATTCAAAAAGAGGACCGTGAGAATGTTTTGCTCATTCTGAGAATCCTTTCTGCTAGAAATGTAGGAGTGAGCCTCCTAGCCAGACCTGCAGTTCTGCTGGGTCATCATCCCCAGTACAAACCAATACAGATGTTTTACAGGAAGGAATTATTTTCTTCAGCAAACCCATTAAGAAGACTTTGGCTTGAGCTCAGAAGGTTTTATATCTTTTCTGTGCCTCTTAGATGCCTATGTTCTTTGCCTAACAGATATACTGGTGAATCCTGGGGAGAGGTAAACAGAAGAGATAAAGACTCTGAAGCTCAGAGCTTGTTTGCCTGGTGTCTGTTTAAATGACATACAACAAAGCTTTATTAGCACAAAGCATCAAGGCCTGCATGTGGCCAGAAATCTGTCCTGCCTGTTGTCTCTTGCATAGCCCATGCACTCACTCCTTATCCCTGGTTTATACAGCTGGTCTGAGGACCACCCCAGGTAACAAAGAAAACATGAGCTCTTGAAGGATCTGCTGGGAATAGAAAGATGTCGTATTATTTACCCGTCTGGATTTATGCATGTGTGTGTGTGTTTAACAAGGAGCCCGGTGCCTGCTGGACTCCTGAGGCTGGAATTTATACAGGCCAGCATTTGGCTGCTGCAGTTTATCTTGAATGCTAGAATAATAAACTCAGCTGACAGGATGATGTATGCAAAGGATCTTCTCCTCCCACGGCGTGTGGTAGAGGTGTCTGGTTTGCAGGGAGTCCTATTATTAAGTGATTAGCCTTGCGACATTATCAATATCAGATTGCTTAGCGGGTTTGTGGGATCAGGAATACAGTAGGACTTGGTGTCCATCTGTCATGGTGGCAGTCAGATACAGATGGTGATGTGACAGCATTACCTGTGTAGGTGAAATAGATGTGTGGGTTTGTCACATGAAGGCTCCCAGAGACATTTGCAAAGGAAAACAAAGTTGTGCCTTCCTTATCATAGTTCCGTTATGAGATAACTTCTGCTACATTGTTTTAATGGCCCTCTTTGTCTTGTCCTTCCTTGTCCTGCTACTGGCTCTCATTCAGCAAGAGCAAAAACAAAAACATCCCAAGCACCACTGAATGTAGTATTTTCTTGACTTTTCAAGCAAGGCTGATTTATTCACCCCTAATTAAGTTTCAGCATCCGGGCAGCTTCTATCTCCTCTTTGTGCTTCTGCCAGTTCAGATGGTAATTCTGAGATCCTAGGAAGCCTGGATCCTTGGATATTTTTTCATCGCCAAAAGAAGATCCTGAAAAGGCCACAAAAAACCAGCTTGCTGTACTGGGTGTGTTTCACCCTGAATAATCATTAAAGCCCACATGGCCAAAAGCAGATAGAGTACTTGAGGGGATTTGGTTGTAACTGTTTAAAGTGTGTTCTGCTCACATCGTAAATAATGCTCACCCATTGTATAATGCAAAAAGTCCTTCACAGCCACACCTCACTGTTCATGTTTCCTCTTGTCGATACTTTTATTTTACCCTAGCTGTGACACCAAAATCCTGTGGGTAAGGGCCTGCTGTTGCAGTTCATTATATAAATTTACAGTGTTGTATACTTGAGTGATTATAGTGGATTGTATATCTGTGGGAATTATTAGTCCCTGAAGTGCAACCGCTCCCATGATACAGCATGACTCTCAGAAGAGGGAACATCAGGCCAAGTACAATCAGGCCAGACTGGTGCTTGTAAGAAAATTTGGGTCTAATCCATCATGTCCACATGGAGCGGGCTGGAACCTAGATTCTAAAGCCTTTCTAATTCCCTTACCTCCCAGTAAGTCTTTGGTGTCCTGTGGGACAGACTAAGATTTGATCGTGTTCCTGGGAGGTAGAGCTTTTAATCCTGTGATTTGGACATGTAAGCAGACACTTCCCTGATCCCACCCATGTCAAAAGCGAAGGAAGAAATGGTTGCAAAGAATCCAGGCCACTCCTGACTAAAATGTTCTTGTGCTGGCTGTCTGTACTGAAGGCCAAGTCTCTCTAAGTATTGTTTTCAAGCTTGGAGCAGCTTGCAGAAATTCGTAATGCAGTTGTGGAGAGATGCAGTAAGACCACAAACCTACACTACTCTGGAAGAGAAAATCTTGAAAACTTGGACACTGCCCTGACTTCATGAGTGTAGTTTCACCCAAACAGTGACACTGGCTTGCTTCTTACTGGTGTCTGACACCTCTCTAAGTGGGCACACCGGCTTGCTCCTTTGCGTGGATCCATTGTGGAAGCTCTAAAGTTAGGGCACTGGTTTGGCTTGTTCAGGACTTCATAATCCATAGATAGTGTTTGAGTATGGAAACTTTCCTGCAGTGACAAGAAGACACTGCTATCTAAGATAGAATATTACATTGCCTAAAAAACTAGAAGGTCAGTTCAAGTATCTGAAATCCCTTGCTCTCTGTGTTGCTTTGCACTTCTCAAACATGTGGGAGATCCTACAGTACCACCTTTCCTCTGCCTAGCAGGACATATCTTTTGGGAAACAGGACCTGGTCCACTGAGGTCAGTGGGAAGTCATCCATCGGTTCTAATCAGCTCTGAAGTGGGTCCTGGAGAGGCATCATGCAACTCAGTGATGTTACCCAGATCCTTCATTTGCATTTTGTCTTGTTGTCTGTTTCCTGTTATCTGTTTTCCCTCGTGGAGACAGATTTATTCTAGCAATTTAGAAAATATCTTCTGCTTCTTTTGTCTTTTTTTTTTGTGAAATCCCTTGTACTATTTCTTCATCCCCTGACTTCCTCTGCACAAAAACCACCTTTGCTTTTCCTTCAGCATGTTTGCCCCTAAGCCACCCAAGTTTCAAACCATCATTTTCAAATAACCAGCTTCCTAAGCAAGTCACTGTGTTGTTTTTTCCACAGTAAACTCCAAAGAGCAGAAGTTAGCTGGTGGGGCAGGATCTGCACCACTTCTCTGTTGGTCTGGGTCTGTGCCATCATGTATCATACTTGGCCCTGAGTGTGGCATCGCACTCCCCACATCGCCCACCCCACTCCTCGCAGAGATGGAAAACGGAGCAAAAGTTTTATCTGAACTTTCAAATATTTTGCATTGTGGGCGGCTTGGAGCAGATCGCATCCTAATGGACTGTTAGGCCAATTTGGGCTTGCTAACTGCCTTTGTAAGGATAAGAAATGAGCTGGGACAGAGAGGAGCAAAATGCTTTGGAATATATATTTCATTCTCTGCTAGCACTTCTGTGGAAGAGCCAAAACGGATATCGCTGTCACTCAAATTTCCCTCCTGTTGTTTATTTTATCATCCCTGCCCCACAAGGCCACGCTCACAGTGAGTGTGCAAGCATCCCACTCTGCTGACCTCGTGGAGATATGGTAGCAGGCACCCAGCAAGGCTGTGGGCCTCCACTTTCTGTGGGGCACACATCCCAGGGAGCAGATGAGGATTTGGGCTGACGCTGTTTGCTTCATCCAGTGAAGTGGAGACCATGCATGGCAGCAGAAATGAAGCTTTGCTGCTTGTACCTATAGGAAAAAATCTATGTCAATAGAGCACAAGGAAGGGTGGCTGGGATATAAATGCAGACATTTTGTCCTATAACCCCCAGGTTATGCCCATCAAGTGAAAATTTCGCTGTAGTCAGCTGAAGGGACCCCATACTGTTAGGAGCCCAAATCCCACAGTACATGGTCACAGAAGGGAGTAGGCAGTAGCAGCAACAAAACATGGACAAAAAATGTCGTGTGGGTTTGTGTGTAGCAGAAAGATAGGATGAGAAGCCTGTAGGAGGAGATCTGTGAAGCCAGGATGATGGCCATAGTATGCAGGGTCTAGGTGCAGCAGCTTCAGGGAGAAGGAGCAGAAAGGGAATATAGCCTTACTCCCTATCACTGCAGTCACAGAATGGGATTTTGCTTTGCAAAGGGCCATGAGGTACCTGTTGATAACTTTGCAGCCTTCTGAACTTTTCTCCCCTTTTTCCACCATGACTTTTTCAGCATCTTGATCACCACATAGTCTGGGGAAATGGTACCGTGCACATCCAGAAGTATATTACCTCCTGAAAGCAAGACAACTGTCTCCACTGCTCAGCCAAAGAGAGCAGGTGGGTGTAAAATAGTTTACAGCTTTCAGCCTGGCCAGCCATGAGATGTGTGACTGCAGCACAACCACATCCTCATTTGACAGCATTCCCCATTCCAATTGTTCTGAGTGCTAAGAAGAAAGGAATTCATGTAGCTTCCTGTTTCTCCTACATTTGGAAATATTTTCCCTTCTTGGAGCTGATTTAGAATACTGGACTGCTCCTGCACAGGCCAGCATAGTGTGGAGAGAAGCAGGCAAACACAAAGAAATGGAAAGAAGTTTTCTCCTCTCCTAGTTGGATTCTAATTCTCGCTTGCCCTAGGTAGCACTAAGGTTTTGGAGATTTCCACTGGAAACCCAGTAGAAGAGATACAGGAATGCTTTACCCAGGCTGATCCATGTTCAAATAATTTACTGAGTATTAAAAACATTTTGGAAAATGCCATTCTGAGCTTCTTAATTCATACAATAGCTCCAAAATACATTTGCAGTGTTCTGGGGTCATGGAAACAACATTCTTTCCTTAAGTTTCTGGGTATGCTGGATATTGTGGGTCCATGCTGTGCAGAGAGCAAGCACAGGTGGTGCTGGATACACCACTGATCTTCATGGAGTTACCACCAGCTGCACAGTCAGAGAGGTGAAGAACAAGCAGCTGATGGACTCCAAAAATTTTTGCTAGTCTGCTGCTGCCTTACAGGTGTCTAGCAGAAACTCAGGTCAGAATCCACCTCTTGGTGCCTGCCCATCTTGTTCTTCCAAGGAAACCTCTTTTAAATAGGTGTTTTCCCTTCTCCATCATTAGAGAGACATCTGAAGAGTTGCACTTACCTTGCTGGAAGACTTGAAAATCAGTAACTTGCACTCTTGACAGCTCTTGCCATGTTTCAGATAGGGGATTGTCTGGGGACAACCTGGTGCTGAAGATCCTGAATTGTGCTTTGGATTCTGTTTGGTTCGGTTCTTGCCACCTCTGCCTTCTTCATAACAATTGTTTAATGCACGGCATATTCCCAGTGGTGAATCCAAAGATGGGGACCAGGGCCTTCCTCCCTCCTGTCTACCAGGCAGATTATCCTAAAGCTTGGCAGCTAGGCTTCCCTCCAGATGCTGGAAGGCATGCGGTTAAACCTTCCCGTGGAAGGCAGACAACAGTATGCAGCTCTCTCCCTTGCACACTTACCACTGTTATAAACCTCAATTACAATATGGGCAGCCTCCCCTCCCAGCTGTTCTTTTGAATGAACTCTTTGGGACATTTATCCTTTGAGCAGAAGTGAATGGCAAGTTCTGGGTCTGTCCCCTAGGCTGTGCCATTTGAAGTCCATCCTCAGGAGATGGGAAAACGCATAATCAAGGCAAAAGCTTGCTGACCCACTGTCCTTCTATCCTTCTCTCTGAAACCAGGGACACAGGACAGTGCCAATTCTGCCCTTCGCTGCTACTTGCTCCAAGTCAATCAGTGGCTGGGTGCCTCCTCAGTGCCCTTTCAAAGATGGGCACTCTCCCACTGTCTCTGTAACCACCAGAAGTCCATCTGTCCTCAAAGCAGGGAAAATGAGTCAGCTGAGGATCCCAAGGAGAAGCTACCCATCTCCTGTCTAAAATCAACACCTCTCCCTATTCTCTGCATCTTTTGTGCATGACTCTACACTCTTGCTGGGCATAAGAGCTTTCCTGTGCGCACTGGCTGGGGTGAGCTCATTGCCCACTTCCCTTCCTTGGGTGGCCTTTTGCTTCTAGCTCCTTGCAGTACTGTAGCTGACAGAATGCCTCCAGCACACTCTCGTCTTGCAAGCCTGCAGCTCCCTTGCTTGGAGGCAAGCAAGGGAAATCACACAGTCATAGTGTGAATGTTTGAAAAACATTTATAGAAAAGGGAGGGAAAGGCAAGTCAATATTAATAAATTACAGAGAGATAGAACATCTGCACTAAATTATTGCAAACTCAAGTGAGAGTGGAAAGCTAAATAAATAAAGAGAAAATCATGTTAAGTTGGAAGATGAGTAATAGAAAAATTCTCCTTCAAAGTGCCACCAGTTAGCCTTTTTGTACAGCACTATATACAAACAAAACTAATGGAGATATAACAGGGGTCAGAAAGCTTGATGCAGCTGTCTAACAGCTGTCTGCCCTGTTTATTTTGCACCCTTCTGACTCTACATTATTTTATGGCTTGGATAAGTGCAGTGCAAAGAGAGAGACCCTGAAGTTTGAGTTGTCTTGCCCTATCAAGGTGGCCAGAGGATGGACTAGAGGTCCTGTGCAGGCAAGGATAATGAAGCAGGTGTCTGCACACAGCAAGGGTTTAGGAATGGGCTTGGAGAAACCATGTGGCAGCCAGGAAATTTGAATGCCAAGGAGCTCAGCGGCTCCTGGCCTATGAAAAGAACACCATTTTCTTTTGTTCTTCTAATTCTGTTGCTGTATCTACTCCCTGTAGATATGTATCCACATAACAGTTGTCTAACTGTATCTACATCACAGTTGGGTGTGATGGGGCACAGAGGTGGGAGTAGATGATGTTCAAGCA
Organism: Gymnorhina tibicen; assembly: GCA_013399875.1. Taxonomy (NCBI): domain Eukaryota; kingdom Metazoa; phylum Chordata; class Aves; order Passeriformes; family Artamidae; genus Gymnorhina; species Gymnorhina tibicen. The sequence goes on along the minus strand of VXAZ01005446.1, from coordinate 360,810 downwards.
TCCTTTCCAGGCATGGGACTTGATGCCTCATATATTGTCTTTCTTCAGGGATGTGACTGAACAAGAAGTTCAAGTTGGCATACATACCAGTGGGAGAGAGGCTCAAAATGTGATCTCTTTTTCTGTGTCCTAAAGCAAGATCAACCATACCATTACTAATAAAGGTACTTGCTTATTGGTCCTAAAGACATTCTGAGATGGCTACTTCATGTCTTCCTCAGGCAACCTATACTTGCTACTGCAAGATTTTTTTGAATGCATAAATTGCTTTTCTTGTAGTAATGTAAACCCAAGGATTTGCTATGTCTGTACAATTAAAACAGTAGATCCCTTTTATTTTCAACAGCCATCTGCTTGTTGAAAGTAAGTTATCATTTCTCCTTCAGTTTTCCTTAAACAACCCTGATTCTTTTAGTCTTTTTTCATACACAGCATTTTCTACATTTCGAGCAGTTCTTGCTCTTCATTTTTGTGGAAGTGCCTCCTTAAGTTTAAGGAATAAAGTTTCAGTGAAGGCCTTTCCACTGCTAAGTAGAGTGCAATATCACTTTTCATGATGTGAAAGCTTGAATTTCTGTTTGCACACTCCCATGTGATAATTTGCCTTTTCCACACCAGCCTGTCATTGCTGTTTCAAGTTCAGCTAACCTACAAATCCTTTTTTCCAAAAGACTCCTTTCTAATTGAAATATCCTTCTGCATTTTTAGCATCATAAAATTTACTACATGTGCAATCTCCAGAGTCTACCTGAATTTAATCCATTGATCTTGCTCTGTCATCCTACATGCCTTTTTCAGACTGTTTCTTCAACGTGTTAAAATCATCTGGAGTCAGATATTTTGTTGAGCAGCATGGTAACATAACAGCTTTTCCTCTGTGTGTAAAGTCTTGTTTTCCTAAATACTCCCAAGGCTGTGCTTTTCCTACTTAGCCTTAAGTCTTACCTATTTTTCCTTGGATTGTCTATGCTAATTGCATCCTCACATTTGGCCATTTTAGATGCAATTTAAAAAGATGTGAAACACTTTGATCTTCTCATTGTAATCTCCCCATTATCTCCCCTCTTCATGGAGTAATGAGCTAATATTTTCCTCCATCTTCTTTTTAGTCAATGATTGAATTCTGTTACCTTTGTTGTCTCTTGCTAATTTAATTTCAAGTTTCCAGACCTTGTTTTACATGGCTATGTTCATACTCATCCTTGGACATCTGGTTTTGTTTCTACTTGTTGTGGTTCCTTATTGTCTTTGAGATCAATGAAGAGAAGTCGGTGTTTTTCATTTCTAGACTTTTTTCTGCATCTGATCTTCTGCCTTTAGTGTTGTTTCTTTGGGGAACTACTAACTCCCTCTAAGCCCTCTGTTTCTTGTCAGTTTCCCAAGCTTATTGAAGTCTGTCTGCCTGAAACCCGTTGGGTTGGGTGTTCTTCTCTTCTGACTTGCTTCTCCAAGGACCATGAAATCTACCTTTCGTGATAACACCCATCCACACTGCCTTCCACCTTTCCTTTCCTACACTGCTCCTCCCTTGTGCTAAGACTCAAACCCAGAGGACCTCTTCCTTTAATTCCTTTCTGGGTCTTCTGAATACAAACAAAAGTTTTGGTACGTCTGTGCCATAAAGGTGCTGAAGATTTTTGAATCTGATGAATTCTATTTGTTCAACAAATGTCTCTAAATGTAACTAAAATCTTCCGGTTCCCACAAGACCTGTGCTTCAGACGGCTCTGTTAGTTACTCTCAAAGAGCCTCATACACCTAATCTTCATTAATAGATGCCCTTTAGTAGACTCCAGTAAATTCTGACAATGTGTCGTGGTTTGACGCAGCTGAGTGCCAAGCACACAAAATCTTATTTGCCTCTGCAGTAATTAAGCAGAGAAAAGGGGAAAATTAAAACTTCATTTCATAAGGTGGGATAAGGATTATTGAGGAAAACAGAAACACTTTGAGGCAAAACAGGTCCAGACTTAAACAGTTACAGTATAAAGAGGATTTATTACTAACAGAATTAAAAGTAAAAAGAAATAATAAGAAATTAAAGCAAACTCCCAGAACAACCCCTCTCTTCCAGCACCCCCTCCTTCCCACCAACCCGTACAAGGGAAAAACAAAACATGGGGTTTAGTCAGTGCTGCATTTCTTAAGAGTCTCTCTTATATTTAAGGAAAAAATAGTTTCTTCTGCTTTAACATGGTTTTCAAACTGTCACCAGCAACAGTCCACCCAGAAAAGAGATCTGCTGAGGTGGAAAAATATCTCTCCTATGAAATCTTACGGTCTTCTCACACTGCAGTTATGGGTCATAATAACATAGGGTTTTAGTCTTTTAAGGATGAGTTATCCAGTCTGAAAGCAAAGGCTCTCTTCTTCAATCTCTAAAGGCCTTTCACAATACCTGTATAACCTAGCATAGGCACTCTTCTATCTTCGCGTGGATTTTTCATCCCCCCATGTACTTTACTGAATTATAGAGAAGCAGCTTGTAATATTACAGTCTTTACCACGGCTTGCAAGAAAAATTTAAGTTCCGTGCTGGAAGCACCTCCTCCCTCTTTTTTCCTGCCACCATCTTGGCTTCATTCCCACGTGATCTCCCCCTTCCCCTCTTTCTGACCTTGGAGTCGCCATGTTCTTCTCCCTCACGTGGCTTACTTTTCTTTTCTTTCTCGCTGACTTGGAAGAAAAGGTGACCTTGTCAGCTGAGTATGGTGTTCTTCTTTTGGTTCAGCGCGAGCTGTGCTGGCTGGGAGGAGGCTCCACTGACTCCCGCCGGCTCTGTGCGGGGCCGCAGCGGTTTCAGTTGAAATCTTGGCCTCGATGTTGTTTACGGCTGATCCCGGCTGCTTGTGCAGCCAGAATGAGTTTTTCCCCATTGGAAAATTTTGCGCCATTGGGTTAGTAACTTGTCCATCAGCTAAGTTTCAACCTACTACACAATGGTGTCCTATATCCACCTTTGCATACTTTCAGCAAGGCTAATTCCATCTGTCTTCTGGATTTCAGAACAAGCTTATACCTACAAGGCTCACAAAGAGACATCTCTTTTTTGTCTCTGCTGTCCAATCTTCTTGAACAAGCAACATCCTTTCCTGTCAGCATTCCAGTCATATGAGTGATCCGACCATGTCTCTGTCATTTCAGTGAAGCTGTGATCTTGATCCTATATTAAAACTCCCAGTTAGAATAAAGAGAATGTTTATTAAATGCTGATTTCACCATGCTGCTTTCATTACTATGCCAACATCTAAGACTGATGCATTATTCTCTTATTTCTTCTGTGGCATTGTGACAAAAAGCATTTTCCTTCTTAGTTTTAAGGTCTTCCTCTAGTTTGCTATGCTGTCTGTGCGCACACACTGATCATCTGGTTTTGACTCCCTGTACATTGTCCTTTTCCTGAAACATCATGCCTCAACAACATTTGAGGCTCAAACATTATTTTACTCTTTTTGGGTACTGGTGGTTAGGACACTACTCTGAAGTCTTTCAATGCAGCATTTGCTCTCAGGAATCATCAGTAGTGACTCTTTCTCTAAATTAAAAGCAGTTGCTTAAAATTACATTTGCCTCAGTACAAGAATGAGATTTCAATAATAGGAATGAGTTGAGGACATAAATACATCACTAGGAATAAGTGAAAATGAGGGGGAAAGTGCCTAGCTCGCTAGGCAGGATTTGATCTGTTTCCTATAGACTAGAAAGATACACAGCTCTTTCCATTCCTTAAGTTGGATGGGGATGTAGCATGCCATGCCAGCAGGAATGCTCACTTCATCTACATGCAAGAGTTTTTCCTCACCTTGGTGACCACACAGCCCAAACTCAAAGTTCTCAGCAATAACACAAATGGAGGGAATTGTCAGTCATGGAAATACTTCAACACTTTCTGTGTTGCCCAGAAATTTAAGAGACCATCTGGAATTAGTGTTGAATATTTTTGCTAATGACCTCATGATGGAATATTGAGAATGTTTATTAAATTTGCAGATGACACCAGGCAGGGATTAGTTGTGAGTCTGGTAAAGGACAGGATTAGAATTCAAAATGATCTTGCTGAACTGGAGGAATGGTCTAAAAAAAAAAATTAAATAGAATGCAATTCAGTAAGAACCCACGCAATACATACACTTAGACAGGAATAATCATCAGCAGCATAAGCCCATAATGACAATTTTTAGAAAGTTTGCACAAAAAAGACTGAGAAGAATTCTGGCAGATCACAGAAGTTGGCAAATGAGCCAACTGTATCATACTTCTGTAAAAATGTCAAATATTATCCTGGGATATATAAATGGGAATAGATCTTAGATGATACATTCTACTCAGCACTGGCAGGGCCTCAGGGTCCTGTTTTGGGCACTGCACTTATGAAAAGATACAGGGTGTTTGGAGAAAGACAGGACAGGATCATAGTAATGCAGAAGTCTGGAAAAATGGGAATTGCAGAAAAAGTTTGCATGGAGGCTGTTTAACAGTGGAAGAGGCAATAAATAAATTTTAGATAAACAAAGCTTCTACAGAGAAGAAGGAAACTGCCTGTTCTCCCAGCCTGAGAACTAAAAGACATAAATGCAACAGGAGAAATGCAGATCAGGCATTACTAAAAAACTTTCCTGCTGGTCAGAAAGGTGGAAGGAGTTTTCTTGAAAAGAGATCTCTAAGCTGGAACGTCTATAGACATGAGTCTTCAGCTAAGGAGAATTGTTGGTATAGAAAGATTTGGACAGCCTCCCCAAAAGGTCCGGCTAACTGAATGCACAACTGTGGCCTACAGAGATAAAGTAATATTTTAAACAAGGAAATCAAAGAGAGTTATCCACTTCTATTCTGTCTGGAATCTAAACAACTTTGGAGCATGCTCCCTCTTTAAAAAAAATCAGACATTGTCCCTACATGCTCAAAATGGGTATTCCCACTGCACCAGGAGCCTGTTGCTCTCTGTCACTTGGGGATGTTTGACAATGTCTTGCTCACAGGTCTGCCCGTGTGGAAGGCACCCACTGGGCTGCAGTTCACTGGGGCAGACTGCAGCTTTCCCCTCTCTCCCTGAAATGTGACCAGGGATCAGGGCAGGAGTGAGACACAGGGCAGCATACCAGCACCTGCTCCCACCTGTGTGTAAGCACACAGGCACCTCATTTCACCCTTCTCCCACCTTCCTGTCTCCAGGTGGACTGAACAAGCAGGGGCTCAGCACAGGATGCAGACGAGCATGTCCCCCAGTGCTGAGGGACCATTTTTCCTTATGCCTTATCCAGTGTGGAAGGCAACAAGCAGGGGTAACACTACTCTGCCAGCGAGGCACACCATTGGAAAGGTCATGATCTTGGGAATCAAGACAGCAAACAGCAGCCTGATCACCATTAATTGAGTAAGACCTGGATTTAGGGTACTGGTGATTCAGAGATGGTGTCATCCCAAACGGAGTTTGGGTTTGCCTTTCCTTTAAATAAAGTTATCACCTCTGCATTGGTTCTGTTTGGCTTTCAATGCTGTTCCAAGTAATTTTAAATTCCTATGATTCATATTATCCCTGACTAATGGTGCCCACAATGGAAAATTCTAGCAGTTTCGTGATGAAAACCATATTTAGTGTTAGTAGTATCCATATATAGTAGGGACTGGCAGTAATAAAGTGAACGAAAAGAAATACGCTGGTAAAGATCAGAAGTGGAACCTCTAGAATGAGATTTTTTTCATGTGACATTTAAAGGGCATGCTAGAAATATTTTGGTGGGAGATCAAATACCGCCATTCTCCACATTTTGGTTTGATGTCTAATCATTCTTCTTGGTCAGGTTCTAGCGAGGAAAACCACAAACACACACAAAACATCTTCTGTTCATCTTCTGGTTTTGTACTTGAGGCTCCTCCTCCCATTTCAGTGCCAACCCCTCCCAGCTTCCACATCACCACAGGGTTATTAATCAATTGTGATATCCACATGACCTCCAGTTTCAGCTCTCTTTGGTCCCTCTACTCCACTAGCTGAACTATTTCTAATTGGCTAATCAGCTTATCCGGTTTGGCCCTTGATGCAAACCAGGTCTAGACATGATCTATTCCTGGGAGGCCCCCGGGTTCAAGGGGCCAATCTCACACCCTGTCCATCACTATTGTCAGCACGGTACCCTATCTCAAAGACATGCCAATGAACATTAGCGAAAGATTAAAATGACAGCCTTGGTTTTCTTACATGCCTTTTAATCATCGTAACATGCAGTCTAATGTTTCACTCTGTCTTCCTTTCCCTGCAAGAGCATGTTCTCAAGGAAGAAACCAGGAGGGACGAGAATGGGTCAAAGACCACAGCAGGGTGAAAGCAGTGGAAAGGAATTAAAATGGAGGGTGGGGGAGGAGGAGACAAGAGACAAAACCCAAGTCAGAATCTGGCAGCCAGACACAGAGCAACAAGGCTGGAATATAAATTCCTTCGTATGGCTCCTGTAGGCTGACACCTTATAGGTACCACACACATCACACCAGTGTGCCACCAACATGTGCCAATGCTGGTGTCTACTGCAGGCTGCCTGACACCCATAGCCACACACCTGAAAGGTGGTTTTCACAAGGCTGCACATCTAAACTAGTTCTGAGAAGAGGTGGGAGTCTTGGCTGCTCTGGAAACCAAGCTGCCTTTTTGAAATGCCTGCATATGGATTTAGTAGCTGGCTTTTAGACCTTTGGGTTTTTGAAAAAGTCTTAGCCTGGTCATTTAGCTGTGACTTTATGCAATTACTGACCATTTACACAAACAACAATCAGGGGGCTGCACGCAATAGGATCGTGTCTGAATTCCTTCTTGGTCTCTCCGGCAGTGAATAGTTGGCGGCTCTTAAACAAAGCCCCATTCTCTCTGCAAAGAAGTGTCAGAGTAAAAGGCGGATGCTCCTAGATGAATATCTGCGACACAGGCAGGCATAAAGAAGGTCTCCCTGTGTCCCAGTTGAAGAGCTGTGTGGCTGAGTTAACAGCATGCACAACCAAAGTTAATGACCTCACTTGTCCAAGACTTCCTTGTGCTCGGCCAGCTCTGAATGCAGACGGAGCAAGTTCACACCTGCCTGCAAAGCAGCATATGGACATCATCTGTAACAAACTTGCTCAGATGGTTCATTTCTAAGGGGCATTCAAACTTTTCCTGGATGTGTGTGTTTTTTCCTCTCTTAGTCATGCTTTTACTGAAAATTTTAGCTAGTGTAATACCGACTCCTTAGCTTTTCAGCTCCTTGGTCCAAAACTATTTGGCTGGTGGGATGTGTGAATTCCTTTAGCCAACCAGTGGAGCATGTAATTAGCTCTATATGCACGAATGAATTACGCATATGTTTTGCTATGTGGCTTCAGCTGGTAACTAAGCATGAGAAGTTTCCAGCTAGAAAAGGAAACCAGTGAGAAAGTTAGGAAAGGCTGTGAAGTGGGCAGTGCACAGGACATCTCCGGTTTTCCTTGCTCCCTTTTTGCTACATACCCGATTCTGCCTGCATCCTCATTTTTTAGGCTGTGCTTTCCATGGAATACATGTTCTTCAGAGGATGCTGGGAGCATACTGCAGGATGCGCTCTGTTTTCCATGCATCACATTCTGCTTTCACTCAGCATTGAGTCTGGATGACTTTCACCGATCCAGTAAGGATTAAGCTTGGCCAGCTGCAGAGGTTAACATGAGTCCTGCTCACCCATCCCAGACTGCCTGAGCAGGAGATGGAAGCAGACCCCTGCAATCACACCTGTCCTGTCTCCTGGCTGAGACGAGGTGTCTGGCCCTGTGTGGGTGTTGCTGAGGCTGTTGCATTGCACAGTTGAACAAGTTTGATTGAACCGCTTCACAGTCCAGCTACACCGTGTACTTGCAGAAAGATCCTCCTGCAAAGGCAGCTGTCTTACTGAACTGTTGTGCTGCTTTGCTCCTTTTTGTCACCTGTGTAGCAATTCTTTAAGGATGCAAGCCTTATAGCAGGTCAGAGCTGAGAGAGGTTTCATAGCTGGTAAGTCTTTTCTCAGTCCTTCAGTGCAGTACTCAGCTCATGTTGAGTTGGCCTTCCCTGAACAAGGGAAATGTAACCCTGCTATGGTAGCACCATTATATTATTTATATAGCAAGTTACAGTGCAGAGTTCAGACTTCTTTTTTACATTTCTGGGTGGAAAAAATGATTAGAATGTTTTGCATAAGCAAAATTTATCCTGTCCATTTCAATAGTCAATTTTTGTAAAGCACCCTAGCATGTTAGAGCTATTATTTCTTGATATAAATAATGACCTAGTACACAGACTTCCCTCCTGTTGAAATCCACCCTAGTTTTTAAAGCAATAACATGCCCAGATGGAGTAGGATAGATAGAAACTAATATTTTCAAAGAGAGGATCTTTTAGCAGACTATCAGATCTCATTTAATTTTATGGCGAAAGAAAGCCAGAAGTGGGTTCAATGTAAACGCTGATGTGTTTCACTAGTGTTTCATACTGAACTGTGGCATCCAAGGACCAAACCAGGCCTTCCTGGAGCCAGCAGAAGTCTTTGCACCATTTCTCTGGTTCTCAGGCATCCAAATGAAAGCTATCCAGCTAGGCAGCACACTCGGCGCCTTTTCCTCTGACCTCCCTCTGAAATTGCACACAAGGCCACACATTTGGCAGATGGGGAAAGGCTGAACAGCAAGCATTTTGGCCTTTTACAGATGTGGTTAAATTATCTTAATGTATTTAAACAAAGTGCAATGTCAAAGTAGCATAAATACCATATTTCAGCAAAATGGCTGCTTCTCCAGTGTTCCGCTTGCCGATGCCAAATGAAATACTTCTCACTGTTTATTCACAAAATTCTTTCTTGTCCACTGAATTTTCATATTGCTGGGCTGGGCCAAATAATCAGTTTCCTTTTAAAATAGAAAAACCATTAGTGCATTCCAATAGGCTTTTCATGTTATGCTAGAAACCCTTGGGAATGCAGTGCGATTAGCTTTTTTTGGTCTTAATTATTGCTGATGGGAGCCTACCTGTGGGGAAACCCTGAAAGGCACAAAACAGCCGGCCACGCACACCGAGGAGCTAAAGGAGGAAGCTTGAACTGTGTGGCAGCCGTTTGGTGTATTCCAGCCTTCTTAAACAGGATACCCTTTGTGTTGAGAAACACACCTGCACCGCTTCAGAGATTAATGGGCAATTTCTTGGCAGTACTTGTGGACATTTCAGTTGTCCATTAGGGTGATATAAAACCAGAGGAGAAATGTTTTGATCAGCTTTAATTGAATGGTAATTTCTTCTCCTTAAATTAACTTAGGTTTCTTGGGAAACTCATAAACCTCCTTGACTGCCTGGACAAAGAGTAAAGAAATTACAGAGGCCCCCTAAAGTATAAATCCTCCTCCATCCTCCTCCATTAGTCATGTCTCTTCTGTGAATGAGTTAACTTTAAAAAAAATCATATTACTAAGTATTTTATCAAAGCAAACATTTAATCAAAGTGAAAGGAAGAGATACTAGTCCCCTTCTGGAATGGGATGGAGACTGCCAAGATGTGTTTTAATTTCTTAAGAAAACAAACTATGTCAAACACTGGGTTTTAAGCAAGCAGATGCTCATTTATCATTCGTTGTGTCTGTGCACACACTTGGGATCCTGCTGAACACAAGTTTTCTGAGATGGAAATGACCATATGGCCAATACCTTAAAAATTAATTCAACATGCCCTGCCTCTCGTGCGCATCACATCCTTTAATGGTGCTTTTCTTCTTTTTTTTCAGTGTTGGACAATGGAAACAGAACAACCGCCTTTGTGAGAGTCTGGTTCATTGCAGAGACAATCTATGACTGATGCTGTATGCTACTGGCAGAGTTTGGATACTTTGCAAAGGCTGTGCTTTCATAGCCCCACTTCTTTCAGAGGTTATCTCACAAAAAAACCCAAACAAAAAACCAGCTTTGCTACTGTTTTAGGTGTTGTGAGAGGGCCCGCAAGGAGTGGTCTGCAGCTGCCCCAGAGCTGTGCTGGTGTGCTCTAAGCAGAGCACTGGGTATGTGGCGTGCCAGAGATGCCCGGGGATGACAGCAGTTCCTGCGCTCTCCAGGTGCTCCTCATACGTCACAAAACAGCTGAAGTTTGCTGGCTAAGGAAAATGCGAGCAAACAAAATAGGGTAGCTTTATAAACTCAGACTCCTAATTTGCAGGTACAGTTACCACTGAAGATTTACATGGTAAAGGCCACTTTGATTTCTGACAGGTCGTTTGTGAGCAAAATTAATGCAAGTGCAATTATGGCCATGGATCCTGATGCAGTAAGAAGACATCCAACTGAACACAACTGATGATCATGTACGTCGCTGGAGACTGTAGCTTTCACCCTCCTCATAAAGACTCAAGTGGCAGCCAGGAACCTGAAACATAGCTCAGTGACATCATTTATAAATACCCACTTTATCTTAGCCAGGGCAGGGTGTTTCCCTGGTCAGCAGAGTATAAGTTTGTCTGTCTGTTTGTATCCCACCTGTCCTGCCCCCTCTGCTGCTTGGTTCCTCTGCCTCCCCTCTGCCAGTGATCACTATTCACCCACTCGTTTGCAAAGAACTACCCTAAAACTCTACAAGCAAGAAGCAACACTGGCAGACATTAGGGATGAATATTATCAGCATGGTGTACTGTGACTGGTCACACTACTGACATCTTTGACACCTCGTAAACCCAAACTTGAAACCGTCACATCCCACAAAAATAATTTGCTGACTTGTGCTGACGCAAACAGCAACAGCAGAAGTACCTCAGGTCTGCATACACAGCTCACAGATTTGATGCTCTATATTATTAGATGCCACAGTACCAGTTAACTATAAATACCATGCACCCTGCATGTGAAACAGCTGCTCACCTGAGCCTGAGCCCTGAGTTAAGGGAGAAAGAATGACAGGAATGAGAAAGGAAGAGTAACTCTGTTTCAGCTCTCCTCTTGCCTGCTTCCAGACATTGTGAGCCTCAGTTTCTTCAGATCCAAATACCTGAAGAAATGCCTGCTGTCTGGAATGTTCCCAGAGAACTTCCTACCACGGGAGTAACCAGACATTTGTCTTCCAAACAGCACTGAAAGCCCTGACTGTGGCTCCAAGGACATGAGTCATAACACTAGGGAATAAGGGAATAGACTATTTCAGTTGGAAGGGACCTGCAATGATCATCTAGTTCAACTGCCTGATTAATTCAGAGCTAAACAAGTTAAACCATGTTAAGGGCATTGATCAAATGCTTCTTAAATGGCATTGACCACCTCTCTAGAAAGTTTGTTCAGTATTTGACAATTCTCTCAGTAAAGAAATCTTCCTAATATCCAGTCTAAGCCTCCCCTGATGTAGTTTTGAACCACTTCCATGCATCCTACCTCTGGATCCCAAGGAGAAGAGCTCAGTGTCTCCCTTCCCAATTTCCCTTCTCAGGGAGCTGTAGAGATCACCCCTCAGACTTCTTTTCTCCAAACCAGAAAAGTCCTCATAGGGCATTCCTTACAGTCCTTTTGCCATCTTTGTTGCCCTTATCTGGATCCAAGGATCTTCACATCCTTCTTAACCTGTGAGACCCAGAACTGCACACAGTGCTCAAAGTGAGAATGGCAGACAGCAGGATAATCACCTCCTTTGATCTGCTGGTTGTGCTGTGTTTGATGCATCCCAGGATGTGGTGCCCCCTTGGCTGCCAGGGCTCACTGCTGGCTCACACTGAGCCTGCTGCCGGACAGCACCCCCAGATTACTCTCTCAAGCCACTCGTGTCCCATTTCTACTTGTGCTCCACATTACTCTGGCATTTCAACTTGTTAAATTTCATCCCATTAATCACAGCCCAATACATCAGTCTATCTAGATCCCTCTGCAAGGCCTCTTGTCCCTCAAGAAAGTCAACAGCATCTCCCGGTTTGGCATCACCAGCAAACTTGCTAATGGTGCACTCAACTCCTACATATCAGACCTTATAATGTCCTCTGCAAATAAAGGCATACTGATACTCATTATATTACTCTCTTTCTTCCTCTTTTTTTTTTTCTGTTATTTTTGGTGTGAATTTTATATTTGATTAACCATTGTAATTTTAGAAAACAGTTCATTGAGGTGTGGTCACATGTCACATCTCAGTGAAAGCATTTTGAACTGCAACCGTCTCTAAGGAAATTGGTTTTGTGCTTTGAATTACCTAGAAATCACATTCATATATCTGATTTTTTTTTTCTGGTAATGTCATCTTGTTGTCTGCACTCAGGAAGGTTAACTAACTGATAGGGATGGAAAATGCAGCCCGTCATTAGAAACAAAGACTCTGTGTGGTGATGACCAGTAAGAAATCTTTCCTAACGCCTTCAGCTCTGTCTTTTCCTGCTTTCTGCAATAGTTACTCTGTTTGTCAACTGTCTACTCTTCTCTTCAGAGAGGCTTTGATTTTTCAGCCAAGGGGAATAGACTTTGGAAAAAGAGGCTGGAGTTGTCAAAACCGACAGCCAAACCTCACCAGTCCTCATAAGAGGAAACCTAGAAATACCCAAGGAAGAGCTCATTCACAGAAGAACCAAGATGTATTAGTGAGAAGTATTTCAGTAAGATTAGCAACTAGTGATTGTTTCAAAAGTCAGTAGCAAGTTCCTGGATAGATGGTAAATATTTATTTTAAATAATAATATTTTAAATACAGAGTTGGTCCATAGTGTCCTGTCCAACACATCCATGAGTCAGTGATAGATCTGAGAAGAGGATCCAGGTCTCCTACTGGCTCCTATCACCCTCTGTGTATGTCAGACCATGCACTCCCCCTTGGCAGGTTGCCATTTCTTTCCCAAGAAAGAGGTGTCTCTTATCTGCACTGCTTTATATAAACAAGTCACCTGATTTCACTGCTAAGGGAACATCTGTAGGATCAAGATCACACTCCATCTCCAAACCTCTGATTGCCTGCGCTGGTCATAGTCTGGCACATAGGCTGAGCCCACCGGTCTGCAGGCCGGGGACACACAGGCACAAGGAGAGTGCTGACCAGGACATGGATCCTGCCCCCATGGACAATGTGGGTCCCAGCAGGCTGGGCCATGCCCTGCACTGAATTCTCTAGCCCAGCAGTGGCTTCCAGTAGCCCTGTAATAAGCCAAAGGCTGAGTTTCAACATTGACTATACAGAGAAAATCCGGGAGAGAACCTGGCTCACGCATTCGTTTATGAGAGAGTTTGGCCATCTTCTACATTTGTCCAGGAAATTTTATTTTTTCCTTATCTCATGATTTGGTGTTTGTTTGTTTAAAGTTCCTGAAACACAGTCCAAGCAGGTTGAACCTTGTGACTTGTGGCTGACTGAAAACTGCTTTGTAAACAAATGTGCCATGACCACAAACTGAAAACAGTGGGCGTAAGTCCCAGGGAGATCTCCTTTTGGCCTCCCTGCAAGCCTAGCAGCTTCCATAGTGGAGTCCATGTCTGCACACATCCAGAGGTCTTTCCTTGAGAGGCAAGCTGCTCTTTGATCTGACACCCCAGCTACCTTCTAATCTCCAGTCTTCCACAGCTACATCATCAGCCCTGCAGCATGAACAGTCCCACGCCCTGTGCCTCAGTGAAAAGGCAAACATGAACCATGGGGAAGAAATTACACTACTCTGTTTTGGTTGTCCTTTCTGGCAGCTGGTGGCATTCCCACCATGTCCCCTTGAAAGTCCTGATCATTCTTGTCAGACTTGCCTCCGTGCTGATAATTCAGTACAACAGCAGCACCTGTTACCCCACTCTCCTCCTTCAGGGTTGGCTGCCTTGGGCTTGTACAGCAGGAACTTCCTGCAGCACATCCTGCCTCGCAGGAAAGGCATGGCTGGAAGTGTCTGCTGGTCAATGAGCACATTCAGCATATCAGCTCATGCTCTGTTCCCTGCAACTTTTCTGTGGCTACGATTCAGCTATTTGATCTCTGGGTAGAGCCCATGGCGTGGCAAAGCCTGGAGTCTCCCTCTGTGGAAGGACTGTCTCCAGACATGGTAAGACAGGCAGATTGCCTAGCCCAGCTGGTGCCCTTCTGAGACCTTCTGTGCAGCGCTACTCTTCTGTGCTGACCTCTGCCATTGGTGCCATCAGTGCACCTGCTCAGGAAGGCCCACAGACCCTCCTGGCTGCACCGCAGTGACGTGCAGTCTCCCTGGGCATTGTCCTCAGTCCTGCAGCCCAAGATTTTTAACTTCCTGGAGATACAGGAGAGGAAGAACATAAGACAGGAAGATAAGCAGAGAGCAGTTTTAAACTGTCCCCTTTCCTGCATTTATGTGTTTTTCAGAGAAAATTTCTACTCAGAAGTGATATTTATCTTATTTTCCCCTCTTAGATAATTCACCAGCAATTCCCAGCCTCTCAACAAGTGATAGGGGTGAATGTAAATGTGTTTGTGTGCCTCACCTCGATGTTGTCCATGGGATCTCTGTGTACCCCAAGCTTGCTGTTGTCTTGAAACAGCTGCAACTGTGCGTGACTGAGTTTGAACCAGTTACTTCAAAGGTACATTTTACCCCCAGAGGATTTTAACACCTTGACAAATCAACAGTGGTGAAGGTGTTCCACAGGCATTTTGGCTTCCCAAGGTACAGTCATGTCACTGATCTTGGAACAGATGTTGAGACACATTTTATATATATACATTTATTTATTTTCAATAAATTATATAAATGCATATATGCTCAATATAAGTGAATTATTATTATTATTATTCCTTTCCTGACACCTCAATAAGCCTATTTTTCAGAAGTCCTCTGACATTTGAAAAGTTGGCTTCTCAGCCCCATCTGCCCCATGTATGTTCCCTAAAGTGGGGGAATGCAAATCATCAGCCCCATGAGGGCTGTAAATTAAATTATTTAGGTAACACCGAAGTCCTTTGCTCTATCATCCACCCTGACAGTAAGTGTTGACAGTCCTGTGAATGGGTTATGCAGGGTTACCTTGCTCCCAGCTGATTCATTTTCTCACCTGGAGAAGGGAGGCCTGGGAGCAAATATCTGGGGGTTTCTAGTTCCTGGGCTGAAAGGGAATTTGATGGTGTCTTGCATCCTGCAGTTTGTTTGTTTGGGAAGTTCGTCTTTGCACAGACTACAGACCCTGATTAATGTGATGTTGTTGCTACGGTCATTGCTCTATCCTGCAATGCTTTCTGTTTCAGTCTTTGCTGACAAGGCCTTTAGCACCAGTCTAAGGGCACCGAGTAATAACAGGGAGGAACAGAGTCATAATGACCGTCCTCTGAGCAAACAATTGATATGCTAATGACGTTGGTGGGAACGCAGCTCCTATCTACAAAGAGAGGGACTGGAGAATGAAAATAGGACAGGGCAAAGAACACAGGGAATTAAAAAAATGAAGAAGACTCTTGTGGGATTTTTCCAAGGACCTAGAATAATCTTTGTGGAGGAAAGGGAAGGATCCGGTGTGATTTCATACCAGGAGGAAGTCTGGTTTATCAGCAGAGCTAGCAGAGGAACTGATTCAAATTTAGTATTACCCCACCACAGAGTAGACATTGAAGTACAGAAATCTGTGCAGAACTTTTTATTTGATTTTTATCTTCTGTGCACTTCTGGTACTGAGTAAAGAGCTCAGTTGTTCCTGAATGCCATCTCAACCCACGTTTTCAAAACATCAGTGACATGCTCTAAACACTCACGAAGAAGCGCCAGATTTCCCAGGTACCTGTGGTCCTGAAGAACAGAGTGCTGTCAAAGTGGTGGCTGGAACACAAAGCAGTTGTGTTTGAGGCTTCATCTCTACATAGTACAAGCAAGCAAAGCCAGTGGCCTAGATGTGTTTTGAGACGGGTCACAGAGAAAAGGGAGCTGCAGTCAACCACAGTGTGTGACGGCCCCGGGAAGAGGTCTGTGCATGCCTAAAGAGGGGATCTGCTCTTGCTCTTGCTGCCAAGTTGTGGGCAGTTGCATTTCACATTATCATTCTTTTCTTATTTGCCACCACAAATAATCTATGATTGAATCAGACATATTTTTTAGAAAAAAATCCACTCTTGGCCAAAGACTTCAAACAATGAAAAATCTGGAAGTCTCATGAGAATCTCTTCCAGTGCTCACACCCTCACTATTAGAGGCTTATTTCTGCTCTTGTTTTTTTGCACTTCAGTTTCCACATTTCAGAGTAAAGAACCTCTCTATCTAGATACTTTCTTGTGCAGACACTTTTTAACCCCAATCAAGTTGTCTCTTAGCTGTCTCTTTGATCAGCTAAATAGAAAGAATTTCTTTAAATCTCTCTTTATAGAGTGCAATTTTCTTACCATGAACCACTTTCACGCAGTCTAGGATCTGAGCTGAACAACACTGAGGGAAAAACTTTGGCCAGACTGTGTTTTGAGAAAAGACTTAGGAGATAGACTTTGTTATCTGATTACATTTGGTGTTAATAAAAACTTGATTATACAGCAATAAATTCTGCAGTTTGTATTGTTTTGAAATGACAAAAACTTGAGTCATCCACTGCACTTCTCTGTGAACTTCTTCCCTTTGAAACTATTAAAACAAGTATGATTATATTGCATCAATATAAATCAACAGTGATGCCCTGTCCTGGTTACAATATATTGAGCTTTATTCATAACATCATGAGTTTTCTTTTTAGGCATTTTCAAAAGTATAAATCTCCCTTTCAGGGTGCTCAGTAGCAAAATTAGCATTTGCTTTTTGTCACTGTGCTCCCAATTTTTTCATGGTTGTCAGTCCAAGTGTTTGGCCTTCAGAGCTGTCTGAGGGGAAGCATAAATCAAGCATACAAAAATCCAGTACATAAAAATGTAGTTACATGCAAGACAAAAGTTCCTTTTTGCAGGTGTAAAAGTGGAAGTAAATCTCTGTTTAAAAGAGCGGTCACTGCTTTTTCACCGCAGAAAGCTTTGCAGCATTAGGTTACTGCAGTGAGAAAATCGCTACTGGCCAGCTAAAGGCCGGTAAATTGTAACCTGCTGCTGCGTCTCCCATAGAAGAAATCATGATCTCATGATGGAAATGTTCACTGGGCTATATTATTACTGCAACTTGTCCTCTAAGAACAAGGGCAGAAGCTCGTAATGGATATGGTGCCGGCACAGTTACAAATGAGAGTACTCTGCTATCCACATGCCTCTGCACCGCTTCTCCTCCCACAGAAAGGTCAATGACATAGAGGTGAGAGGATTTATGTACTTGGTGCCCTAGTAAGAAACGCTTTTAGGTAGGTTGGGCCTGGGCTGTAAACAGCCCTACTTATTTCAGCTAAACGTTATTAAGGTCATAAAATATCTCAAGATTCACATAAACTTTATGCCAGCTTGGCTGCGGCCCAGGTGCATCTGCTGTGAAAGCACCCTGAGAATGGCTGGGGAGCTTGGGGCTACGCTAAGTCTGAAAAACGGGGGCCTGAAAAACGTTGCTTTGGGAGGTTTTGGGTCCAGTTTTGGCAGTCCAGCTTTCTATGGGACGAAAACACTGCAAAAAGAAAATGCAACAAGGAAGACTTACGGCCTCCTGAGGTGCCCTGTGGCTGTGAGGGGCATCTCCAAGTCAGTGGCTGGGGCATCCTGGTATTTGGGTTCCTCTGGAAGTGCAGGTGTATTGCTTTGGAAAACAATGGAGACTGTGGCATTGTGAGGTGAGGTGAGGTTTTGCAGTGCTGCTGGCTTCCATGCTCCAGTGCATGAGGTTTGCCCAGTAATCCTCAGTAATTATTTATTGTGCAGGCTTTCTTTTGAAGGCAGTGGCCTTTCCTTCTCAGGAAGGTAACAGCTTGTTCCTCTCCCTTTGCAAAATCACTGACTGCCACATTAAGCTAGTGGTGGGGCTCGGTGCTTGCCTTCCTTTTCCTCATCCATCGGCAGGACACGGGTGTGAGAGGAGGCTGAAGAGTGCAGCCCAAAGTCTGCATTTGCAGTGTGGGAATGGGGATGTCCCACCTGGACATCCATACTGGGATGACAACTGGGATGAAGCTGGAGGAGTGAGGGATGCTGGAGCCAGGAGTGCCAGTGAGCTCCCACACACCCATGGGGTTGTCAGCTCTGACATCCCGTAGCACCTGCAGGGCGCCCTGAAGCACAAGAAAGGATGGGAGGCCCTCCCAGGCCCAGGGAAGGGCTGTGCTCCAGTGACAGGAGAGTAATCAGGCTGTGGCAGCCTGGTGCTGCCTGATTGGTCTACAGTGACATGATGATATGCTTCCAGTTCCAGGGGACATCTTCCCGAAAGAGATTTTGTATGCTAATCCCTTCTGCCCTCATCAGCCAGGCCTCAGGCTGCCGACTGCTGAGCTGCCAAGTTCCCAGCAGGAGTAACCTCTGGTGCACTGATAAGAGGGGATAAAAGCCAACCTCCCCAGGCTCCCCTGGCTGTGGTGGGCTCTCCCCAGAGCTCCCTGCAGCCAGCCCCTCACTGGATGCTGCTCCCCTCTCTGGGAGGGTGATGCAGTCACCCAGTGAGGATGGCGCCTGGATCCGGGTGAGCACGGACCACCAGTCCACAGATGGGGTCACCCCAGACCCTGGGGAGCAGGGAGAGGGTTCTCCAGCCCACCACCCCTGTCTTGGTGAATCTGTCCTCTTTTCTGTGCAGGTCAGATTGTGAAGCAAAACTGGGCACACTGATGATGGACAAGGCTCTTGTCCGAGGGATTACCACAGCCTGAAATACAGGCAGCTCTTTGGTCCAAAGCTCAGTGAGCAGAAGAGGGTCTGCTCTCCCCCATGGTGATCTCTGAAGTTACCTTTGCACTGCCCATGACCCCTGGGGCTGTCACAAATATATCCCATTGCTCAGAGCACCTTCAGGGTTGCTCACGATGTCAGCAAAAGCCTCTTTTAGGCAGCTGGGAATGGCTGGAGTAGACCATATGTTGTGTCATGGACATTTGTTTAACCCCTCTGCAAAGAGGATTAGAAGAGCAAGTAATACACACCTCTCTTGTTGATATTCCTGCCCCATGGGGAATTCAGCAGTGACAAAAAACTCAGGTGTATGAACTCCTCTGCTTTGCTACAAAAGTTCAGAAATAGTCAAGTTTTGGGCTCCTGGTATTTTGATTTGTTTTGCTGTCATACCTTGAGAGATAACTCTTAAATTACACAGCACCAACCAAGCAGCATCCTGCTAAACAGGAAAAAAACCCTTGTTGCATCAAAATGTTCTATGACTAACTGCATTAACAGGTTTGTCTCTCCTTCAGAAAGCTGTTTTAAGAAAATTAGGTTGGTTATGCAGACAAATCATGTCTCTTTAGTAGATCTATAATCAGGTGAGGTAAATACCCAGAGACTAGTTATGGGGGCTGTATGAATACCTCCATAGATAGAGGCATCAGGAGATTAAATGCAAAGATATTTCTTATTTTATGAGGCTCATTCCTTTCTCTAGGATCTAAACAGACATGCTTCATTGAATGCCAGTAAAGTGTCTTCGATGTAGAGAAAACTCTAGTAGTTTTGATAGATTTGATCTTTTAAAAAATAACTATATAATAAAGTATTTTCTATGGAGCTGGTGACCTTTAATGTCACATTACTGAGTCTCAAGTGGCCATACATGGCTGTGACAGAGCAAGGGCTCTATGTGACTCAGGGAGTCCCATAACACAGGAGCTCTCCAAAAGTATTAAGTGTTCGGCACAAAGTCAAGACACTGTAAACTCTACACAGTGTGTTTCATATCCAAATGCTTTCTGCCATTTAGCTTTTTGGTGATTGATTCATACCATTGCAGGTACCAGGAATATTTTCTGAGCCTATTTACTCTGAATGATGCTGCTGCCTGTTTCAGTAGCTGTACATAAACTGACATTCCAACCCTTCGGGCTGCTGAGACAGACAATGCTAATACGTGGAGACAATGGGAGTTACATTTGCCAGGGCTGGCCCTGGGAACAGGCAGCCAGCCAAGGTTTCACGGCCTTGGTGATGTCCTCAGAGATGAAGGTGAGGGGGTAGCCCCAGTTGCTTATTTTAGGTGACACATAGATAGCGGCTTTTGGAGAAACGCAGATAGACACAGCTGTTGATCAGAAATCTGTCCTGCTTGCACAGCAGTTTATGAAAGAGAGAAAAAAAGGACCATGCTGAAAACACCTGTGAGAGAGTTTTCACTGGTGTTTTCACAGTCCATGTTGGGCCAGGAGCTGGCTGGAGGAGACCTGAAGTTCAGATGGGCAGAAAAGCTCCCTCTGACAGTCCCTTCTGCAAGAAGTGAGAAGGAGGTGGCAAAACATCCAAGCCCCTCAATACTGCTTGCTGGTGAAATCATGCAGAGAGAGCTTGTTCCTTCTTCTCAGGCTTTTAATCAAGGTTTTATTCTCAGAGGGAATAGTACACTTTTTTCTTTTTTTTTCAATTATAATGTTTTGCTCTGGACCCTTTGGCCGGTTCAGGGTCATCAGACACCATTCAGTGCTAGGGATCTCTTTAGGAACAGAAATAGTTGATGTATCTTGAAGTTCTTGCATCTTAGTGGAGGACATGCCAGAAGGCCAGCAACTGGGACTAAGACAGTGTGTTTGTTAAAGGTTTATTTTAGTCATGATCTTCACCCTCCTTCCTATCCTCGGGTTAAAGAAAGTGCTGGTTTTCGTTCCTTGTATTTGTTTCAGTTGCTCGTTGCTCTTGATGACTGCAAAGCCCCACCCTTTCTATTAACGGGTCAGTGCCCAAAACATGCCCACTGTTATTCAGATCTGTGGAGTTTAAACAGGTGCTTTTTCTAACCCACAGTAAATATGAGCTGACTTTTTAAAGTCAAGTTGTCCTTCTCACAGCCTAGAATCAGATATCACTTTCGTGATTACCCTCAGTGGCTGTGAATTTAAGTGACACCTATCCTGAACAACTAGTATCTTGGGAAATGGTCCCTGGCTGATGCTGAAACTGCTGCTTCTGATGAATGGTCTAGTAAACTCTCACATGACAAAAACACCTGAATCTAAAGCTGTTGACAAGCAGAGAAATGACTGTCTGCCATTGCACAATGCCAATGTGAATGGGGTTTTTTCCATTTCAAACCCTTATCCTAAGGTTGTATTTATAGCAGGGGAGGGGACTGCAGCGCTCCTCCCATGTGTTCTGCCTGGTGTGGAATGTGCTTTCTGGTACTGTGGCAGGTGAGTGGCCACCCCACATTACTGCTGCTAAAGGCTGTGGGTGAAATGTGTTCAGCAAACACCAGCAATATGAAAAGTAGTTGATCTTCACAAGTGCCCACTGCCAAGAGGAGGAGGGAGTTGCAGTACTCAAGGAATTGGAGAAGGACTCAGGAGATTCATTTTCACTCTGCTGTCCTTGCTTCGAAACAGCCAAATCCCTTTTCCCCAAGGATGTTGCTTAGGACAGTGGGAAGAGTCCTGGGGGGATGACTTTGGGAGCTAAGTGCACAGAGCATGCTAATATGTGTCATCAGGTGGCATGCATTTCATCCCCAGCCAGAGCCAAAATCCATCACTTCTCTCCAAGACACATTTGTATTTGCTCTTTTTACTAATGCTGATGGAGGAGAGGCCACAGCCAGTGGTCCCAAAATATGACCTCAAGAACCTCTTTGTGATGGTATTGTTACCTAGATTCTGCCAAGGTGGGGTTGGAAGGAATGCGTGCCCTGGTGTGACCAGAAGTCCTCTAGATTACATTTGCTTTTCTGCCAAAGGTAGCACAAAACTGCCCCAAAGAAGGAAGACCAGTACTCTGTCCCTTCACAGCTGCCCTCAAATCAGTAATTTTGTGGGAGATCAGGTGTCAACCCACGCAGACCCAAGCTGAGTTACAGGGTGCTAGTCAGCCCAGGATAGGAGAAGCTCCCGCCAGGACAAGGAGGGACAGAGGCCTGTGCTCCTTTGCAGCATAGTTTCCCCTTCATATGCTACAAGTACCAGGATATGAGGCTGTAGGGAAGGCAGGGTGAGGACAGGCTGGGGAGGACAGCAGTGGGCTGAGGGTGAGGGTGAGCATGCATGGAAAACTGCTGCCCTGTGCTCCCAGGTATGACTGCTGAAACATGGCACAGACAGACCAGCCCAGCTGACAAGCAAAATGGCACTGTAGGTGCACAGACGTGTAACACCCTTCACTAATATTTGGGAGCTCACATCTGCCTGCAGGGCAGAGGGGCAGGGGGAGCCAGGGGACCTTCTGAGCAGGAGGCGGGCAGCAGCACGACGGAGTGTCACAGAGCAGCGGGCATGCAAGGGCTGTGCATGGGGATTAGCAAGGGAGTGGGGCATTTTCCAGAATTCATATTCAGTGTGCTTAGCTTAATCCACTGCTTTGCTCCGTTCCCTTTCAAGCACCATATCCCACCAGATATGATGACTTTTGAAAGCCCTTTCTGGGGTGAGTTCTCTGTTTGTTTTGTGGGTTTTTTTCCAAAATATTGCAGAGGCAATATAACACAGCCCAGCCCTGCGTACGTGCTGCACCATTCTGGAAGATGGAAAACAAAAGCTAAAAGAGGATGGTTAACCTTTTCTAATTGTCACAGCACAGGACTAGTTGCCAGGAGGAACTTGCGTGCTAATCCTACTTTACTCACCATGTGACCTTTGGGTAAGTTACCTAATTAACTTGTCCTTCAGTCTGCAGAGCCTGCAAAGAGCAGGTGTTTCAGTGAAACCCAGCATTGCCGAGCCAACATGTGGCCTTAGGAAATAACCAGGGAATAAAACCCCCTGCACTTTTTTAAAGGTGGTACTAATACAGAGAATCCTGCTGTAAATTTAAGCTTGCTCTTTAATCTTTTGGTGGGGTACAGGATCGAGCTCAGACTACTTGGTTGAACGGAAGGTCATTCTGGGTAGCATTTGGTATTTGTGGAGGAGTGATGTAGAGTGATCTGATCAAATTATAACTGAGTCAGTTCTGTTCTCTGGAATTCATTTCCTTCCACTGGAGGTGCATGGGTCCTGATTTTCCCTGACCACCCTGTGCTGTACTCTTGCTGTTAGGAGCGCTCTCCAAATATCACTGTGGCTGCCCTGTAGGAGGATGTGGAATTATCCCTCTTTTCCCCTGCATTTGAAAGGAGTTTTCAGGCTGAATTAAAAACACCCGGTGCAAAAAGGTATAGTTATCCCCTGAGACCAAGCTTTTTCCAATTCAGTTTCTCTTCCTTCCTGCATGTCTTTTTTATTGACTCACTTTAGCCATAGTTGAATCTTTTTTCCTGAAATTATTCAGTATTAGGTACATAAACACAGTTGGATTCTTCATGCTAATGTGGAATGAAAAGATACTATCAACCATCCCCAGAGATCATCCTCTCTCTGGTGAAAGATCTTTCACCCTGCATTGGAAAAAGCACTTTACAGAAGTATTCGCTCCCTCTTTAGCATTTGATGTCAAAGAAAATGCCATTGCATCTCTGCTATGGATTACAGACACATCATTTATTATTATCTGGTGCTCAGGAGGCAAGCCTGCCTCCTGGGATAGGTGTGGTTTGTTTTCCAGGTTTGATCTCTCATTTAAAGAGGGAGCTTTTCAGGGAGATTTTTTTTGCAAAGAGCCAGTCCACACTCTTCTCTTTCAAGAAGTTTGGTCTTCGCTGTCTTTTGCTACAATGGTCCAATACAGTGTTTATTTAAAACTTCCCTTTTTATAACATGCTGTGGACTGGACAGCTGAAATGCAACCTTGGTTTGGATGAATGGATTCTACAACCAGGTTTCCAGAATCAGGTTTTGATCCCTTCTTATTCAAAAGTGCCTGTAACCATGAATGATCTAATTGAAACCGGAGGCGCTTGCTGCAGACTAAGGAACAATTCAATGGGATTAAGGCAATGTCGCATCTGGGCTGTTGTGATTAAATTTTGCAAATATTAACTGAAAAAATCTTGGCTCAAATCCTAGCCAATATGTATTTGAGCAGTTCCCCAGAAAAGAGTGGAGCTGAGCCTTGCCTGAGGTGTAGCAGTGTTGCTGTTTTAACACGTCCTTCCATTGTCTTCACTTGACAGAATCTAAGGATTTTGGCTCAAAAAGGGCAAGCTCTTTGAGGGATGTTAAGGTTACAGTTTGGAAAGAGCAGTTTCCAGGGGAAAAAAGTTTGCAGCATGACAATGAAACCAGACAGACACCCTGCTGCCTTGAAAAATAACTCTGGGAGTGAGAATCTTTCCCACAAACCCAACAAGCTCCTTGGGGCACGTCCGCAGCATGCAGTGAAACATGCTGCAAAGATCCCAGTGCTGGCCACTGAGCTAATGGTAGGACCAGGAGCAGAACAACTGTGTCAGTGTCTTGTCTGGTCAGAGGGCAATAATGCCATGATTTCAGGAGAGAGCTCACCTTCCTTCAGCTTTTGTGCTGTACTCAATTTACAGACTAGTCTGGGGTTTGCTCTGGAATTTTGGCAAAGGCAGTATAGGCACATTAGCATATTCCCTCACCCAGAGAGTAAGACTTGGGACATGAAAAGGACCAATTTCCTTTTCTGGGACAACAGGACAATGTCACTTGTCCCTGAATACATTGCTAACAGACTGTTCTGTTCTTTGCATGCTCTTCAGAGGAACTCATCGTAAATCTATCCAGAAACTGAAGCAGAAATAAATTTAACTGTGTATTTATCACAAAGAATATCATGCAGTGAGTCCACTATGGCAGTTCTAGTGGTGGGATTTTTTGTGCTGGGGGGTTTTTTTGTTTCCTTTCTACAGCTGCCCATTAGGTTCCAGGATGAATCTGAGGTGCTGATATCCATCTATGAATCTGCTGCTTCTCTGTGAGACTGCCAGTCTGACTCAGAGCCAAGTTTTGCAGAGCTGCCACAACTAGAGTGACTAGGTCATTCACAGTCAGGATCTCCCAGCTTTGAAACTGCTCCCCTCTCTCCTTTGGCCTGAAGTAACCTGTTGAATCAATCTACATCCACTTGTGAGCACCAAGCTTCAAGAATAATGTTGACCAACTGGAGAGAGTCCAGCAGGCAGGAATAAGAGTGATCAGAGGGCTAGAAAACATTAGCTATGAGGAAAGACTGAGAGTTGGGTTTGTTTAGTCTGGGGAATTGAAGATGGGTAGATGTGCTAACACCCTTCAAGTATGTGAAAGGCTATTGCAAGGAGGAAGGATAAGCTGTTCTTCACATCTGATGGTGACAGGAAAGGAAGTGACAGGCTTAAAGTGAAGCAAAGGGAATTCAGGTGAGACATTAAAAGTCATTTTCCAGCTGTGAGACTTGTGCACCACTGGGATTGTTTGCTATGTGCAAGTTCTCTTTTGGGAAGGCTTTAGCAGCAGCTAAGATAAGTATCTCATCACCTTCAGCACAGATGATCCTATCTGGAGGCTGGTGGTAGGGCAAGATAACCTTCAAAAGTTTCTTCCAGCTCCGTTTTGTGTGATTTCTGCTATGGACGCAAAAAGTTACAAAGCTGATTCTTAATTCTCTGGTAGGTGTTTTGTGACCAGGCCACCATCTGGTTCTACAGACTGTTGTCTGATGGGAGAAGAGATCAGTTGTCCATCCTAAAATTGTCCAGAAGATTATCCCCAAAACACCACAGAGTCTCCTCTTCAAGGGAGTTACAGATGCAAACAACCATGAAGGGCAGGTCTCACCTGATGTAAAAATAAGTCTCCCTGCTGGACCAGCTGCCCTTGGCAATGTCCTGAACCATTTCTCCAGTGGTGACCGGTGTGGTGGCCTTGCAGTGAGGTACACCTTGGTGCTCAAGCGAACTGAATCAGACAGACACTCAAGCAGCCAGGAGCTGCTGAGTTTCTTTATGTAACTCAATAAAAGGAATGGGAACAAAACAAAAGCAAAACCTGACGCACAAAACAAGCAGCACACAACAATCCCTCCTTCTCCAGTTTCACAGGGAAGCAAGTTCCAACACTGTAAAGTCAAAGATTAAATAAAAAGCCAAGGGCACCCTGCCATGCATATATTAGACCTGGTTAAAACAGTAGTGTGCACACCCTCACGGATTTAAACACCATGAGATGAGCAGGGGCTTAGGACCCGACAAAGCAGCTGCCTTTTCAGCAGGTTCATTGTGCCTGTATATTTAGCACTTCCTTTTATGTAACCCTGTCCATTTTTAATGAGGGAACATTATGCAACCAGCATTTGCCCGGAGGAGTGCCCAGTCATGGGCCAGCACAGGAGGAGGGGAGGTTTGGATGGCAGTGGTGGCTTAGGGCTCCCCAGGCTGTGGCTGCCCATGATGCTGCTCTCTAAAGAGTTTGGAGCTCATCTTTGCTGCCATGAGCCAGGGACTGATGGGCAGAATTCTCCCATGCAGCTAAGCCAGCACGATTATCATTGGCCAGTTTTGAAGTAAAAGGCATCTCAGACACAACCATGGAGAGCAACTCTCCCCTGTTTGTGAGTTCAGCTCCTTTCTGTTGCACTTCTGCGTCCTTTTGTCCTCTCCTGTGACTCTTCTGGAATTTAGATTCGAGACGCACACACCAGCCAAGGGCCAGCAAGATCCTTCGACCTTCCACTTCATCTGCAACAGACCCATTTCTAAGTAGGAATAATGATAGATGCTGATGAGGTGCAAGATTTGACATTCATCTGGGAGTGAGGAGGCATGCAATTTCTAATTTCAACAAAAACTAGAAATGGGTGGATATTTTCCTCTTTCGTCTGCACAGTTTTAAAGGTCAGAAATTCTGTTGAATTTCCATAGGTTTCAAAGGTGCTTATTTTTCCATGGATTTGCTAGTTGCTCAGATTTTTTAATTCATCTTTCTCTTCTTGAAAAAATATGAATATTAAATTCTTAACTTCAAATTTAAAATTTTCTTTCAAGAAAAAATTTATTTTTTATTGTTGCCTTTGAAAAACTGATCATGCTGATCGAGGGAAATGGCAATTGAAAAATCTAGAATAAATGTTGGAGACAAAGACAATGGAAAAAAATAGAAATACTTTCAGAAATACTTGCAGAGGAACAGCCATGTCTTTCTCTAATTCTTTCTAAATTGTTAGCAAGCTTAATATAAATGATGCACAACCTTCGTTCTATCATTGCACCTAAAAGGAGAAAGTTTCCATTGCAGATGGAGAGTTTTTTTGGTTTATATTATGAACTTCTTGAAAATTAGGAAATCATTTTCAAATTATGCACATCAGTTCTCAGTTCTTTTTTCCCCCTCTTTGCACATCTGAAAACATACAGGTCTGGTAGAATAATGCTCCCAAGATGGCAACGCTTTAGAAATACTTAGCAGGACAGAGAAGTGTGTGTCCTGGACAGCAGGATTGTGACCTTCATGTGCTATCCAGTGAAATAAGTCAAATAATTTTGCTGATCACATTCAGTATTTAGGATTTTTTGCTATTTTGTGTCTGGAGGGGTCTTTGACAGGGTGCCAAAGCATTCAGTTATTTTTACATTTGGGGGTATTTCTCCCCATGAGACCCAGACACCTACTTCCTGTGCATTCGCTCACAAACACAACGGATGTGACTGCAAGTCACACTGTGTGTGCCCAAGTTGTCTCTGGGGGCGTGGATCGCCTGGATCCCAGATGGCCAGGAGCCATGCACACGGGGCAGGCCCAGGACTGGAGCAGGGTGCATCTGGTGCAGCTGGGGTGCAGGCTCTTTATGAACGCCTGGTTGTTCTTCCCACCGTTGCTTGGGGCAAAGGTTACCGAGTTCAGCTTTGCCCTCTGCTCCATGTATGCAGGATGTGCTAATGCTTTAAAATGCTGCTGAATGAAAGGTGTTTTATGTATAGAGAGTATTAAGCCTTTGTACAGCACCGTGGCTCATGTATTTACTTTGGGTCCTGAACACCCAGCCTGAGTTACTGGAGCAAGTAATCTCCCTGTGCATGTTGTCGCACGCACCACAAACTGCTGCGACCCAGGCAGCTGCCTCGTGCATCCGGCTCGGGGTTTTAGCCTCATGGCACTGCTTCAGATGCCAGTCGGAGGGACCTCCTCTTCTCTTATGCAATGGTGTTTGGGTAAGGTTCCTTGTCTGGAAAAAATCTTGCAGGGGAATCCCGAGCTAGATCTTTCCTCGACTGCCGCTCCTGCCAGCTGCACACTTAGTACTGCAGATCATGCTGAGACTAAACAACAACTTTCAGGGTTGTTGAGGAATTCTGCCTGAATGAATGTACCTAAATCTGCACACCTCAGCAGGAAGAACTCTTCACCCAGTACAGTTGTGGTGGATTGTAGCACTTAATGCACTGTGGAGTAAGCTGTGGGCCTGGTACAAGAACAAAGCATTCTGGCTGCTCTCGTATCCCACTGGGACCAGTCAAACTGGAATACCCCTCTATGAAGCCTTTGACTTTAGGTAAACGGCAGGGCTGCAGTCCTCCGGGAGACCAAATTTTCTTGTGCCTCTGGCAGAGGTCAGGAGAAAATGAGGGCAGCCCAGGCAGCAATATCTAAGGCACCCAAAATGGAAGGAAACATGATTAAACTGATTAAATGTGTCACGCCTACATAATCCTGTGCTGCAGAGGTAGGCAGAAAATCCCACCCCTACCGCTCTGAGCTGCAGATAGCAGCGTCTGTTAAAACACTTCTTATTGTAGGTACCAAGATGATGGTATCTGTGTTATTTCCTGGCAAAAGGGTGTCATTTTTGCTTCACTGAAGCATGACAAAGCAGGAACGGTCAGTGTTTGGCCTGCGCTTAAGTGTCAGGGTGTCTTATAACTGCGACGCACAGCGTCTGTATTTTCGTGAAACTCCTGAAGTGGAGGAAGTATGAGGAAATCAGAAGGATTAGGCCAGTAGGAATACCCTTTATTTGTGCATATTTCCACAGGCAAGACTTAAGTCATTAAAATAGCTGCAGCTCCTTTTGGAACAGCCACAGAAGGACAGGATAAGTGCACTGTTAAAAAAGATAAACTGCCTTAAAGTGGGTTTGACAGTGCTGCTATAGGATCTGTGGACGAGTTTATGAGGCTGCAAGAACTTGATGTGTCATGACATCCTCAGTTTATTCAGGTAGAAGTGGAAACTGACCCCATGTAAAATCAAGTATTTCAAGGGCCACCAAAGTAGATTTGGTGGTTCCACAAAGAGGACATCAACTGGCATTGTTTGGTGTCTGGTTTAGAGGTCTGTGTGTGTGACGTGGGACAAGTCCCATCACTCTCGTGTGTTCTCTTTTCCTTGTTTATCTTTTCTCTTCCTTGCTTACGCTTACCAAATATTCAGGCCATGCACAGGCCATTACTAAGTCTTCTTACAAGGGTTCATGTGCCCTCTGATGCCTCTAAGCATGAAGTTATCAGTTTAGCTTCCAAACACTGTGAAATGTTTCTAATACACAGAGCTGTTTCTTTCCACTGTCTTTATTAAGCAGTAAAAGTACTGGAAAGCCTTTGTGTTCTCCCATGAAGACAAATGGACAACCAATTCCCACACCATCACCTTTTCATCTGACAGAGGGACAGGCACACCTCCCCAGGGCTGGTCCAGGGATTTAATTTCCCTAAAACTACAATGATGAACACAAAGGCTGTGTTCGTCACCAGCTTTTATGTCTTTTTTCCAAATGTGACATAATCAGAGAAGGCTGCCTCTTTGGGAGCAAGAGGGGTTTAAAGAGGAGATCACCAGCTCAGCTAACAGACCATTTACTAATATTTTCTGGCTATTTCAAGGCAGATGGGCAAGGAAAGCTGGGTTGACATCTTGAATGGCTTCCCTCAGGCCAGGCCTTTGCTTCAGAGAGGAAACTGCAGACCCGGGAGATCCGTCTCTCTCTGTCTAGCCAGTGCATGTATGTGCCACGAGCAAAACAAGCCTAGGTGAGGTCCCTCAAGTGTAAATAGCCATCCCAGAACATCTCTGAGGATTCCAGCCAGCTATCTCAGGTATGTCTACCCATGCTGTGCTTGCTTTTCCCAGCTGCAGCCTGCATAGCTGGAGAGCTAACACAGATGGAGAATCCAGCTCCCTCGCTCCCAAGTGTCCAAGGAATGACCCAGCCATCTGCAGGAATCATTACCATCCTCCATGAGAGGGGACAAGGTCAAACCAATTGAATGTTGTCTAAAGAGGATCTTGGGGAGGGAATGTTTTCATTACAACAGTTCATCTTTCTTTTCACAGTTCATCAAAAGCAGGCCTTCTGCATACACACGCAAGACAAATAGGACCGAGGGGTGATGACGGATACTGTAGGCCCGCAGTGATTGGGATGACCCTCTACTCACACAGTTGATCAAAGGCAAGTAAAACAATCAGCCAGCCATCAGCAAAGATGTAATATTAAACTCCCCAAACACCTCATTTTATTAAGTCTTTATGATCAAAATCTCCATACCAGATCTTTTAAGTTAAACACTCTTAGACCTTGCCCTAAGATAGCAGAAAAGGACTTCCGGAGGGAAAACATCTGTAAAAAAATTATTCCTAAAATGGTGTCTCTTCCCTCTACCCTCCCAAATAATTTGCCCTCTGGGAAGATGCACTTCTGTCTGATTTGCCCTGGCAGCACTCAGAAAGCTGGGGTGCCTCATGCCCCGCACTTGTCCCTGCTTATTCTGCTGCAGACAAAAAGCAGGAAACAACAAAGCTGCCATTTATGATGTCATATTTTTGTTGTGGTGATGACTAGGGTGTGATAAACCCTACCTCTGTGAACCAGCTGCTGGCCTTACAAGTCTGAGCCAGAGCTGGCTGAAAAATGTCAGGCCTGGGCCGGTGCAGTGCCAGTGCAGGAGGGAGGAGAGATGGAGGGGAACAGGCATACACCAGGAATACCTCAGTGTGGTGGATGCCTGCACTGTTCAGCCTGGTCCCCAGAGAGTAGACATTTCTGAGCCAAACTCTAGTCAAGAACAAGATGGGATGTGAAATGCAGATGTCCTGGAGGTGGAGCTGGAATTTATAGAAAAGAGTACCTAAGCTGTTAGAGCAGGTCCAGGGGAGAGGCACAAACATGATCAGGGTGTTCGAGCAACTGTCCTAGAAAGAAAGGCTGAGAGAGTTGGGGTTATTCAGCCTGCAGAAGAGAAGGCTACAGGAAGACCTTAATGTTGCCTTTCAATATTTAAAGGAAGCTTGTAAGACTTTTTACCAGGGCCTACCTGTAGTGACAGGAAAAAGAGTGACAGTTTTAAAGTGAAAGGTGGTAGATTCACAGAATCACGGAATCAGCAAAGTTGTAAGAGACCTTCAAGATCATGTAGCCCAACCTACAATGCAGCACCAACCTTATTTCCTCTAAACCATATCCCCAACTGCCACATCCAGACGCCTCTTGAACACTTCCACTACGCCACCTCCCTGAGCAACTTATTCCAATGCCTAACTGCTCTTTCAGTGAAAAAATGTTTTCTAATGTCTAATCTGAACCACCCCAGCACAACTTAAGGCCATTTCTTCTTGCCTTTCACCTGAGGCATGGCAGAAGAGACCAACCCCCACCTCACTGCAACCTCTCAGGTAGTTGTAGAGAGCGAAAATGTCCCTGCAAGCCTCCTCTTTTCTTTATGATGAGGATGATGAGACACAGAAACCAATTGCCCAGAGTTGATGTGGATGCCACATCACTGGAAGTACTACTCCTGGTCAAGCTGAACAGGGCTTTGAGCAACCTGATCTAGTGCAAAGTGTCCTTGTCCATGGCAAATGGGTTGGATTAGATGATCTTTAAGGTCCATCCCAATCCAAACCATTCTACGATTCTTCGAACTCCAGGAGTCTCAGATTCCTCAAACACCCATCTTTGTATGAAATACGTCCTGCTTTGGAAGCTTCTCTCTCCACTGATCAGAGGAATCCGCAAAACTAGCTTAAACTAGCTGGATATATGACCAGAGAGGAGCGCCATCCTTTAGTAGTGCAGTAATTATTGCAAAGACATCAGACATTGTAATGATGACTAATGGGTATTCTTTTAATTCCAACATGAAAAAGGGGTTTTTTTTGATGTTCTCTCTGTTTTCATCATTGCTTAAGCAATTGGACTCAACCCTGCATCATGTGTTCCCACCTCACCACCTGTGTTCCTTGGTTATCATGTTGTTTAGCAGTCAGACAGATTGGGGATTTGGATGAGGGAACCCTTCCCTTTTTTTCCTGTTTTCTGCTGGGTGGAGCATTTATCTGGCTCAGCCTGATGTGCTCCATTTCCCAGACGCATGAGCCGTACAGCTGGCAAAAAGGAAAGGATGGGAAAATACAGACGGGGCAAAACAACTCTACACATTTTGGCAAAATCCAGACTTGGATGGGCTCAGGGTGGTCGTGAAACCACACCTAACTCACACGTGGTCTGGTAACCCAGTGGTGAGAGATTCTCCATCTTGTTACTGGTTTCCAGAGTAATTTGAGCACTGCTATTCTTTTCCATTTCTTTACAGAAAGACAAGACAATTAAGCACAGTGAAGCTTGCCAGACATGAGTTCATCAAGCACTTGAAATGAAACCTGTCAAGGTGTTGTGTGGCATTAGGCAGCCAACTTCTGCACTTGTAGTAAACACAGTTGCATTTTCCAGGACAAAACAGGGAAGTAGGCTGCATGAGAAGCAGCAAGCGTGGTTACCCTGGAAGTTGTGAGACAAAGGGGAGCCAGGATTCCTGGAGTAGAAGTTAGTGTAAAGAAGACCTTTTGGACAGGCTAAGGATGTGATCCTGTCCTTCTGATTGTGAGAGAGAGAAGAGAGAAGAGAGAAGAGAGAAGAGAGAAGAGAGAAGAGAGAAGAGAGAAGAGAGAAGAGAGAAGAGAGAAGAGAGAAGAGAGAAGAGAGAAGAGAGAAGAGAGAAGAGAGAAGAGAGAAGAGAGAAGAGAGAAGAGAGAAGAGAGAAGAGAGAAGAGAGAAGAGAGAAGAGAGAAGAGAGAAGAGAGAAGAGAAGAGAAGAGAAGTTAGCTATTCAGGAGGAACCCCAAAGCCTGTGGTTATGTTTTATTTTGTTAAAACACATGAATTACTCAAATTTTCCAGGGCTGAGTTCCAAATCCCTCACAGTATGTTTGGTAAAGGTAACAGTAGTCTATAGAGACCTGAGTCACTAAAATTAAACCATCTTTATCTGCTCTACACCACTATCCACTTATTTACACCTCTATCCACTTTCATAAACCACCAGGTGACTTAACTCCTTTGACATGTTTGTACAGTTAGGTTACTCCTAAAACTGGTTCCTTTAGACACTGTGTAGCACTGTTTTTGTCTGTTTGTTTGTTTGTTTTCCACCCTCCCCTAATTGCTATACTACGCAGAGATCTGTTTCCCTGGGCAGTACACATGGCGACGTAGACCCTTGCTACCAGATGAGCTGTACCTGGAGGTTTTTTCATGTGTGTATTACCGTGGCATAGCCACTAAAGGCGAATTGTTTGTAGCTAGAATGGGACTCATGGGGCAGAGCAAAACATGAGGTTGCAACTACATCTGGTGATCCATGAACTAAACTCTTGGTGGTATCAGTGGAAGAGCTTTCTTTCATGAAAATTTGGTGAGGAGCCATTGCCGTGTTGTTGAAGCTGTATTTGGTGACTACCCTAGCTGTATTTCCTGCCTTCACACTGACCAACCTAATGTCATCCCAGAGCAAAGGAATGTGGGGAGGAGGAACAGAAGTTAAAAGAAAAGAGCCCTCTCAACCTTATCATTTAGTCTTCCTCTGGGGCTTGGGTTTCAAGCAGACTCTCTTGAGAGCTGCATAAGTAAGATCAGAGAAACTCTGGACTGTGCATGCAAAAGTAACACAATGAAAGCCTAAAGGCAGACAGCAGGATGGAGGACACAAATTATCCTTCAGCAGCCTCTGAACTGGTGAAACCTTTCCAGTGAATAGCTCACTGCTAAGGAAACGGGATGTTCTATAGGACCACGTAACAGTGAACTGGAGTCCCTCCCTTGTCAAGCAGCCACAGAGCTAAAGGGTATCTAAGTTGGCATTTCTGTTTTACCTCTTGTTAGAGCAGTTCAAGTTTTGCTAATATAGCAAGGGCCTACTTTTCTGGCTCAGTGGTCAGAACATGCTGAGATTGGACGGGGTTGGATTGTTACCTGACATATAAGTTCTGATCCAGAGAGGAGCTCATTAATTTTGCAAAATTGAGCCCCATCAGCAGAAGTCCTAGAGAGCCACTCACCACGGGGGTGAGAGCTTCGGGGTGCGAGCCCAGATCTGGGAGGTGGCCAAGATGTCAGCTTAAGACGGCACTCACTCATCACCATGTTGTACTTCCAGTTGACTTAAAGATCTCCAGTGACTGGACTAAATTTTAAAAGTGTTTCAGCAACAAAACAAAGAAGCAAAAGAAGAGATTTGTTGCTATCCAAACAAAACCATTTTGGTATGGTTTTTTCTCTCTTTTCATTTGGCTGACGAACAAGTAACTTCTGCATTATTAAAGGAAATTAACTAAGTCTTCTGTGCTAATAAGTCATTCCCCTCTCCCCTTCAGTTTTAGGGGTTCAGGAAGGTCAGCAATGACTCTGACCTCGTAGTTCCCAGAAACCAAAAGGTCATGTTCTCCAGAACAACAGCTGAGTACTCTGCCCCAGGATTGATTTTGTTTTATCCAAGGCGTTTGTTTGGGCTGTCTCCCACTTCCTGAAAAGTTCCACTCATAGATGCTAGGTATCTGCAAACACTTTTTGACACAAAAAATGATGGATGAGTCATGATTCTGGTAAAAGGAGTGATGTCTTCTCTTCATGGACAGGGATAAATGAGGACACTGGCAACAAGGTATTTGTCCAGCTACTTGCCTTCTCCTGAGTGCTGAGGCACAGCCTCCAACCAGTTCATATATTTCTATTTGTTCACTCTTCTGTCATCCACCTTGTCTCATGACAGATGAGCATGAAAAGACCTAAACTCTGCCAAGTCCTCAACAAAAATATTAATATAATTCACCTTACAGAGCTCTGCTCCAGCTGCTCCACACTATATCTTTTGTTAGATACTTGTATGAATAATAATATCTGTAGTTAGTCTAGCTAAGATTGCAACAGAAAAAGAAGTGAACCCTCCTGCTTCAGGGCACAAACCAATTCAGATTCTGGCAGGTTTGCCGGGCCTGAGGGTAGGAGTTCATACAACCTTCTCCACGGGAGCCAGCACCACCTGCATCCCTTCCCTCCACTCCTCCTTCCTGGCCTGTTTTCTTGACCTCTTGCACTACCTTTCAGGATTTTTGCTTGCTGCCAGCTTTTGCCCCTGCCTGGAGAGGCAGACTGTTCACCCTATTGCATGCACTTTCTCCACCTGCAACTGGTTCCAGCTGTCCCCTGTTCATCCTGGATTTTGTCAGTCATCTCTTGCTACAACTTGAAGTGAAAATTTCTGGTTTTTCTTCCCCATCACTGCTGTTCCTTTCTCCTCAGCCTTTGCCCACTTTCCTTGAAGCCTTTTCCTACTCCCTTTCCCCCTCTCTACAAGCACAGAGTTTAGAGACCAGGCAAGGCATAGACGTAGGGCTGGACCTGATGGAGCTGAGTCCACACACGCCTGCAGAGGCACCTCCACCTGGATGCACATGCTGCCTGCAGGAAGGAGGTGGGGGTCTCCTTAGCCACCTTGGACTTCTCTTCCTACATCCTGAGAGGGACAAGCATGACACTGGGGGTGTCCCCAGCTCCCTGCTCCCACTAATAAGAACCCATCGGCCCCTTGTGCCTGCCTACAGTTCCATGCTGAGGTGTGGCCCATGGCACTGATATCCATTTCCTCATTATCAGCTGCCTCCTTCCTGCCTACTGAGGTTGGGTTATGAAAGGTTTCCCCATTTGCTTCAAAACACTGAGTTACAGAGGGATGAAGATTTTTGTAGCATGCTCGTCTCCATTTTTCATTGTTGGCAAGATGAGCAGGGAAAATATTCCTTAATCCCTCCTTCATATCAATCATACAAACCCCCCTTTGCCTACAGAGTGCTGGATAAAGATGAGAGCTGCTGTCTAGTGTGCTGGCCAGAAAAGTCTCATTTTCTACACATTATCCCTGAACTGCTGCCTTTTATTTATATGTGGATTGCAATTTTCCTGGAGCTGAGACCATCCTTCCACTCTGTTGTTATAGCACCAAACACAAGGGTCTTACTGGGTTAGTAGGGTCCTTAGACACTGCCCAGGTACGATGCTGACTTCTCTGGCTGGTCATACTGGAGTATCTGAGTAAGACAGGGCTGGAAGAGGAGTGACAGCACAGCCCATCACCCAGTCCTCCAAGCTGGGACACTTCTTCTGTCCCTTCTCCCTGTTGCTATAGAAAACATAATGTTACCTGCTGCAAGAGTTCTGCTGGAGGAAGTTTACATGGCCTGATTCTGCTGGTATGTGTGCCGTGCAGGAGGACTAAGGGCAGACGCCCTCTCAGAACTTGCTGTTCCCACTTCGAGGAAGGAGACACAATGACAAATACTAAGCAAAGAAAATAGACTTACCCAGTGCATCTCAATGCAACAAGACAACAGACTTCATGCCACAGAATTTGGTGCCTCCCACCTCATATTCTCCTAACCTGCTCTCACCTTGCCCTCTCCCATTTTTGTTTCCCTCCAATCTTTCCCTTGTAATAAGCAGGAAAATGTATCAAAGCAAAAGATGGACTCCTTCCAAACCTTGTCCCTGTCTGCTTACATTCTGTGTTTTTATTTCCCTTCTCTCCCACTGAGATCATTTACCCAGAAAATGGCCAGAAAAATGTAGTAGGTGCTAACGGAAGCCTATTGCTGACCGTGGTTCACCATGCACATAGCTGTAGGCCTGGGAGAGTGTGATCACATACCCTAGAAGTGAGGAGTTTATAATGACCTGATTCAAACCCCTGTAATGTAAATGGCATCCTTTTCATTGGCTTCAAGGGGCTTTGGGTAATGCTGTAAAAAGTCCAGCGAGATACTGTACATGGATATGACAACTATTTATAGGCGTTATGATAGATAAGAAGTGTACTCACCATCTAAATCTAGCCACTGTGTCATCTGAGGAGAGACAAATCAGGACTGATGCTTAGTGGAATGAGAGGTATCAGTGACGATGAGGGACCATTGACTGATGTGTCACCTGCTTCCCCAAAACAGAAGCACCTGAGATCCTTCACCATCTACCGCAAGTGCCCTTTGTAACAAAAGGAGAGTTTTGTCAAATACAGCAAAGTAATAGCCTTCAGATTTATGACATTTTTTCTGCAGCAAATGCTCCTAGAGCATCTTATGGTGATCCAAGCCCTCTGAGAGACCTGTAATCTTGTAACATCTTTTGACTGGATCTCTCTAACTGTGGTCAGTGACCCCACAATCATTGAAAACCCATGCTTGGTGATGGTGCAATTTAACGTGGATGACCTTGGTACTCAGGATTACGTGTGCAATACAGGCTTGATTGCTATCATCAGTACCCAAGGTTACCAGCCCCAACAACATCAGAGTTGAGTTACCTGTGTGGAACAACCTATTCATATTCATACCTGTGAGCAAGCTCCTCAATGGCATTCATAAACATGCTTCTCCCTCTAAACAGAACACAGTGTGCAGATGTTATCATGCAAATGAATTTTTTCAGATAAAGATGTCCTAACTTTTGATGTTGGAGGAGTGTGTTGTTTCACATTATAGAGGGATCACCAGCAGATACTTTACAAATCTTCACGTCAAAGTGCAGGTGAGAGCAGCTTTTCCATACTGTTGTCATTACGGTGGTGCCTAATCAAAAAAAGCCCCATTGCCTTTGGAGCTGTATAAACACACAGAGAGAAATGGACAATATCTGATTCCTGGAGTTTACAGCCCAAAAAAAAAAAAAAAAAAAAAAAAAAAAAGGAAAAAGAAAACCCAGGCTTGATTTGGTTGAAATGCTAAGGGTTTTAGCACAAAAATCTCTGAAGAGATACAGATAGCACTCGTGAACTGCTGGAGAGACCTTCAGTAAAACATTCAACACAGCATTAATCTACAGTCCTGTTTCTCCATCATGAAGGAGAGAATAGGGGAAAGGAGAGAAAAAGAGGAGGGGTTCTACAACTCTTAATAGCTACTGTTGGTTTTACTTCCTCAAAAATGTCACCAGCAGACATTCACTTCAGATATGACCAGAACAGATTTTAAAGGCCTCTTTCCACACACAAAATGTTCTAGAGCCTTATTTAGCAAGAACCCATGCAGTAGCAAGAAGAGAAGTCAATCTGGCTTGTTTGAGGCTTAGCACTGATCCCAAGATATAAGAAAGACATGGACATCATGCTAGGCTTTGAGGAAACACATGCAATTCCTCAGCCTCTGGCACAGAAACAAGAAATATCCGTGGAGTGTAGAAGAGCATCTCCTTTCTTTGAACTGCCAGATGGAACCTGTGAGACTTGCACAATGCTTGAATGGATCTTCCATCTTACCTACATGGCTGGCAGACAGGCAGTGCTGGCTGGTTGTGCTTGAGCCCCAGGTAGCAAGTTCCAGGCACCAATACCCGGGGGTTTGTGGCAGTGTGGTTCCTCTGTCACGATGAGTTCTGCAATCCCGTTTCTGCAAAGCATTTCTTTCATTTCAGGGATCTGCTCACATCCATTGGTGTTCATGAAAATTCTGGGGGCCATATTGTTAACCTCCAGTAAGACTCATATGCAAGTCTTCTCCTGAACAGAAATTTCTGGTCCCTCGACAACACAGAGAACCATGCTGGAGACTGTAGAAAAGAGGAATGTACAGAAGTCAGCTGTCTCACACTGACACCAGCAGTGACATATATGGATTTTGGGTTCTTATGTCCTAAAGAATGCAGTAAGTCACCACTGTCCGCATGCGCACTGTTACGGAGTGGTAGGATAGATTTTTTGTTCATTTTATTCTTGATCCATTGAGGCTTTCTAGTCATTCCGTGCTTGTGTTTTCCTGTTGACTTAGTTATATAAACTTCCTCTAATGGAGAATAGGGGAACCTTTGTGCTGTAACCCTAAGAACCTCTGCAAGGGATTCTGCATGGACTGCAAATGGTCTCAGATATTGTGACCCTGTAGTGACCACTCAACTACAGCTGTCTGAAGAGCTCTCAGACTTTGAGAACAGCCACATGAATTGCAACCTCAACTGTTTCTGCAAGTTTAGTCCAGAAAAGTCTATACTAAGTCTTTTACTTAAAAGTCTTTTTGGTTTTTGTTGAGGAACCTGAAGAAAAACTACTTTGGTTTCAAAGAAAAGTTTTCCAGTGTTGGGTTGCAATTTTCAGTACCCAGCCCCTAAAGAATGTAATTGCATTTGGCCTTCAATAACTGAAAACCAAAAAAAAATATTTTTGTTTGACATAATTCCCCAAAATCTAACATAGATTTCTGGAAATGTTAGTTCTGTCCACAAAAATATGCCAGTTTTGGTATCTTCTATTGTTGTTGTCATTCAAATAAAATCCTTGACTAACTTTACTCACTTTTCCTTTTTTTTATGATCCTTCCTCTGGCTGAATTTTTTCTTTTCTAAGTGCATGCATCTAATTAAGTTCTGAATTCCTTTGCAGTGACAGATCACGTCACAGAAGGAAGTGTGCTCTTCCCCACAAGCAGGACAGGGAATCCCTTCTCATCCTGTCACTTGTGTAAAGAAGCAGATATGGTGTCTCTCATTTCTTCCAGTTACTCACCATTCCAAAAGCTTCTGTAATGAACACTGTGCACATTCACTACAAAGGGGAGTGTTCTCGTGGTGAGTTCCCATGTGTCTTCTTCACAGTGAGACCAAGAGCATTACTCTTGTTACAAAAACATCATATGCCTCCAGTGCATCTGGTTTAGATACTGACTTAACATTAAGCTGGAAAATGACAGCATATGATGCATACCTCCCAGACACATAATATTGGTGGCATTTATTTGTGGTTGGTTACGATCTTTCTATGGGTTAATTTTCTGTTGGCCAGTTAGAAACTGTCCACTAAACTGAGCACATTTGAAATGCTGAGTCAGTGTGGATATTCCATCAGTGTCATTCCCTAGAAAGTTATAAGAATTTCAAGTTACGGTGGCCTGAGGTCTGGGCACTTCCAAAACCTAAAAGCAAAAACAGGTCAGGCAAGTTTTGAGCTTCTGGAGCTGTTTCACAGTCTGTGTCTCACACCTTCCTTGATTGTAGATAAATTCTTCTCTCTTATCTGCTTTCTAGAAACTTTCCCCGACATGAAAAGCCATGGAGAATTATCGAGCACTGATTTATGGTGCATTAGCACATGCAGCATATGTTTCTCTAACTCCGGGGAAAGTCTGGCTCTGCAGTGCTTGGAAATGGTCTTTAAAAGCCCAAGGCAGAATGTGCTCTCTGCGGGTGAAATTCAGCTCTCTGTAGTGACATACCACAATGCTGAGGTAGTTGCTAAGTTCTGTTCAAATGCCAGGATGTATTTCATCCTGTAGCCTTTATTGATATATTAGCAGATCAGAAGTCATGTACCTTGGCATTGATTTGGTATTGGGACTAAATCAACATCAGCTTTGATTGCTCCAAATTACTCTGTATATTACCAGGCTCTGAATGCTCTGCCAGGGGATTAATCACCAACAACAAAGAATTAACTACGTGTCAAACTTATAAAAGGAGGGGTTTTAAGAAGCCATCTCTTTATCCGTCTTTGTGAAAACAAAGCAATGTGCAGTGAGGGATGTACAAATAATCAGAACACCCAAGGGGGAGGAGCAGAGCTGCAGAACAAGCTTCCAGCAAGACAACCTGCTAAAAAGGTTACTTTAAAAGCTTTTTGATGATGGAGCTTATTGTATTTATGAAAGATGTGGCACGACACACTTGCCTGTAATAGCAAGGGATTGGGATTGGGATTGTCAACTGGGGACAGCCCTTCTGGCCCTTTTCCTATCATGTGCTGTCTGAGGCATTGCAATTAAACTCAGCACAACAGCTTAAAGTAGGGAGAGATGCAAAAGTACAGTCAGGTGAAACTCTTATCAATTAAATAATAAAAGCAGCCAGTGTAGTGTGAAGAAAGCGGGTAGCAGGATAGAGAATGGCTGCACAATAAGAGAGGGGAAGCCAGCAGGCCAGTTTCTGGACACAGACCAGTATCTTGTGATGCATTGTGTTGTGAAGTCAATCATTTCATGAAGCCTAGGACTTGTATCTCAGGAAAAGAAAAAGATCATTTCGAGTTCAAATGTCTGTCATCACAGCTAGGGTTTGCAATGCCTTTCCAAGAGTTGAAATAATAGCTGAAAAGGCTCATTTGTGTACAAAATCAAATAAAACATAAAAAGACAGATTTGTCTCCACTGGAAGGTCAGTGAAATTTATCAAACCATTCAAACCACTTTATTTCTTCAGAAATCCTCCAAAACCAGCCTCTTTAACTCTGTGTTATTTCCAGACTGCTCACCACTTCCTCTTATCTTTATAATACAAGAATGACCCTCCTATGTTTCAAACTTGGCTTTGCTGAAGTTTATATTCTGCTAAATAAATACTACATCATGCAGCTCTTAGCGCTAAAAAAATATCAGCTCATCTGGGTTTTTTTCCCCTCTTGATGAAAAGTATCTTCAAGGAAGACTGCACATCTATGTCCTGAAGCATGGGGCCAGGCAGTAAATCCTATCCATGATGAAAGCCATGTTCTGTATTTCCTCTTTTTATTCTTGATTATAGCTGTACACACACTTGCCTTCTGCTATTTCCCCATCTTGAGCACTGTGCAGACCTTAGACACATTAGGGTCACAGTTGAAAACACTGTTCTGGAGTGTGACTAATGGCAAATTTGTGGGGATGGATCCTGATAACTGACTGGTGACTAGCTCATCATTACCACTGAGGACATCACGAGCTACTTTTCCTTCAGTCCTTTTCCACCATCCCCTCCTGTGGTCCCAATGCAAATGAAGCCGACAGATGGGCTGGACTCTGGCCGCCTCCTGATCTGTGAGCATCACCTGCTGCTATGTCCAGGTCACCAAACCCTGGAAGCACTGGCCACTGTGTTCTACTAACACCTCGTCTCTGCAGCATGGGCATCCAAGTGCAAGTGTGCCTAGAATAGCATGAAATGGTCGCCTGAGGCCCCCACCATTGGCAGATCCGGTACCTCAGTTAGCGGGAAGAGCTGACAGCAGGATGTGCACGGGTAGGCACAGGTAGATGGACAGTTCCAGCTAGGACCCAGGCTGGGGGCAAGCCCACCCACCTCCCCAGCACTGACAGGGGTAATGCAGAGCAGAACTTGAAAATGTCCCTTTTAATAGTCACTTGAGTATCTTGCTGA
This sequence comes from Gymnorhina tibicen, assembly GCA_013399875.1. Taxonomy (NCBI): domain Eukaryota; kingdom Metazoa; phylum Chordata; class Aves; order Passeriformes; family Artamidae; genus Gymnorhina; species Gymnorhina tibicen. The sequence goes on along the minus strand of VXAZ01005446.1, from coordinate 318,655 downwards.
TTCCAGTATGGCTGGTCTATAGCAGACCACAGGCATCTAATACTTCTTGAGACCCTCTGTGGCAACAGAAAGAGCAGAGTAGTTCCCTGCCCCCTGGAGAAGTAACAGTCAGCATTTGGGTGATGCAGACATCGTTTCCTTCATGTGCCTAGAAGCATGACAGAGAGTGGGGCCAGATAAGCTAAAAGTGACCTGGCCAGTGAGAATGGAATGCCAAAGAAGAGAGACAAACCCAGAGCAGACAACCAGATCTGAGGAGAGAGTGCTATCTTCCATTTAATGAGGTGCATCTCTGATTTGTATGATCAACAGTCATGGACTAAGCAGAGGAATTCACCTGCCAAGAGGTTCAGAGAGCAGTGTCTCCTCCTGAAGGACCTAAGATGAAAGTCAGGTCTTGCATGTAGAAGTGTCCCATCAGGCTGACGTGATTTCTGACTAGTCTGGAGAGGCGGCTTTTTGTTCTCTCTGGTTTGCCCTCTGCCTTAACATTTACTTTAGGTTCTTGTCAAAACAAGAACAGCCTCTTGAAGTGCAGCACACACTCTGTCCTGTTTAGTTCTGTAATGTTTGGTTTGGCTGCTGGCAACTTGTTCATCAGAAGAAACAATATGTCCTCGGTCCATGCCCTATGAAATTCCCTCCTGTAACAGCAGAAATCTAACAAAGCCCATCCTGTCCATCAGACTTCAACAGAAATAAAATAGCCAACCACATCAGCCTTCTGACAAAATGTTATCAGAAATCCACCTGGGTTAAGCTGTGCAGAAGGTTCCTGGGATCAGCTTATTGGGGAACAAGTGACAGAAAGGGACTGCTGCATTATGAAAAATTGTCCACATGATCCAGTGCCAGAACTACAGCTAACAGTAGTGGATGCTTGAAGGACAAGTGCAAAACCCTTCCTAATTCACCTGAATTCCATGCCAGTAGGGATATCTTACTCTGCCCCTTTCATGGCTGATTATCTCATGCTCTGATCCTGGGCACTGACAGTGCTTGTGATTTCATCCTGGCCAGCCTGGGCTTTGAAGGCACATGTATGGCTGGTGTACTGTCAGTGCAGATGCCATTATTCATACTTTATTAAGGCACGGTCCATTCCCTCTACCTAACAGCAAAGGTATATTTAGTCCCATGTCTATCACATGTTCAATCTAAACTCTTTGTCTCAATAGCATCCTGCAACTCAGAGCCTTCTGAATATGCATTGCCAGAAAAAAGTTTTTCCTTTTATCCTTTCAAGCCTTAAGTCTTTATCCTTTCTTAAAATAAAGGGAGACTCATGGTCTTGTGTTATTGTAAAGTGAAGTAGCAGTGCTGATTGGATTCACCTGCATTACTACATACTCCTGCTTCCCTTCCTCGTGCTCTCACCTGAGTTTAATTGCCCTGACAATATTTTCTCGTTATATCAAAGCTCTTCTTCCCTTCACACCTCCTGCATTTTTGTAGCTCTTGGGGTAGACATATTTTGTTACCACCGCTCAGTTCTCCTAGGAGCAAGGTGATTTGTGGCCCACACATATCCAAGCCATTCACACTGGCAGTCATCCAGAGACCCTGCACTGACTTATTTGCTGCCTCGTATCCCATCATGAACTGCCTGTTTGTCTTTCCATCAGCTGCTGCAGCTGGTTCTAACTTCGCTTGGAAGCTCTTTGAGGACAGAGCCTGCCCTTTAACAAGCATGTGTGCCACACTCAGCCCCACGGAGCACATCATGAATCCCACACCACAGGCTGAGTGGATTCCCTTGCCAACATAACATAGGCAAAGACAGCTCTTTAATAGCCAGCACATCCTCTTCGCATAAGCAAGACCACTGGCAAATACAACGGGATCAGGAAGAAGCTTGCTGAATGAAGTTGTGTTTCAGTTAATATCAACGAGGCTGGCACCAATGCAAATAACATTTTCTTCGTTAGCTTCTAAGCACTTCCAATTGTGTCTCATCCTATTTTTCTGATCAGCTTTTTACAAACAACAGTTGCTCTGTTTTGAAAGAGGGTTTGAAAATATTCCTTCACAGATATATGGAACTAATTCTGCAAGTGTCTGTTCATGAATAGACCTGAAAAATTACTACTTTTGCAGAGAATAATACATAGTCTGTAAATGTGGTTTTAGTTGTCCTGAAACTGTTGACACTTTATTAGTACTGTATTTCATGAATGATGCTAGCTGGGAAGGAAAAGAGAAGAAAACTGAATTAACTTCACAAATAGGAAAGAGGAGGAAGTGCTCTTCAAACTGTACCTCTATGTCTAGTCTCATGAGTGTAGAATAACTAAATTAAACTCCCACACAGCAAGGGAAGATGCAACTCTGCCTCTCAGCTGCCTGGAGCCTAGCTGTGGGTAGCAGGACAGTGTCTTGTCCAGACCCCCCTAGGGTGTGAGAGTAGCTCTCAGCCTCCAGTCTCCTGTTGGCTTTTCCTGACATAAAGCTCATAGTCCCTCCCAAAAGGAGGGGAATCTGTGCATCTCATCTTGTGGGACAGTACTCCGGTCTGGCAGGATGAAGAGGTCTGTCTTCTGGCCCAATCCATATTTAAACAAGAATGTCTTTGACAGGAAAAGTGGAGAGGTAAAGATCAGCCAGCCCAGAATCCTTTAGAGACTGGGACTCTTGGGCAAGGAGGTGTCGGAGCCCCATGCTCAGGGCAGCTGCTTTACTCCAGGCAGGGACTTCAGCCTGAACTAGCCTTGCACCAGGCACCAGGGCCTTTGGAGATGGGGAATCTCTTATGGCCCCCTCTCTAATAGATAAAAGGCTGCAATGGCAATAACTGCTCCTTCCTTACGCAGTTGCATAACCCACCCCCTCTTTGCCTTTGTTTGCATGTGTCCGTAGCAAAGCATTTCATTTTGGATTACATGGAACATTTTGTGTCAACTGAAAACAATAAGACTGATCCCCTTCCTCTGCCTGTGAGTTAAACCTCCAAAAATTTACATTTGTTTTTTTCTCTGAATCTAAATTATTTTCCAGTGAGGCTGCCAAGCTCAAAATCACTTCATCATGCAGCCCCAGAGATGAAATAAATGCATCTTCTCCCATACCTAACCTGATTCCCAATGAGAAACGGGAAAAGAGACCCCAAAACAGCACAGCTTGGCTTAGCAGGAAAAGCTGTTGCTGGTGTCCACACGACAGGCATGAAGAAGAATTTCAGGTATGTTGGAGCAAACAGTGTTTGGCCTTTTGGAGCAAGATTTTGCTGCAGAATCCGAGGACCCTGACTGAATTCGTAGTCAATACAGCTGGGAGGATGGAAATGATTTGGAACTAGATTGAAAAATGAGGATTTACACGAAGGGCAGCATCTCCTTCCCTTGCTCCACTCAGCTGCAATAGAAGATCCCAATGCCACCTCCACTTTCTTCTTCTGTCACAGCAAAATAAGACCCCCAAAGAGTCACTGCTGAGCATAATTCATCAAGCTCATCCCCAGCTCTTTTGATCAGGCATGCAACAGATGTTGCATCCCTCTATGAAGCTGCTGGACTGTGCTATCATGAGGTTTTTATTATACCTTTTGACAAGCAGATGCAATCTTTGCAACCAAAAGCCATTTTTACTTTTCAGGGCAGAGCTGTACTTTACAGAGGAGAAGGACTATGCAATCAACAGACTAAAGTGGCTGAAGAGATAAATAACACTCTAAACCAAAAGACAGATACAGTTACTTTCTGTGTGCTAATCAACGCCCCCGACATGGGACATCAAAGCAGGGCAAAGCAAGCACAGAATTCAACATGTCCCTGAACTCAAGGCTGTGACAGGGACAGCACAGAAATATCCCGATTATGTTTCACAAGCTGGCAAATCTTAGACCCGCCCTCAGAGGAAGACTGGCCCTGAAGGCAAGAAGATGCTGTGGGACATGCTGTTCTGTGTGACTCCAAAGAGAATCTGTGATATCCCTGCTTTCATATGCCACACTCTCAAGTGAAATCTCCGGTGAAGATGATAAAAGCCTTTCAAGTGGGACACTCTCTTGTTTTGGTGATCTTTCCATGGGTGAGCCGAAAGCTGATGGCAGAAGGCACTGGAAAGTGAGGATGAGTGAGAATACTCTTCCTTGACAATGTTGGTCGAGCTCTGACCCCACCACTGAATGGGAGAGCTTGGAAATAAGCTTGTTCCATTGACATGGCTCAGAGGGATTATCTCCTCCTTGACCTTACAACCCTATGGCTGATGAGCTTACCAGGTGCTTTTATCTAGCCCCAGCTGACACTGCCAAGGGGTTTTGTCAGATCTGCTGCTGTTGAGCAGAATACCGTCGGATGGATTCTCCATGCCCATTCTGTTTTATAAATGACTTGGACAATGAGGCTTTCACACCAAGCAATGGGGCTTTCAGGCTGAGAGCCAGGGCAGGAGGACTGAATGGACCCACACTCACGGTCCAATCTGGTGTCCAACAGGAGCATGGATCTCAGCAGCTGAAAGGAGAGCTGAACCTCTGAACAAATGCCTATAGTAGGCATTTGTGCCTACTATATCTCCATATGAGGGGTCTAAACACAAGCAAATGAACCAGCCATTCAGGGTTAAGTGCAGCGCTCATGAACAGATATGTGGCTGTAGTCAATCTACCTCTCACCAACCCATCACCAGTGTTTCCAAAGCAAAGGATGGACTGTCAGAGCTGCTGAAAAACGAGCACTGGCCACTGAAATTCCTCAGTGCACAGCACTGGAAGTGCATTTTCCTGCATCCATGCGGTCAGCAGAAGCTGTCTAGGCCGAAGAAAAGGTCGATGTGAAGACACACTAGCTAGTTTCTTGGACTCCTGTGTAGTTCAGGCAAACCATTGTCTTAACCTCACATACATATGAATAATAACAATAAATAAGTATGATATAACCGTCCTTGCCAAACCACAGGCAATCTGCTGCTTTATAATTCATCACAGCAGCAGGTCCATTCTCTTTCCCATGTAACACTCACAGTGGAGCAGAGAAACATATTCCCTGGCTGGAGTGGGTTTAGACCATAATTCAAGATAACATAGAGCCTGTCCGGGAGTGGCACATGCCTGTATGTATTGCATATGCATTGCCAGTGTTTCCCTTTGAATGCCATGGGCACAATTTAATCCTAATGAGCTAGTTCAGTCTTTTAAGGAACACTTCGGCCATAGAGACAACTCCTAAGATTAAGTGAATCCTGATGAAAGTGGATTTTTTACACAGACAGGGTTGCATGATTATTGCTTTCATTACAGGAAGTTTAGTGCTGGCAGCCCATTGTGCTGAACAGGCAGCCCTGGAGCCCTAAGTCCTCTTCATCTCCCAGAGTGCTACAACACGAGCATTTGCTTCCACTACAGTGACCTGTCAAGTCGCCTCAGCCTCGGCTCAGCAGGGTCACTTCCAGGAACAAGGAGATAATTCAGCCATTATGACCCTGTCGGGCTCTCCCGTTCTTTGATAAGCCTCCTAACAAAGGTACCAATTAGTGACAAGTGTGATGGGGAATTTTGCAAGGCAGGCACCTGGGAGCTGAGCTGAGACAAAGTGCTGGTGGCCATCGGCACTGCACTGGGAGATGCTTCCCCTTGGTGCTCACAGGCACAGGGTTTAGGGGTGCTTTCTGGGGAAAACTCCGCCGCTGCAGGAGATGCAGGGTGTGCTCCAACTGTAGGCATTTTTACTCCAGGCTGGTACTGAGCCCTTGCTCTCTTGCTGTGTCTGAGACAGTTTGTTTCAGATAAAAATCAGGCTCAGAGCACTTTTCTGTCACAAAGGGTCCCATAGAATATTTATGGCCTATTTCAGGAAAGAATAAGATGGTAGCTCTTATATCCTCACCACATGTCCCTCTCGTCTTTCTAAATCTCCTCTGCACTATTTTATTTGGATAATGCGGCATTCACAACGTGCTCTCCATTATTATATGCTGCTGTCCAGCTGTTCAGTGTCAGGCTTTGCTTCAGGCTTCTTTTCTCTCCAGTCGTGTGTCTTTCTTTGCACGTTTGATTCACTGATGTGCAGCGTATGCTCCGGGGCAGTTCTCTTTCATGGGCAAGCACCGGACTAATAGATGATCTCAGGAATGATCAGATCAATTCATTAACCTTCTGAATAAAGTTCTCTATTGATACAGCCCCTCTTATCAGGGAAGCCTTGGGTATTATTTATTCCACAAAATGGAAACGCTGCTCTCCCCCTCTCCCACCCTGCCAAGGTTACGGCCTTACGTCAGCCTGTGCTGCGGTGACCTTGAGGGTACTAACCCTTTGGAAGCGCTGGGCTTTTTCCCCGTCGGTGCGTGCACGGGCACGGCTCCCACACTGCGTGGTGATCTGCACGTCTCACTGCACTTTGCATACACGGGGCTCTTAGCATATATTTGCATGAGGGTTATTGGCCTTCTCTTGCTGTAGCACCAGCAAGATGTTTGGCGTCAGAGCAGCCTTGTTGCAGTGATTATCAGTACATGGGCTTGCAAGCCAGGGGCTGAAAAGGCTTGGATTTGTCAAGAAGGGAGAGCTGAAAATAGGGTGAACAAAGAGGTTATGGAGTTTCCATCCATCACGGTAGTTGTTTAAGAAACAACTGGGCATGGCCCTGAACAACCTGCTCTAGCTGACCCTGCTGTCAGCAGGTGGGTTGGACTAGGTATCTCCAGAGTCAACCACACTGTAGATGTGTGACTCAGTGACCTTGCTGAGTGTGTTTTCAGGTGAGGAGAATTAGAGGCAGCAGGACTAAGGGGATTTAGGGGGTTAGAAAAGGCAAAGCAGCCTCAGTCCAGAAGTGAATCCACACTGTTTCCTCCTGAAAACACATCCCTGGGAGACAGGAGACTGCAGCATGAAGCCAAAAAGCTCAGGGTGTTCTTGTGAGGCCTGGAGACATGTACATTTGCAAGCCAGCCCTGTCTGACTACCTCTCCTCTTAAATCCATCAGTTTAATAGCTCAAAAAAAGGCTACAGATTTCTTGTTGCTCTTAGTCTAATTACTTGGATTAGCACTGAATCATCGTTTTCAGCTGTAATATGTGAGAGACACACATTTGTTCTCTAGTTTTTGTTCTGTGCCTATTTGTTCTTCTGTTTATTCAATACCTGGAGCCCATTAGCTAGATAATTATTCACTATGATCTTTCTTTTTACCACTGCTCTAATAATCTCCAAATGTAATTTTAAACATTTTGGTTACAGTTACCAGTTGTCAGGCTCCTGGAAAGTTCTTGGCACTTCTCAACTAGCAAAAGTAAGCACGTCCCAGCTCCCCCTGTATCCTTTTGAATAAATGAAATAGTTTGTATCACAACACCACAACACTCTCTTCCTGGCAAGTTTGCCTCCCCGGTCTATGTGGTGGTTGGGGGAAGGGGGAAGGAAGCCTGTTCTCATTGCTGCACTTCTGGGGTAGGGTAACGAGGAGGTTTTTTTATCCTTGCCATAAATTTAGCATGAAAAAGAAAAGCATTTTTACGGTGCAAAAGGTAACATTTCTTGTAACATTAGCCAGCTTTTACCTGATACATTCTCGTGGAAATTTCCTCAGGAAATTAAATTTCCCGTTTGCTTTGCTATGGAAAGCTACTGGTAGCAGCTGTCAAAGAAAATTGCAAGTACCCACAAATATTGTCATTTTCAAAGGCAAATATTTGCAGAGCATGAAGTCAAGTAATGGAATTAAGCCATCCCTTTGGAAGGGTTCCTGTTGGCTAAGGCACTTCTGCTAGTGCCACTACTCACACCTTTTCTCTCTATGGCATACCTATTTTTTCCGACTTCAAATTATTATTACTGTAGTCACTGCAGTCCCAAAACAAATGCAGGACCCTATCTGCCCATTGTACAAGTATAGATAAACTCAATTTTTTTCAACTCTTATTCTTCTATTCACTCCCCTTCGGATTTTCACCTGGAGTATGTTTGGGGATATGTTTTATTTCCTCTTTGAGTGTTCTTTTTTCTTTGAAATAACCCACTCACCCTCAAACCAGAAGTGGTATTTGCCTTCAGCTTTCAGCATTCATCAGTTGCAGTTTGAGCTAGAGCAGCCTTCTCCCCCGCACACACCCCCACCCTACACACACCTTTAAATAAAACAAGGGATGCTTGAGCAAGCACCGGATTTCAGCACCTACAAATGGGAAATACTGTGGAATGTTGACAATATGCCTTTGCAAGCTGATGACCCAAACACCAGGTGTAGGGTTTGCCAGTGTACTTCAGGTCAGCACACTGACGTACCGGAACTCATCTGAATCCCTGGTACCTCAGCCCACCATCCCACATGAACACACCTCGGTAGTCACATGTGAACACAGTCTCCAAGGAAAACCAGCAAAATTAGCAGGAATTTTCTCAGTTGCTTTAAGAGCTCTACAGTCTATACAGTGACAGATTCCAGCAGCTGGAATGGATATAGACTCACCAAAGGTCCACCATAAGTCCCTCACAAGTGTTCCTAACTAGAAATGTATGCTCAGGGTGTGAGAAAACAAAGATCTGTCATGTATTGAGGCTGGTGTGAATGCTGCAGAGAGAGGGATTTGGGAGGGTGGGAGGAGAGAGCCTTCAGTGTCAGAGCCCTGTAGGACAGCTGTATAATGTCCCCTCTGAGAAGCTGCAAAAGTCCTTAATGAGCTTCTCTGCTATCTCCTGGGCAGACATCAGGTCCCTGCCAAGACAGCAGAACACAGGATGCGTGCCTTGGGTCTGAGGGGTGATTTTTTCAAATCCAGCCAGTCTAGCCACACGTTTTTACTGTGGTACTGTATAAATACACAGTCTCTGGGCAGGAATGTGTCCAGGAACAAACAGGTGGAAAACCTCAGTGTTTCTAAGAAGATAGGAGTTATCATTATATGACGGACACTCCCTTCGATGTTGTCATGGTAAGGATAACATATGACTGTAAACACCATAGGCTAAACATCTCTGCATGAAATCAAAGGGCTGTGCATTATCTGGCGAAGAACAGCTGAGAAATTCAGCTGGGTTGGCAAAGAATGGCATTCAAATTATGAGCTCCAGCCTTAATCCTCCCTTTTGGATGGGCAGCTGAAGTCTTTCAGGATGGTACTGGAATCCAAAACCATAAGAAAGATAAAACTGTGCCTGAGGAGAGAACAATTTCTGGCTGCTGCAGTGCTTGTGAACTCCCATCCACAATGCAGGTGGGGAGCACAGAACCGATGGAGCACCTGGAGGCGATGGAGTCAGTGGCTTCAAGGATACCATTAACATACACAGATGAAGATGCTTTTTGTAGGAGAGAGGTTGCCAGAAGTAGGGTTGGAGAAAGGCAGACTCCTTACAGCCTGACCTGTATTTGAAATATAGTGTCACCAGCTGGACTGAAATAACTATATCCCAGTCTCCATGGGAGGACCATCAAGGGGCTACAAGGGAGATTTGGGGTGCAGATGGTCTCTGTTTATTACATAGCACCGATGGGAGGCCACACCATTGGGACAGTCCTGATGAGGTCTGAGCTGAAGCTGGGACCCATGGTGGCTGCTAAAAATTCCAGCTTACTACCCATGCAGACACCAAAGGAGGTGTCACCACCTTTAACCCTTTCACCAGCATCATGAGGAGCAATCCTGCCTTTGCAGAGCAGGAATGGTGTCAGCTCTGGGAAAAACTGTTCAGCTTCTCCATTAGAAATACATTTACCTTTCCTCCTGCTAGTGTGGCAAAGGGACACTTCTGTTCTAGGACTTATGGGTAAAACCTAGTAAACAACAACATTTTAACAAGAGTAAGAGAAAATACTTTTGGCAGTGCTGGGGCATTTGGTGTAGCAGGATTTATTATTAACTTAGTAAGATTAAAAGGGATCAGACATGTTATGTGAGAAAAAAAACAATACAAACTTTAAAATTCTTTAATGCTTTAGCCTTCCTGCCTCAGGTATAAGCCTGCTGGAGTCTTCAAAGATGCCTTTCCATTACTCCTGTCACTCATCCTATAAACTGCAGTGGCATCCCAGCGTGGCCCGGTAGGAAGAGCACTAGTGATGCATCTGGGCTGGCAGCTGCCAGGCACACAGATGCCAGCCAACAGCTGTGTAGACTCTGGGCTCCCTCCCGGCTAGTCACTCCTGTGATTTCCAAGAGGACCAGAGTTTCAGTGGATCCCAAATGAGCCCATGCAGGGAGACATCGTTCCTCCTCCCCTCTGCGAACTGGCTGCAGGCACGTCCGCCCTGCTGTGATATGCACATTTCAGATTATCTGACCTTCTGCAGTCTGGTTGTTTTGGCTGTGCAGCCTTGGTTTATATTTGGTCTGGGCTGGCTTTTGCTTTGCAGATCAGGTGGGAGGGTTTAACATTGTGTTTCTGGGGATTTGGGGATTTCTTCTTGCTCCCTCTCCCTCTCTCTTATTTCTCAATGATTTCTCCGGCTGGGTCAGGTTGATCTGTGTGGGATCCTGGCAGAGCACCAGAGTGTAGCATAAGCAGTGCTTGTAACATTGATTGCATTGTATACTCATTCACTGGGCTGCTTGGGAGCCGGAAAACCTTTTACAAAACAGCAGATTTGTCCCCATTGAGCACACTTACAGCAAGTGAAATGAATAAAAAGCCAACCGCAGGCAAATCTCCAGGTATCTCTTGGGCAGAAAATGTACTAGGCTATATCCTGTCACACCACAGCCTTCTCACACTCATGGGAGATCAATGCCAACTGTATTAGGCAGTACTGCTTCTTTCTACAGGTTATTTTGCTTTAGCTGAATTTTGTAGATATGAATTCATCCTGTCATACACAGAGGTCAAAGTGATCTTTGCAAAGTCTGCTCAGTCCTGATTTTCCCTCCACTTTCTAACAACTCTGTTTTGCTAGGTTATGGCCTCTTCTAGACCTCTAGACCACTGCTCCTACCAGCAGTGCCAGGTGATCCAGCAGAGCAGTGGGGGCAGCAGGGCAATCCCATGAAGGATGATCCAGCAGAGCAGTGGGGGCAGCTGGGCAATCCCATGAAGACTGCTTGGTTCCTCTTGAACACATCCCAGGGTTGTCCCCAGGAGCAGGCTTCATAGGGAAGCCTTTGAGCTGAGAAATTCTTTTCCTTGTGATGCTTCTATGAATTGCTCTGTGCCATTGCCTGCTCCCTTCCTCACTGGGAAGGCCAGTGTGAACACTCTGCACTTGCAGGTCCTCTAGGAGCTTCTCCAAAGCATCCATGAAGTATCCAAGGCAGCAATATAGTGTCTGCAGAGAGGTGGAGGCCAAGGTCAGAGGAAAAGTGGGTCTGTGCCTAACAGAAAAAGTTACTCAGGTTAACCTGGTGCTGGTGCCTGAGGAGAGTCAGAGAGTGATGGGGGGGTAGCATGCCAAGGCTGCCTTTCCCAAAGGTTAGACAGATGCAGGACAGAGTTTGCCAGGCACTGCACACACCCAAAAGTCAGTTTCTAATTTGAGAAATTTTCCAATGCCCACTATACTCTGGGGAACGCAGCCTGGCAGAAGGCATGAGCTGAACGTGGAGACCTCCTGCCACGCAGCCCCATACCTCTGTCCCCAGCAGAGAAAAGGGACATTGTGATGGTCAGGAGCACCACGCCAGGGAGGAAGCAGCCTGGCCAGTGCACAGCGGGCAGCCTGTGGCCAATGCTGTGAACCCTCTGGGACACCTATGGATGTGGTCAGAAGGGAATAGCACAGTGGGGAGCTCTTCACACGCCTCTGTGACAGCTTCCATGTTGCATCTCAGTCTTTCTCCCTACCTCTTTAAAGTGACAGAAGGTGGTGTGCAGGGAATGGGGTCCCAGCAGCCCCTGGGGGAAGGTGATCTGACATCAGGCTGGATGCAGCTTCGCTGTTGGACAGGCAGCAGCCTCATGAGGATTTTGCGGTCCCGTGGGCTTAGAGCTCTTCCGGTTTTGAAGCAAATGCTCTAAGCTGGGCTACATTTCCCTGCTGCTCTGACACCCGAAACCCAGCATTAGATTTATGAAGCTCGCAAGGCAGCCTCGTGAGATGTTTGCCAGGACATGAGGCAAATAATTTAATCAGGTGAATTCAGACGGGGTCCTGCGGCGGCTCAGGTTGCGTTATATAACGGGATCCATAGGAGAGTTTGCTGGGTGATAGGCTGGATGCTGCACAGCCTGCTCCAGGATGGCCATTAAAGAGAAAGTCTGCCTCCGTTTTGTACCCTGTCCAATGTCATGAAGTTTCACGAGGAGAGAAATGCGTCTTCCTTTCCATAAAACTGCAGCAGGGCTTTAAAAATTAAAATGGTTTGGTTTTATAACACAAAATATTGTGTTGTGGCTGCCCACTTCCAAAGCAAGAGCCAGAAATTCTCTTAGACTGCAATTCAGTCTAAGAGACTGCACACGGGTTTCCATCCGGCTTTTGAGCGGGTTTAGCAATCCAGCCAGCTGGCCCTACTGAGGCGCTTCACCCCACAGACCTGCAAAGTCTTATCAGCACATGCTATCAGGGGCCTGGGGCGGGTGGCTGGGTGAGAACTGCTGCTCTCATCAGGTATGTGAGGTCTCCTGGGCCTGTATCACATGCTCACTTGCCTGTCCTTCCTTGGTGGGTTTGATTTGTATCTGCCCAACACTCAGCGTGTTCACACCCTGCCACTGCATGGCACTGACCGTGTGACTGAGGGCACTGCTGCTGTGTGTGACAACACAACACGGAGGACATGAGAGGAGGAAAGATGTAAAAACTGCAGGGGAGATTGTGCCTGCAGAGGCAACACAGAGATTTGCTTTGCAACAGAAGGAGCATCAGGTGGGGAGGGACCAGCACATGGGAATCTCAGCTTTTTGAACCATTTGGACCCCACTCATCATTCCCTTCCTTCCAGTGCCCCACTAATTCCCCACTGGTCATATTGAATTGCAGACCCAGCAGCCCTCGGAGATGAGTCAATCTCTAGGTGGGAATCCAAGGCTTACACTTAGGTTCATGCTGTTATTTTAGTTTGTGGTGTTTGCTTCTCATTATGGTAAGCTCCTAGGAATGTCAGCACCAAAATAGCACAGAATCACAAGGTTACCTGACGAAGAATGAAGTAAACAAGAGGGATATTCTTTCTCTCTGCTACTCTTTTATTATTTTTCATTTTCTTTTTTTTTCTTTCTTTCCTAAAAAGAGGCATCTTGTGTACTGACACTGAACTCCAGGGTGGAGATTTCAGATTTGGAGATTAGGTGTACCCAGACACAGGTGTTTTGGACCGGCTTGGCCTAACCCCCTCTGGGGAGATGTACAGCCGAGGCACCATGGGTCTGCAGCAGCTGTGGAGATGCCACTCGTGCTTGCCCACCCTTGCCAGACACAAAGGTGGGGCTCTGGCAGTTCTGGAGAGCACCAGTGCCCTGGCTGGTACCAGCCTACCTCTCTCTGGTAACTGCAGCTGACACTGCAGGATGATCCAGCAAAGTAAAAGAACCCTTTGGAAGAAGCTGCATATTAGGGATGTTGGAGTGGCAGCACTGCCTCCCTCTGATCCCCATTTCCCAGGGCTTATCCCAGAGGAATTATGGCACATGTAGTTCTGTGTTCAGGAGCTTCACCTGCAGCAGACAGCCCCTGGCCCTCTCTCAGAGGCACAAACAAGCACACACAGCCATTTTCCAGAACCATGCTGAGGTCTCCCGGGATACCAGTGCACAGTCCAGAAGGGACTCAGAGCTGTGCTTCTCTGTTTAGACTTCGTGAGAAATGAGAGCAGGCAAAAAACAAAATCAGGGTCTGGCAGACAGAGAGGGGCCAGGAGTGACTTCCCTGTTTCTAGGAAGGCAGTGCAGATGGTAGGAAATATTTCAGCCGTGCAGTGGCAGCAGTGGTAACCTGGCACTAGGGCAGCTGGGGTCCAGTTCCCTGCTCTCCTGGGCTCTTTGTGTGACCTTGAACACTGGGCTTGTACAGAGCCTGCATTGGTGCCCCCACTGCAAACAGCCTCCACCCGCACAAGGACAAGTGCTTTCAGGACTGGAGGGGTGCTTGGTGACCTGAGGACCCCATTAGTATGGGGAGGGACCAGTCCCCTCCTTAGAGCCACAGCAGGAGATTGGGGCAGAGTCACCACCTCTGCTGCTGCTTCTCTGTGTGCCTTGGAAAGGACATTGCTTGGTCCAAGTTTCTGAAAGGGCACTTGGGAGAGAGGGTCACACAGAAACCTGGGCTCTCCATCTGCAAATTCACTGCTCAGACTGCCAACCTAGGGATTGTGTTGTGCTCCTGCTCTGCCTGGAGGACACCTGGGGCAGCTGGGACAAACAGCAGGGGTCCCCTCAGAATAGAAACCCCTTCATGGCTGAAGGGGCCTGCTGAGGCAAACAACACTTTCCAGCAATAGCTGCTCTCTTCACCTCCCCTTCTACTTTTTGAAAAGAAATCTTCTATACACAAAACTGGTAAAACAACCTGCATATAGCAAAAGTTAAAATGGTAGCTTCAGCTGCTGTACTTGGTTGGGATGCAGTGGTTCTGTGGGATCACCCATATGCGAGGTAGTTAAGATAAGCCAGCAGCTGTGGCCTTTATCCCTGTCTGGTATACTAACAAAATGATAAAAAAGCCACCACGGTTTCACTGGCCACACTGCACACATGTCTTGGGGCTCCATGATGGAATATTATGGCAAAATGAGGACATGCAGGCATGAGGATTTGTGATGGCAGCTCTTTCTGTATCAGCAAGGGGGGACAAGCATGTGGGGCACTGCTGTGGGCAGATGTGCAACAGAAATTGCCTAACTGTTGCAAGGGCAGGGGTGAAAGTTGGGATGTGGAGAAAGGTGGAGTAGAAAATAAGGCCCAGAAATGCAGCTTTGGCCTTTCCTCTTCCTAACCTTCAGCAGAGAAATCTGCGGGGAGCACAGGCACAATTCCTTCAGACATGTTTACACTGTGCATCACACGAAAAACTCTGTTGAAGTTGCAAATAAACCTGCAGCTGGACTGGGCAGGGAGAGGGCCACTGGTGCCTGATTTGGGGCTGCCTGGTCCTGACTTCTTTTCCTCCACCCCTTGCCATGTTCAGACCTGAACACACTTTGGAAAGAAGATGTCTGCTTCAAAACAGTGGCAATCAGTGTATTTGGCCAGAGGCAGACAAAAAGTAGAGGCAGGCAACAGCTGGGTGGAACACAAAGGAGCTGCGAAACGGTCAAGGTTAGCAAAAGGAGCAGCAGCCCCAGTAGGCACCACCTGCACGAGAAATTTCCAGGCATGGGCAAGCTGAAATTTTCTACTAAATCGTGCAGGGGCTTCCCAAGGGAGAGAAGTGACTCATATCTCTGTGATGCTCACAGGCCCAAACCAGCCAAGTCACAACTCAGCAAACTCAGGTTTTGTGCCTGCAATTAGGTAGCAGGATGAAGATGACTCATGAGATACTGCAGGATACAACATAACAGATGTCCTGGCCGACAGTGCTGCGGGGAGATGCAGATACCAGGAAAAGCTGCGCAAGAGATTTTTTTGTGGAGTGGCTTTGAATGGAGGAAGGTGTAGTTTCACTGGAAGGGCTGGGGACCTCACAGCTAAGCAGGGGAGGAAAGGTAAAGCCCAGTGTGGGCTTCAAGGCTGTCCCTGTTTGAGACAAAATTCAGGGGAACGTCCGAATTTGAACATCATCTCCTAGAAAGCAGGTTACAGCCACCCCTCCCCCACCAGGTTTGGGAAAGCATTTTCCTCGGAGCAAAGTGAAAGGGAATAAACTATTTATTTAACAAACGCACAGGAGAAGAATAATAATGCTAAATAATAAAACCTCTTGCTGTGGAGAGAAACGTGGGAAGATTTTAAAGTCCTTCTGTGGGTGTGGTCTTCCTCCTCCCCAGAGCTGGAGTTCTCAGCATAGGCCCCTCCGGGCCTCCTGGATGACGTTTTGGTGTTGTTGCACCGTTCCAGAAGAAAAGAAGAAGAAGCCAAACTCCCAGGGAAAAAGAAAGTTCAACTCTCTGTCTCTCTCTTCTGAGAAAAGGAGACAAGAGCTGGGAAAAAGCCGGAAGGTGCTTTCCTCCGCTCTACAGCAGCAGAAGTACGCAAAGCAGATAGAGTGACTTTGGAGCCCAGAACTGCTTTAAAAAGTTCATCTGGCTTTTTTTTTTTTCTCTCACACCCCGTTTTAAAGGCACAGAAAGGCACAAGAATCATGCCTGGGCACAGGGCAGGCGATATGGGATAGAACATCATAAACCCAAGACAAGGGTGTACTTAAGAAACGTGTCCTGTCAGGCCAGCTGGGTCCTGGACTGCTACAGCTGTGTGGTCATTGACATCTGGTTGAACTTGAGCATGGGAACATGCACTGATCATGGGAAGGGGCTCCGTCACCTCTGCATGGATAAATCTGATGTTAAAATGCTGGAGGAGGCAGTGGGTGGAAATGCAAGTTGTCATGTTAGTTATAATCTATTTACAAGTAGTTGTGGGACCCTTTGACAGATAGAGCATGATGCTAATAATGCCAAGGTCATGGGTTTGATCCCTGTATGGGCCATTCACATTAGAGTGGGATTTGATGATCCTTCTGGGTCCCTTCCAACTTTGACAATTCTATAATTCTGTAATATGATGAGTTTACACTTTGCATAAAGAAAGAGTCCCAACAAAAAAAAAAAAGGGTATCTCTAAATTGAGGAGTGAACTCCATGGAGAAACCCCATAAAAATGTTGTGGGTGATCCTGAATTGCTTTAGAGAGAAGCAGAAAACCAGAGCAGATGGGTAAGTATGGAGAGGTTGTGTGCACAGGGAAGATGGAGAGGAAAGTAGTCGCCACGGTGGGAATGGTGCAGACTGGCCTGTTAGAGTTTGTTTTACACAGAGCTTATCATTCAAGTGATTCCATTGCAGCACTGGGATGAAAGCAGTATAGAGATCTCACATCCATTTTAACCACTTCCTCTCCCTTTTGGCTGAATAGCTGAGCTCACAAGATGCCACAAAGGTCTCTCTGCAACAGAATACCCATTCAAGCGACATGGAGAGATCTTGCTCCTCTACTTTAACAGGCCATTCTCCTTCCATGGCATTTTCCTCCTTTGATCACAGGCGGGGGGAGGATTTCACAGGGCCACAGACGGAGTGAGTGGGAGCTGGTACACATCACCATGGAGGGCTTGCATGCTCCTCTGCCACAAAAAGGTCTGAACCTTACTTCCAGTTTTCCTCTATGAGGAAGGAACACTGCACCAAATCCTTATAAATGGCTCTCCTCAGCAAGTCCATAGCCTTCAGGATGCCTGGGAACATGGGCTGCTGTCTGTCTGGGGCTCCCTAGCTGGGAGGCAGCTTCGGTGGCTTCAGACATCATCCGGTAGCATCTGTTTCCACACTCTCCTTCACAGATGGTGCTGCTGCAGGAACCCCAGAGTTCAAACTTACACCCAGCTGCTGGTTGTGCTTATGCGAGGCCAGGGCAGCCACAGCCAGGCAAAGCAGAGTGTAGCCTCCTTTATTACAGTATATAAAAGCAAGGGATGTGTTTATGGAGATCAGAAAGGGCTGGCTCAGAACTTGAGATATTCTTCAAAAGGACAAGAGCCAGCTGCTATGGCAAGCAACCTCCATCTTGGTCCTCAGTTGCATGTCAAATGTAACAGCAACCATTAAACAACAGTTGATAATGCTCACAGCACTAATAGCCTTGAGACATTGTGCAAATGGTCACTCGGTTAAGTACTTGCAGTAAAATCTGCCTGGGAAGCATTTTTTCTCCAAGTAGATGATATCTGGCCCATGTTTAATTTTTTCTTTCCTGTTTCAGGGTCTAGTTCCTCCCTATTTGGCAAGTCATCACGTTACTTCCAGGTGGGCAGAAGATGGACATTGGATAGAGATATTAATTTTTAGGTCTAAAGTGGTTCTTATCATTGCCAAACACCTGAAACTCCCCATATTTTCCATTTTTATCCAAGTCTTGGACAACCCTAGCACAGCTTCAATCTTTTGCCTGGAATCAGGGTTTAAAGGTCGAAGACAACATCTGCAATAGTCTTGAGAGTGAGCCTGTGCAACACTGGATTTCACATTAAAATTTCCCTCACTTGCTTCATACACGAATCAGCTTCATATACCTTGTAAGAGTGCTCAGAAAACGCTTCAAGTTCCAGAGAACAAAGTGGAGGTATTATTAGCAGAGAGCAAAGAGCAGAGCAGGCACCATGCTGAGCACGAGGTTTTAAATAGTTTCCTCTGAGACAACTTTGGCTCCTTCTGTTACACAGTTTTACTCCAGTGTTCAACAAATTATCTCATGAAGGAAGCAAATATCACAAGAACAATGTCCCTCGTATGTCTTGCAGGGGTTGAAAACCACAGCATGGAAAGACCAGCTCCCTAAACAAGTTAAACAGAAAGGAAAGGCACAGAGAGGGAAATCCTCTCTGACTTTGTTATGGAAATGTGATACAGTTTGACATTTTAATTGCGATTCTCCCTTTATTATCTGGCGCACGTTCATAGTGCCCAAGATGTTGTTTAGTGAATCCAGCTGCCTCCTCCGCTCCGTTTGAAGTCCGGTGACTCCGCGTGATAGGGGAGTGTGAGAGTCAATGTGATTTGTGTATGAGGAAACATAAATATGTCACAGGAGTTTAGTCTTATAGGTCTGCAGAGTTTATACTCACAAAATCTGTTGTACCCTTGTTTACACACCCAGATCCAAAGGCCTGACACACCCTCACTCTAGCTTAAAGCTTTCATCATTTCTTCCTCCTCTCTAATGAGGCCATTGCAAAGCATGTGGATGATGTTTGACCACAGTTTAATATATCCAGGAAAATGTGCTCTCAAATGTTAAGAAGAGCTTTAATCAAAGTGATTCTTTGTCATTAGCTGAGATGAGCACACGCAAGGGTCTGCTGCCACATGTACAAACTCCTAGGCATGGGCCTCCTCATGTGCCAAAAACTTGTCCACACCAAAAAAAGTAGAAGGCTTGCAGGTATGTGAACTTCAGCACACCCCTGAGCACAGACACCTGAGTACAGACATGCAACTGTGTTTAAGTGCTGAACAACGTCCATGCTCTTCCTGCAGCTCACTTCTGCCAGCCAGAATTGTTGAGATGAACTCATCTGTTTGGTGCTGTTTTATACCTGAGCTTCACTACAAGCCACAGGGGAAGGCTTGGCATAAAATGGTCCAATGATTCTATGTAGCAGAGGAATGGAAAGATTTACCAATGGGCAGATTTAAAAACAAATCATAGGAAGCCCAGGGGTCTGACTTATGGGAAGAGACTTTCAAGAACATCCTGTTAGAAGCAGATGTCCTAGTCTCTGAGAGTGTCCTTCAAACCCCAGGTTATAAAATCTGTGTTTCTGAAAATGAGAGATAGTAATGGCCTCCCTTTGGATAGGAGGTTCTTTGAAAGAAGCACGGCCTATTTCACCTTAGGACTACAACTGTCTCCCTGAAGGCAGTAAGAACTCTGCCCTCCTTTGAGCAAGAGAAAAGCGTTCGGTAGTTAATATTGCTGGAATAAACGTCCTAGTAAAGGCTACTATAAAAAGTCTTGGTGATCTTCCTAACCCCAGGTCCAGTCCTTTCTCCAGCACTGGGAGGGCAGGGAAGAGTATTGGCAGGACACACTTGAAAAATCTGGCTAGAGATAAGACCTATGGAGCCTTATGTAGAGGTGTCATCTGGGGAACATTCAGTTCTGTGCCATCTCACTCTAAATTGAGGCCTGAGCTGTTAAATGTCTCTGGCTTCTAACCTTTACTTCTATAGCCTTGATGAGTGAGTTGGTGTGATAAGAACCCATAAATGAGTCACAGTTTGAGGAACAGGATTCAAAGTAACATTTTGTTCTGGATGCTCAGACAGAAACTTTAATGAGTAGTAAGACAATCACCACATGGAAAATGTCAGCTTATTGCAGGACCAAATCACTGGAGCTTTGCCTTCGTGGACACACAAAAGATAGCTCCAATTTTTAAAGAGCGGGTTTAGAAAAAGCAGAAAAAGGGGGCTTAGATGAAAAGGTCATAATCTTCACATGGTTTCATGTGTTGGCATTCCCTGCTCAATTTCACAAGAAAGTAGAGTTCTTCTCAAGATGGAAAGAGAAGTATGGCTTAGGTATAGCATCTAATGATACCGTGATGATGTCGTTAGAATGGGAATTGAGCAGAAGGTCAGGTTGCTCTTCTCATTACTTCTTTAACATCCATTCATCAATTCACTGCAAAGTGACGTGACCCCCAGGCTGTAGGCCGCTGGTTACACAAGAAGTGCAGTTGACACTGCAGAAATGACATCCTTTCTGCCAGCAGCCACCATGTCCTAGTCGCCAGCACATGGCACCGCACTTCACGTAGTAACCAGCTGAGCTGGGGAGATGGCTGTGACGAGAGGCGGAGAACAAGCAGGTGTGGATAAAGTAGCCCTTTGGGAGCATTTCAGAGGGGCTCACAATATTTTATCCCACCTGTGGCATTTTGGTAATCTCATTGTCAGCTCTTAAACATTATTTCTTACTTATGTCCAGAGTCTTGGCAAAGGGAGCCATTCAGTGGCCAGTGCCAGGCTGAAGCCAGGGGTTTAGTGATAAGAGAACATGGAAATGAAGCCAATACTTATTTTTGTCTCTAAAGCATGCGCCTGATACTGTAGCATGAGCTTTGTCAGGTCTTACTTGCCTTCACGCCAAATGCACAAATCATGTGAGAGTGGGGGGCCATTCAGGAACGTTTTGCGGAGTGGAAGCTCCTCAGGAGGACTTCCCTCTCCCCTGCCCTCACCCTTTTGTTTGAGGAAAGCTGGTCTCTGACCTGCCCAGAGCATGAACTCAGTTAACACTTGAGCCAGTTAGAGGCCAAGCAACTTACAAACCTCTCATCTCCCTGCAAATACTGCTGGGAAAGTGCTCTTGTCCCAGGAGCAGGCTCAGGGAACTAAATGCAAAGCTGGGAATTTGCAGCTGACCTGGGTGAGAAGAGCCCCCATGCTTTAGATGACCTCATATCTATTTCTACCAGCACTGCAGGAGAAGTAAGTTTCTGCAGCCAACTACTGACATTGAATAGCCCTGCTCTTTTTAGGAATCCACTAGTGAGACCCTTTAACCACCCTTTAACCATTCCCTTTTATCCCTACCTAACATTGCTAGTTTCACCGGCTCTAGCCACTGAATCAGTGAGTTTGGGATTAAAAAGGGAGCAGTGTCCACCTGATAAAGACGATTTGCTCTTTTGCTTTAATTGTGGTGTTGAGAAGTGGAACTGATTGTAAAAGCTCCATGAGCTCCAAGATATCAACTGAGCCACAGTACCTAGCCATGCTCAGGCTCCTCGTCCACAGCAAAGGAGGAGATAAGTGCATTTTGTGGCAGCAGTGAAAACTGCACCTCCCACCTCATATTTGTGAAGTGTTCACACACAGAATCCATTCCTCTGTCCAGCTGACACACGACAATCTCCAATGACAGACCATATGTCTGGGGCTTCAGAAGTGATTTAGACTGTTTGAGTGACTGATTTGTCCAGGGTAGAGAAAAACATCCTTTTGTGGTCCTAAGGAGAGCCAGCAAAGGTATTACCCAGCCCAGCTGTCAGTCACTCCCTGTTGGCTGAAGGGAGCTCTCCCTCATCTGTTTTAGTGCAAAATTTTTGTGCAAACAAGTTTTAGCAGTAGGTTAAGCTAAACCAGATGACTCTGTCCTTCCTCAGCTGAGGAACACCACCCTAGCAGAGCTGTGGGATGTCATACAAATTCAAGCAGAAGCATCATTGCAAGTAGGTGTTGAGTGCAAACATCCTAAAACTTTTCCTGGTCACTTGCAAAGGGACTGCGCACCTTTGTTCTCAATGGCAGAGATCATTTCGTTCACTGCATTGCCTGGGTCATTTACCTAAAACACAGGATCCTTCCTGGTTATTCTATATGAGAGGCAGACATCCTCTGCATGCAATGGGAGCTGCCTTACAAAGCTTTGTTGGGGGCACTGCAGGAGAAGTAAGTTTCTGCAGCCAACTACTGACATTGAATAGCCCTGCTCCTTTTAGGAACCCACTAGTGAGGCCCTTTAACCACCCGTTCCCTTTTGTCCCTGCCGAACATTGCTAGTTTCACTGACTCTCCTCCTCTCCTCCGACCCCCATCTCTCCTTATGTGATCACCTAACCTCTCCAAAATTAGTAGTGCTATGTTTAGCCTGTTCTGGCACTCCAGGCACTCCGGTGGATGCTGAGATGGTCTCACAGGGACCCTACGAATTTCCACTGCTGTTGGAGAAAGGAGTGTTTTCAAAACTGCTGACACCAGATCCCAGTGAGTGAACTAAACCAAGAGGCTGGAGCCTGTGAAATGTTCTTAATATAACCGGGGCAAATGGCTCCCATCTTGTGTTACTGAAGCCCCACAGTCATGTGTCCCAGCAGCCCCGTGTCCCTGTCAAGCAGGCGGGCAAAAGCGTGAGGTCATTTCCAACAACTCTGTTTCTGTGACATCATCACAGGAAAGCCAAGCACCTACTCGTTTTAGGTGTGGGAAGTCAGAGGAAGGGGCAGGCACAGGACTTAAGCTTTCCTTTCTGCTTCCATGTGAGCCAAACATAGTTTTGAAGGGTAGAGTGGGGTCATTTTCCTCCCCTTTCCTCCTTCTTGGAGGGCACTGTAGCCATATCACTGGCAGCTGTTTAGGAGTGCAGGGCTGAGGCAGCTTTGCTCCAGCCCTACCGGAGTATGCAAGAGCCATCTACAGGTGATGGGAGATAAGGCGGCACAGCCCTATCTTCCCTTGCCAGCGGGAGGGCAAGATGCTAACCCCAGCTTTTCCTGCTCCCCTGCGTTACAGCCAGTCTCCAGGGTCACCACCATCCCTCTCACAGGGCACCCGTGCCTTCTGTGAGTGGCCACAACCTCTTCAAGCTCGCAGCTGCTGACTTCAAGACAGGGAACCACCATCTGAGCTTGCTGGGAAGGCTGCCGGTCCCTGGGGTGGTGAACCCTGGCCAGAGGGCCATGGGTGTGAGAGCCCCTTGGAGACAACTCTGAAGCAGCCCTTCACGTGCCTCTAGTGAGGCAGCGTGAGGCCAGACCCTTGTGAGGCCAAGAGACTGGATTCACAGAGCAAGAAAGGGACCTTCACCTCTCAATCACCAGCCTTGAGATCTAGCTAGGCTTGGGCCATGTTCCAGAGAGCTTTGCTGGCTGCTGCACAGTGCTTGCCTGTGGCAACCTGCATGACCACCGTGCCAACACACATGAGGAGGCAGAGCCCAGCCGGCTGCTGGACAAAACACATGCACAGGCTACTAAGGAGGGCCAGTCTTGCATTGAAAAGAGAGGGTCCAGATGGAGAGAAGTGATTGCAGAACATTTAGAAAAACATGGGAACTTCTCCTATTTGGAAAGGCTGGTGTGAATTGCTGTAGCGGGCAGGAGAAGGTCTAGAGTGGAAGACCACTTTTGTTCAGTAGTCCTTGAGAGATTTGATGTAAATCTATAAACTTTTATACATTTGCTTTTTTCATCCACTGTTAACCACAACAGTTCCTTCTTTCTCCCCCTTGCATTTCTACATGGACCAATGCTCACAAGAGACAGGAGGAGAGCTCTGGTCATACTCTGTGCCTGAAACTATTACTGATCTCAAGAAAGGCATCTGGTGTTTCTCTACCACAGATATTTGCCTGCCTCATTTTTTTTTGCTTTCTTTTTACCCTCTTACCTCCAATATCTCATCATTCTCTTTGTTTCCATTCAGGGCCTTCCCCCACTACCCCCACCATCCCTCTGTCCTCTTCCATTTGTTTCCTACATATTACTCTCATCGAACCCAGCTCTGGCTTCTGAGTGCTGTAGCCCCCAAGGGCTCCGTCTGACTGACACATTACATATTTTAAGAGTGTGGACTTAGCCCCAGTGAGGTGAAAGAGCAGTAGTCAGCATGTATGAGCTGTGCAGCATAATAGAAAATACAGCTTTTAATTAAAACTGGTATTTCGGGACCTCTGCTGGTGGCAGCCCTGCTGAAATACAACATTGCTGAAGCCCCATGAGCTGTAGTGTGACCCCATCTCCAGGAGCTGCTGCTCCCACCATCAGGGCCAGCTCTTGGACTGATGGGAAGTACTCTGTGTAGTGGCTAAATACCCAGCTTGGACTCAGAGCACTCCCATAACAGGATGGCAACAGTTTTGTAGCCTGGACTAACGGACCTGTATGGCAAAGTGCAGGTCACAGCCATGGCACTGCTTTGCATATTGTTTCCAAAAATATCCATTTAAAATTACACAATATTGAAATGTTGTGGGATTGTGTCTCTGTTGTCACATACACAAGTGGGACTAGATCCCAGAAGACTGGGAGCAAGGTCTTCCAGCACCAACCCTGTTTATTTGACACAGGACAGCACCTGCTCTTGCACCTTGTTCTGCCAATATCTCATTTCATTTATTCCTTTCATTTTCAGCACTTGCTGCAACTGACTCTCCAAAGCACTCTACAAGGACAGCCCCATGGCTTTTCCCAGCTAGATCCAGCACCCCAGCTCTCTGTTTGCTCCTCAGCCCCTTGAAGGTATAACCACAGCTGCAGGGAGGCACAACTGGGGATTAGAGCCAGAGCTCCAGGCACAGACAAGCCTTGGTTTGCTCCTTGTGATGCTACTGCCTCCCTGTGATACCTGCAGCAAGTCACTTGGACCTTGATCTGCAAAGACAAGCACGACTTCCTCAGTCCTGGTGTCTGTAAACCTGATTAACAGCACCACCTTATTTCACAAGGTACCACAGTGGAAGTGGATGTGCCCTACGGACAACTCGCAGGACCAGGATGGCATCTCAGAGAAAGAAAGCAGCAGTAGGCTGAGCTCGTTACGAATAATTCTCTTAAAATGGAAGCAGTGCTGCCCACGTGTTCCTGAATACCTTATCCCCCTGGCACAAGTGGAAAGGGCACTGGGAACCTCAGCTTGCCCAATTTGGTTCCTGTGCACACAGTGGCCTTGTACAACAAAACCACCGAGCTCTCAGAAAGCTGCAGCAGCTTGACACAGCACTTCTCATTTCCCCCTGTGCCCTTTCAACCAGTCCATGACCTGTACCCAAGGCATGTCTCAAAGTCACGATGTTACCTTCTCCTGAATTTTCAAGCAAAAAAATACCTGCTCCATGGGTGGGCTGCAAGATCAGTTTCCCACCAGAGGTGAAGTGAATTAGTGCTCTGTCCTTCAGGGTGCATCTGCCAGAGGCCGGTCACTGAACAGCACTTCATAGAAAATCAGAGGGAGAAGAGAAACCAGGTTTTTAGCATAGAAGAAAATATAGGTTTTGGGGCAGACCTAGTGCCCAGAGCCATAGTTCATTTGATAAATAGAGGCTGGTTGTTTGAGGTTTTATTAAATTTATAGTATTAGGGTGGATCATGGGGAACAGCTCCATAATTTGGACCCAGCAATACCTCTACCTATCAGTAGAGGAAACAAACCACAAAGAAGAGCTGCCAGCAATGCTCCTTCACCAGCATGGCCCTCGGTGAAGCCCTGGGGGTCCTTGGTGTCAGATCCCAGTGTGGAAGCATGGTCCTCCAGGTGGGAAGAGGAGTCAGCAGTGACTGAAGGTAGTCATTCTCCCGCCATAGGGTGCCTGGCAAGGTCTGGCAAGAAAAAAGGAAGGACCACCAAGAACCCAAGTTCATGCTGGCTGCTGACTCAACATGGGAATGAGGTTTCAGGGTAGGAGAGGAAGGTCTGGTTTGGATTTGCTGGGGAATGTTTTCTACAGCTCTGGAAGTGGGGGCCTTAATGACTGCTGCAGCCATGTAATGGAGGGAAGACCAGGTTTCTGCCATTTAGCCCCAGATTTCCTGAGTGGAGACCCTTGAGAGCTTCCCCAGGCTGTGCAGGGACTGCAGAGCGCGAGGTACTGATCATCTTCCCACTCCGGCCCTTGCTGAGGCCCATTTGAGGAGAATCATCCCCAGAGAAGGAAAAGGAACTGCGCCTGATGTTGTCCCTCAGCACCTGTCCTTCAGGACATGTGCAGGAATACTTTGGCTGTCAACAAAGCTCAGCAAGAAAGTCATGAGAAACCCACCCCAAGGGATTCCTGTCCTTTTTATCCACAGGTTTAGGTCCTTCACACACCAGCAAGCATGGAGTTAAGACTGCAGTTCAGATGAAATCCAAACATTTGCAAGTGTGGGAATTCCCAAAGAAAGCAACAAAACTACCTTCACTCTGCTCTCCCAGCAGTGATTTTACACAGCCTGCAGCTGAGTCTGCCTCAGCCAGCTGCAACAAAGACTTTAATCTTATCAGTGACCATAAAAACTCAAATTCCTCTTAGCAGAATTGCTGATGGGGACGGTAGTGCTAAGCCTGGCTTCATTGCAGGCTTGTGCAGTCAACAGCAGGGAAAAATGCTATATCACAAATTCCTGAATCACAAATTCCTATATCACCCCCCACTCCACAGGATCCAAAATGGCTTTTCCCTCCATCACTCTAGGGGTGGGATTTTCACATTACTGAAGTTAAACAGGTACAATGCTTCCTGCAGGCTCATCTATAGTGCTACAGAAATGCTCTGCCCTGACAGCAGGTGTTCTTGGCTGCAGGCGGGACTGACAGCTCCCCTGCATGGCTCTGCCAAAAAGGCAAGGGAGGACCGTGTGCCTGTGGGCAGAAGTTCCTGGCAAAGACATGCTTCTCCCTGCAAGGTGCAGTATGTTCAGCAAGGATGGTGTGTGTCCATGTGAATGGCTTGGCATTTTGATGGTGAGAAAGCAAAGTTTCAAGTGCTCATCTCCCACCTGTGCTCTCTTCCATGTATGTGGGCAGGTGCTAGAGCTGGGGAGTAATAGGGGGGGTCAGGCCTCAGACATGGAGCTGAGACCTGGGTTACACCTCATGGCTAATTTTGGTGCCAATAAGGTTGTCTCCCACAGTCTGTAACTTGGAGGTGTGGGCTCCATCCCACAGATACCTGGACTTTGGGCAGGAGGTGGTGAGGAAGATCTCCACATGCATGGGCCTTTCCTGGGCTACACTCAGATGTCTCTCCCTTGTGCATCTGCCACCGCCATCATCCTTCCTGCTGTCTAAGGTTCATCCCACTATCTCCCTATTTGTCCTCTCTTGAGGTATTTATCTATCGCCTGCTGTGACCCCACCAGCTATGCCCAGCCTCCCCACGCTTGCAGAAGAATTAACTATTTCTGTGTCTCCCTTGCCTCTCCCTTATGGTGCATGTGTTCTCTCCTCTCAGCCCATTCACCCACATGCATTTCCCTCCCCATGCACACAAGTGGTTTTTACATGTACACTTCTCGTGCAGGGCTGTGAGACAGTCTGAGCACTGCTCCAGCTCAGTCTGGTCTCTAGAGGAGATGCCTCACCCACAGAAGGGGGTTTCCTCTCTGCTTTGCAGCAGATGGCTCCTCTTGCCCACTGGGAAGACCCCCCGTATACCTAAGGACAAAGCACCCTTGTGCCAAAGACCTGGAATGACCGTGCAATGCAGACACACTTGAACGCCCTCTGAGAACAAGTCTGTAAGTACTGCTCGTGGCTTTCCAAGGTCTCACTCCTGATGCTGATAGGAAGTCACCCTGCTTACACAGGAGAGGCTGGTGGAAATACTTGGCATGCACTTCAGCTGTTGATAAGGCTGGACTATCTGCCAATACACACTGTGCCTCTCCCTCTGTCTGACTTGGAGTGGTCTACAGTTCTCATCTCCATCATATGTCAACAGCTGTGCCTTCTGGCTCCTTCCCCTGGCCTCACCCTTTGTACACCTTGGATTAGAGTTGCTCAGCACAGGGGTTGGCCAAGACCCCAACGCCCAGGTCCTGTGATATCTGACTGCTTTGGGAATCAAACCACGGAGGATATCGCAGAGGCACACAGCAGTGCTTGCAACTGCATTCAGACACGTGGCTTTACTTGCAGAAGTGTGCATCTAACCCTGGTGTTGGGCAGAGGGAGATAATGGGCCTCCTTCCTCCCACTGTCGCAGGCTGGAAGGTGACAAAGAGCCATCCTAATTAGGGGCTACAGAGATGACGCTTCCACGGAGAACAAGTTTTATTTATGGGCCAGATTAGGAGGCATTAATTGCTTTCTCTCCTGGTTTCTGCTCAGAAAGGTACAGTAATCACAGGAACATTTTTGACATTGTTGACATAGCTTCCCAGCCCTCCTGCTGAGAAACAGGGACTCTTGCATACTTCAAAAGGGCTTAAAGGCTCGGGTTGTGCCACCACAGTAGTAGTGCCGATCTAGGACTGGGGTGGGGGGAATTTGCATTAGAAGGATTAAATACCAGGGCTATTGTGGAATTTTAAACTGATGTTTTCCGGCTGACCACAGGCCCAGAGCTTGTGTGTGGCATGTTTGAGCCTCAAAAGTGCTCTTGATCCTCTGATCTTCTATTTCATAACATTTCTCCCCACT
Source organism: Gymnorhina tibicen (assembly GCA_013399875.1). Taxonomy (NCBI): domain Eukaryota; kingdom Metazoa; phylum Chordata; class Aves; order Passeriformes; family Artamidae; genus Gymnorhina; species Gymnorhina tibicen. Next base: position 290,283 of record VXAZ01005446.1, on the reverse strand, counting down.
CCCTCCCTTCAAATGTATTTTGCTTTTCTTTTGGCTGCTGAGCAGACACCCACTAGCAAAAGGAACACATTTGGCTGACAGTACTGAGAGCTGTAGGAAGCTCAGGAAAGCTTTCTTTGCACGTATTTGAAACACTGAGTGTCTGGATTACTCTTGTAGTCCTGGGTCCTGCAGGAACAACAAAGTTAAGATCCATTCTGATCATTCTGATCCAAGTGCCCTGTGAAGCTTTGCCACAGTCCTGCACAAACACTAAGGGGTGTTCTTACATCTAATTATCTTATGAGATGTGTGTCTGGCTTGTGGTTCATACAAAACCCTCCTGACTTTCATAGCATGATGCAAAATGAGAGATTTCCTGCAAATTCATCAACATAATGGTGTCTCTGCTGAGACAACCCATTACCAAAACATCAGTCCTTTATATTCCTGGCACTTCTCAAGTACCTCGCTCTGCAGGAAGAGATTGATCCTGTGAGGATGCTCAGCCTCTGACACCACTGTGACCATCATGTTTCTGTGCCAACCTGCCATCCAGCTGTCATTAAACACAGGCTCAGGCTGCACACATATTTCCTGCTGTGGTAGCAAACAGCTTCTTATTAGGTGCTGCAGCTGTTCCTGGGTTAACTCTCAGAGTAGTCACCCCTCTGCACAGCATTGTATAAGACAAACATGGTTCTGGCAGGGAAAGATGTCTGGGGCTGGGGTTTTAGGTTGGTTTTTGTTTGGGGGTTTTTTTTATGCTCTGCACAGAGGTGAACACCCAGCCATCCAGTATTAGCCTTGCCATATGCAGCATCCCAAAGCTGAACAAGACTTGCCATGGCTTGTCTTTGAGACAGACATTAGAAGCTGGAAAGGGTCAGTCTTGGCCCTTAGAATGCAGCATTGTGGTTTGATGTCTGAGCAGGGCCTGAAAGGGAGGCACATGCCCTTCCCTGAGGACTGGGAGCACTGGGGGAGTCCCCTTGCTGCTCCCCCACATCACCACATCACAGCCAGCAAGCACCCCTCCACAGGATCATCATGCCAGCTCCATGAATGCAGGGACCCACAGCCTGCTCCCAGCTCTTGCTTAAATCTGGTTGCCTCCCCAGAGCACATCCCTGTGGTTTACAGGGCACATGCACCCTCTGTAAGCAGAACCAGTCTCTTTCCACTGCCACATGGCCCTTTGTGGCTGAAGGCCCCTGTCAGCGTCAGCTAAAATTGCTGGGGACCCAATATGCAAATATATATCTGTTCCTGTCCTTTCAAAAAGCACTTTCTGGTGTTTCTAGTAGTTATTATAATTCAGCAAGGACTTGGCAACTCATCAAAGCTAGCATTTTCTCTTAGTCTGATGCAGCAAAGTAATAAAAGAGCAACCACTAAAGATCTTGGACCAGTTACACAGAGAGGCAGCAAGAGGAGTTAAACTTTTTCCCTGCAACCGTGACTCAGCTTTACAGCCCATCCCCTACATGGTAGTTTCCCCAAAGTGATGGTTGTACCACAGCCAGCTATCCCTCTACCACATTTCCTCACACATCCCGGGATGAATCCTCCATGGGAAGCTGAGCATGCTGTCATGGAAGCAGCAGCAGATAGAAGCTTCAAGAGCACGTGTGCTCTCATCTGCATTTGACAGATGCCTGTTAATTATTTATAATGCACAAGAGGTGTACTTGGTGCTAGACCAACAGCAAGCAAGATCAGCCCCTTTCCCCAATGAGTTTTCCATGCAGATTATGCAGATACTGAGAGGTGAGGCAGGATCGGGCATGAAGGAGGGAGCCAACCATGTCACGGAGGAGGATGGTGACGAAAGGAGAGATAAAAGGTGTGAGACATTTAGAGGAATTGAAAGGGGATGGTTTGAAGAAGAGAAGAGAAATGGTTTTCTCCTCATGAGAAACAAAACATAAAGAGGCAGCAGAAATTTGTCACAAGTACCAGGGAGTACTGAGAAGACATACCAGCTTGAGGCTTAAAACCAGCATAGCTCCTGCCCTGGCCACCATATCTTACCTGTGCAATAAGGCTGTTGGAACCTGGGAATGAATAATCCTAGAAATGCAGCAGAAGGGGCTGCCATGAGTTGGTCTTTTGCAGTACGCACCGATGTGCAAGGTTCTGGACGTGTAGCATGAAAGGATAAGCAGGAGCTGGGGAAATACAGGCATGACAAGATCTATGCTGGCTGCCTGTACAGGCCTCTGTGGTCCTGCATACTTGGGAATGATTTGTCTCAAAGCAGTGTTGTTCAGACAGCTCTCTCCTGTGTTTAGGAAGGGGTGGGCAGGAAAGCACCAATGGTACTACAAGAGGGGCATAAAGTCACCACTACCTCCTCACAGGAGACACAGCCCACAACCCACCCTGCTTCACTCTTGTGGCTGCAAACTGTAAGGAGAAAAGCTGCTGACAAAAGGGAGTGCTTTAAATCAATAGACAACCCGATGGCTTTTTGATTCACAGTGCCCTGGTTCAATATCCTGCTGGAACAAGGATAAGTCTCTATTTGATGGTCTGCTCAGTAAGACGCCTTTTTGGAATCCTGCGCTGACCACATCAGACCACGCAATTTCTCTCCTCCTTGCCAGGATGCACTTACACATTGCCTGCTTTAATAGTTGAGGTGGCCCTTTTATTTCAATCACTTCTTTTCATTGGCTTCTGCAACCTTCTGAAAACATTTCAAGTTGATATTTTTTTTCTGCTGTGCTGAAATTTCTCACACTCATGCTCAGCCTCAGGTGATGAAAGTTTGACGATAATCTGTTGTTGCTGGTGTCTTGACTCAACAAAGTGGTGATTTTGGGCTGGAACAACTGGAACTCACTGATACACTGATTGGAGGAGGCATGGAACAAATTGTGCCTCCTCAGTAACTCCACACACTCTAATTTTCAGGTCCCGGGGTGTTTCTTCACCTCCACTTCAGCACCCAGGCAGCATCCAGATTCCAGAACACCCTTCTTGCTTCAGTCTTTGCTGCCTGCTGATCCAGTATGCATGGTCCTGCTATGGCTTACCCATGCAGATCAATTCAGAGACATTAGCAAAGTCATTGATATTATTATAGAGAAACATAATCAAACAGAGCCCGCAGGCTTAACAAGCCAAGTCGTTGCAGGGTCATGCTGCTTTTCATTAACTTCTTTTTCCTTCGGCAAAAACCTTGCTAACGTGTGGCCCCTGATTTTGCAGTGTCCATCCTTTTCCCTGTTTGCCTCCCCTGACTTCTAATACACAGTACAGAGAGTTTTTCTTTGAAATCCCATGGGACAAATGGGCCTATTCACAGGATTAAGTGCTGCCCAGTATGGTTTCCAGAGTTAGCTTGACTGCAGCACAAGACCTGGGGCTCTTGATTTCAGCTGACTTCCTCTGGGTGTGGGGAAGTGAGCTGCCTCTGTGTAGGTTCTTATGGCTCTCTTGCACTCCCTTGTTCTTTTTTTTTAGGGTCCCTTCGCTTCACCTTTTCCACTCTCCCACAGACCCCTTCAACACCACCTTCCCCTCCCTGCAACTGAGCCCTTAGCAACATGATCTCAGCTGGGTACTTCATCTCTGTACCCCACTGGTAGCTCAAGATCAATCAAGGGTGACATCTGAGCCCACATTCTTCTTTACAGGGCCCCTGTGTGCTCTGCAACTGTTGGAAAGAGCCCTGCTGGAGAGTTCCAGGAAAGGCAACACCGGGCAGTGGCAGAGGACTTTTCATTTTGTTTCGCCCTGTGAAGAGCCCAGCTGAGCAGATACCTCAACCTAAACGTCTGTGAAAGGAGGGTGGAAGAGATTAAAAGCCTTGAACCCCTTTAAAGTCATGAAATAGTCTGATAGTGAAGGCATCTGGCATTGGCCAAAAGCTAAGGGGACACGGCAGGGAAAGTTATCCAAAGCCAGGCTAAATTCAAAAGAAGGCCAGAGCTCATCTGTGCTCCCCTTACTCTCTGTTGGCACCCTCCACCACCTGGAGCACCCACTGCAGAGCGCTCTGGGAAGCAAGGCACTTTCCCAAAGGGCAGAGTATTAACTCCGAATCAAAAAGACATTCAGGCAGCCAGCAGGTCTGGCAGGAGGGAGGGCTGGTGGGAGCACAGCGCCCCATCCTGCCCTGCTCTTGGAGCCCAGACGGATCAGCTGGGGCAGGGGCGAATAAAACATCTCCAGTGTCAGCCAGTGAGGCTTGCCTTCCCTTTATAGCAGCCCTGATGGCTGAGTGAGAGACACCGCAGGGAGAGCTCAGCTTCAAGGGTGAGGGGGGGCCAAATGCTGGCCTGCAAAGTCAATAGTAATTTAACACCCCACTGACTTTTTTGGTTGGCAACAGGATAGATATTTAAATCATAACCTTCTCCCTCCTATACCCCTCCTCCCCACCAAAAATAAATAAATAAACCCAGCAGACCCTGTTTTGGCCTGCCAAGAACTTAGAGCATTTGCTGTGCACTCCCCAAGCCTCACGTTGGGCACCGTCAGCTGAGTCCTTCCTTGAATCAGGGATGCTCACTCCCATCCAGCCTTTGGAGGGGTGCTGAGGACCAGGTGTCAGCAGGGCTGGCCCCAGCAGCTGGCTGGGACCCAGGCCTGTGTCCCTGGGTTGCTGTGCAACCAGAGGCACAAGGCTCAGCACAGCAGTGCATACGTGCTGTTTCGTCCATGCGACAGCCAGCTCATACCAGCCTCTCTGACCCCTGGCACGGCACTCAGGGCCCCAGCTGGGCTCATCGCCTGTCAGGGGGAGCAGCAGGACAGGCTGGGAGACTGTGAAGAAAGTGGAGAATATGGGGAGGGAGGGGAAAAAAAGGTATTTTCGACTCTTAAGCAGTGCCTTTAGAGAGCCACCAGTATCTGAGACCAAATTCTTTTCCACTTGAAACGGATGCCTGAAAACAGGTCCTACAAACTCCCTGCTCTCTGCTGGTTACAGAGCCATTGCCCCTCAGCCCCTCAAGCCTGCAATCTTCTTTTTACGAATTTGTTCAGACCCTGGAAGAAATGGAGCTCATTGCAGAGCCATCTCCTGCTCAGTGGAAATTGTCCCAAAACCCATGTTTTGTTCTCCCACCACACAGCATAGGACAAAGAATCAGCTCTAGCATCTCCCTTACCCTCTTTCCCTTGAAGGAGTGTCTTTTCTTTGCACATGGTACTGCAAAACAGCTCTTTCCCTAAGGGAGCTCTCTGTCATTTTTTAAAGCTCTGGTTTCTGTTTGCACCCTCTGTCCATAGGTCCTAATCCACAGGGCAATGAATTCAGTGGAAAAACATCCATCAGCTGCAAGGCCCATTGAATATGCCTGATATCAATTAGGATCTAATTTGTCTAGTCTTATTATTCACATATGAGTCCTGTGACTGAGATTCCCAGCAGTAAATGGGAAATTTTCTCCCTCTCTGCACCTGGGTTTCAGTGGTTTTGATCAAACTAAATAGCTTGGCTTGAACTTCTCTGTCTGCAGCCACTGCCTACCACCACTGGGCTGGATGTAGCAGAGAAAAGTGCTGGCTTTGGGAAGGGGGAAGCAAGAAGAGGAGCTAGCTTGGAAGAACACATGCAAGTAATGAATGTGCAGTGGAATGTCCAGTTATCCCCAGAGTCTTTCTAATAGGATGACCTTCAGGTGAGCAGCAGGAAAAGGAGCTTTTCTTAACATGTGTGGAGAGGTCTGTGTGCTTTCACAGGGTTGGCAGGGACCAAGGTGCTCCCCAACAGCCTGCTTTCCATTGGATTGTGCATGCCAGTTGTCTGAAAAGCTGAGAAGTCAAAAAGGGGGCTGCAAACAAAGAGCTAAGTGATGCTCAATATAACTATGGGATCAGCTCACTTCAGTCTCCTTTGCACATCAACACAGCTCAGGGCAGAACTGCAAGTCCAAGCACCTATAAATTAAGGCTATAGTCCAAAAAATGTCTGAAGAATGCCCTGCTGCCAAATGCAGGTGCTGACTGTGAATGTTAGGACTAAGCCTGCTGCTTTAGAATATCTGAGAGTTGGATTCTGTCCTATTCCCTCTCTTATAGTGGTGCAGAAGGAGAGCTGCTTAGTGCAGCCCAGCCTTTCAAATGTTGGTGCCTGAACATAGGTTCTGAAATATGCGTGGAGCAGCCCTTTTCAGAAGCTCAGTGAATCTGGATGAATAATGTCAGATGTCCTCAGAGCTATTGAAAATGCATTCCAGCTGCCTAACTCTGGTTTTTGGAGCCAAATTTGAGGTGAGTAGGATGGAAAAGTTTGGTTTCACTTGTTAGCAAGTCCTTCAGTTCATACACAGTGGAGAAAAGGGACTAGCAAAATTTAGGACAGCTACAGTAGAAGACAATAGAGACAGAAAATTGGTCTGTTAGCAGATTTCCACCCTTTTTTTGTAAGCCCATGAATAAATATGTCTCCGATGCCACTGTTTGTTTTTATTCTTCCTGTAAATGGTCCTCCTATTATTTTTACCTCATCCCTTGGAAGTGTTTGTAATCCCTCTAGTACGTTCTTTTCATAAAGAAATCTGGTCTGAACAGAAGAAAGGTCATGCTCTTGGCCACAGCTCTGTTAGGGCCAAGACAACAGTGGTCTATGGCATGAGGTTATGGGCCGTGCCACTGACTGAATGGAAACAGGAACGGCTGTGCTTCCTTTTGTCCTTCAGATACGTCTTACTTTCAGGAATGGTGCACAATAGGTTCGAGGGAATGCTTTTTTTTCTCAGTGACTGTTTAAAACTGAGCAACTTTTTCTTCCTGCATCAGTTTTGTACAACTCTTATTTTATATGCACCTCCTTTCAGGGTGAAGGGGATATTTGGGAATGCTGAGCTTCACAGACCACTGGGCTTTGCCTTATGACCTGAACAGACCCCAGGCACTGCTGAGTGGACAAACCCAGATGATGGAAGCAGTGGGTCTGTGAGGAGGTAGATTCTGAGTGTGCAGGGCTGTACTCAGAGGAGTTCCACTTGCAGCTCTTCCTATGAGAGGGAGCCTCTCACCCTTTGGGAGCTACCTTTATCAACCAAACTCTTTGGGAGCTAGCTTTATCAACCAAAATCAGCTCAGGAACTTTGCCGGCAGATTCCAAAGTAGTCCCATCCTTGCCTCCCCCCTTCCAGCTCCCTCTCTTCAACGACTACCTCCTCAGGGCTAGGGGAATGGCAGAGATCCCAAGGGAGTGGTGGTGGTGGGGAAATCTCAGACATCTGGAGATGACCTGCTGTAGGGGAGGAATTTAAATGCCAGCCTTCCCATGAGAACTCGGGAGACATGGGGAGAGGGACCAGACTACTTCTTTCAAGTCCCTTTGACATTCAAGAAAATGTTGCCCGAAGACCCCAGTGGGCTGGTTCTTACAAGATACATTTTCATTATGTTCTCCAGGCACAACTGCTCAAAAGAAACACATTTGGCCTAAGCAGGAAAAAATGAGCTTGTGTGCCCCAGGCATTTAACCCTCTCAGTCCTGACTGGTCAATGTACCAACAGACACTGGTACTTGAACTATGTCTTTACAAAGTTCCACTGCTAGGGAAGAGATGTTCTCATGGCAGAGAACTCTTGTGGGGGGCCACAGTGGCACTGTGAGCTTGGTATTTTCTGAGTTAGTCTCATGTGAACACAGTCCCAGAGGAGAAAAAGACACAAAATCAATTGCACAGATCAATACCTGTTCTGATGTATTTCTTGGTGATGGGCCAGATGGCCAATTGAAGGTAAACATAGTCTGAACAAAGTCTGGGCACAGCAAAATGTTCCAGATGGGAACCAGAAGTTCAGAGCTCATCAGAGCCATCTCCACACACACATTACAGGCACCAATCAAACACTAATAAATGATTAACAGGGCTGCCGTGCATTAGCCTCAGCTTTTGGCTCCCTCCCGCTACTTCTGGATAATTTCACAAAAAAGGCAGCTGATAGGGAATTGTGCATTTGGAGAAATTAATTAGCTATTTAGTTTTCTGTGGACCTCATACAATCCTGAGAATCCTGTTTCCCCCTTCCTAAATGCCTCAGACCATAGACCAGTCCTTTCAGATGGAGATTGCTCAAAGACAGTTCCCTTTAGAGTCCATCCAAAGTCTTAAGCATCCAACTCTTTCCTGAAGTCCTGCAGAGTAATGCAGCAACCCTCTTCTTCCTTCTGCGAATTGATCGTTATCTTCAGAATCCTCAGTTCTTCATATGATGGTAAAGAGAGATAAGACCTAAGGATGGAAGTTTCTGCTTATGATGACAAGAAAATTGCTTGGGCTCATTGCCTCCTTCAGACCCTCCTCCCACATTTCCACTTCCCCTTCACTTCCTCTATCCTTCAGCTGTGGGTAGTCTGGACATCCATCTGCCGCTTCTGCCTCTCGGCCCATTTTCCATGCCTGTAACACTATAGCACTCTAATATCAGAAATATTCTTTCTTTCTTGGGTGCTGCACTCCACTCTTTTGCACTCCATAGTACAGTCACACTGTCAGACTTGTAACAGGCTGAAGGGAAGGAAAGCCTTCATTTATTTTTTTCAGGCTCTAGCCCTAGTTTTCAATACTGCCTGAAACTGGTGGGAGGGACTCTGATATCCAGCTATGATCAGATATAGCCCAAGTGGGCAGAAGAATCTGGAGCTGAAATTGATCTTGTTCTTTCTATTCCAAATGGGGTCTTCATAGCCTTTCCCTTGAACATGGGCATCTTGAGCTAGCAAAGATCACTGGTCATGTCTCCAGGAGAAAGAGAGGATGGCACCAGAGGGGACTGTGCCCTCTCATCACTGCAGAGCACAGCAGCTCTGCACCAGACAGTTTAATTCTTGTTTTCTGACCTTCAGTTCCCCCTCTCAATAATTTTATTCATTATACAACACCAGGATTAGACAGTGCCTGCTGGTTGGCACGCTCTGATGGGCATTAATACCTGCTGGCACAGAAGCAGGCACATGCCAATACTCCTGTGTGCTAATGAAAAGGCACCATTTCCACTCCCATTTCAGCACACACGAGGTTTCCTGAGAGCCAGCATTGATCTTTGTGTTCAGGAGAACTTGTGCTGCCGTCAGTCCTGCCTTGCAGCTCCAGGAGTCCTGCGGCTTAGCACAACAACAGAGAGCGGGATGAGGGCAAACTGAATCCCCACAGAATTATTGTGGAGTCAGAGCTCGTCAGCACCGTGTCACACAAAAGAACTCCCAGTTCTAAGGCCCAACAGCAAGACAACACCCCAAGAACACTGCACGTGACCTTACTGTCATTTTATCAGATTAGCAGGAACTCACTGTCTCATAGTGCTATGGGGCACACGAGCTAAGCAAGGTATTTTTCCAAGAAGTAGGTAGTATTTATAATGGTCTCCAAATGTTGTGCTGGAATAATAACTATTTAAAGCATGTTAGACTTCCAAAAGAAAAATGTCCCTTGTTGCTTCTGATAAACTGATTTCAAGGCCATGGGGCTGAGAAGGAATTTGCCCTCAAGCTTGCTTAGTCCAGAACCAACCACTGCAGAGTATCTTGAAGTATATCTCTGGAGGAACTGATAACAATCACATTTTGACTCAGAATGGACCATGGAGCTATGGAGCCATTAGGCTGATTCAGATGTCTGCTATGACCAGAATGGACAGCATCTGTCCAACTGATCCATAAATGTTTATTTTTCTGATCTAGATGTGATGTACGGGAATATAAAACCTTTGAAAAAGGGGGGTGCTAAGTGCAGAAATGGGCATGACAGGTACTAGCATTGGAGGGGTTCATATCCTGCAGGTGACAGATCTGATGTTGTATGGCAAACCAATTTAAAACAGCACTCTAAGACTATTAACAGCAGCCTGGCACTTCTGCAGTTCATGTGTCAGACAGTGGGTCGTCTGAAGCCTCTGTGAACAGGACCATATACACACACATGCTTGGTGACAACCACCCACCCCCAGCAAGTTGAGGATATGAAGATTTGCTACTCAGCTCTTGGGGTGTGGGAATTTTGATTCAGTTCCACGCATGCAGCTCTGCAATTCAGGCTCTGCAAACAATAGTTTGGTCACTCCAAGAGCAGTGAGCATGAAAGGGGTGTGACTGGAGCGGCTCTGTTCCCAGAAGTCAGGCCAATTCTCTAATGGGAGCTCAACCAGCATCTCTGCTGAGTGTCCAGAAAAGTGGTTTTGGCAGCCTCTCTGGAGATAGTTCCAGTTCAGGAGAAACTGCTGCTAGATTTGGGACAGACAGCGTGCAGATCACGTCTGTGTGCAGCCAACAGCACAAGAAGACATCTTTGCCAGAGACATTTCTACAGCATGCTTGATCTTGACTTTTTATTCATTGTATTGCATTGTTCTTGCACGTCAGCCCCTTCCACTCCCCTCTGCCTCACCAGCCTTTCATTGCCAAACCATGCCACATCTCCTCTCTATCCAAACCTTTCTTTGTTTCTCTGCTCCTTCCCCCACAAAAGGATTTCTCTTTCTCCTCTGTTTCAGACTCACATGTCCCCTAGAAAACACCCTGATCTGAGTGTTTCCTATTAGAAACACAGGAAATACAGGAAAATTTTTGCTGAAACAAAAAGCCCTGCTACTAACCTGCATGAGAAAAACATCCTCTCTTGTAAATTCTTTGGGCTAGGCACCGTTTCATCCTATCTCTCAGAGAAATCCTCCAGCACAAAGCCTCTGTGCAGATCAGTTGCAGTTAACAAACAGGAACTATGAACTGAGCTTGCAAGGGATGAAACGGTAAAACTGACCTTACTGGAATAAGTTCATTCCCGTTTGCAATTATCTGGTGACAGACTTCACCTCAGGCTGAATAAATATAGTAATTCAGTTTCCAGAGCTCCAGTTACCATTTCATAAATGGTGCTCTACTGTGACTTGGCCTGGCTTCAAACAGGGATGAGTAGCTCAGCTCCAGTTGATTTGTTCTTTAAGTAAAAATTAGAGCAAGTACAATGCCAGGATTGCAGTCCCCATGTGGAGCACGATATCTCTGAAAGAAAGAATATGGCTTTCTACCTTGAGATTATAGCTGGGTTCTGAAACCAGCTCAGCAGGTGATCTTCAGAAAATCACCATTCTTCAGGTTTCGGTTTCCTGAAGCAAAAGGGGACCATCATAATGCAGTACCACAGGAACCACTAGAGTGTATTTCCCTTTCTTGAAACCAGTATAGAGTCTTATATAATTACATTTAAAGTCAACTTCATGTGGTATTTCTTTCAGTGGAGCACTTCCTTCCTAGAAGCATTGTCCTCAAATGCTCACGAGCGCTGCTTTGAAGAAGGGCACCATAGGCATCTAGCAGTCCTCTGACAGAACACAGATTTCCCTGCACAGTGCTGTCTGGTCCAGACAGGTCAGAAAGTACAACATGTATCAGCAGAGGCCTAGGGTTGATAGATGTTATGTTTGAAATAAGTCAGAAACGAGCCTTCAGAATTCGGTGAATATCTGTTCCTAAAACATGAGTCAACACCAACACAAACATGGAGGTTTTAACCACATCCATTGAGATTCTAAAAGACAGTGACTAGCAACACCTCTGCACAGCAGCATAAATCAAGAGCCAGGGGATTCTGAGGACAGCTGAATCATGTACTGGTGGAACCAGGGTTGGAAAAGCTCTGAACCATCTCAGAGGTCGACTGCATATTGGGCAGGAGGACAGACAACAGACCTGTGAGAGGCAGGGGATTGGAAGAATGGTGGAGATGTTCTAGATCTGGGCAGCATGGCAGCAGCAGCAGCAGCAGCAGAGCTGCCCGTGAGGCAACATGGACCGACAAGGGAAGGGATGTTGTCAGGAGGAGCGGTAGCCACAAAGGCTGCACACAGTGGCCTGCAGCCAGGCAGTGCTGCAATCGGCCTCTCACTGCTGTCAACAGCTGGTGAGGCCACAAACTGAAAGACAAGGCTGCACAGAAAAGATTATGAAACCCACCACAGCTGCATGAGTCGGAGCAACCTTAAGTTGTTCAGAGAATGAGATATTAAGGTGAGGCTTCACACACCCAGGCTTCATGCAATAGAACCACCACCTCACAGCAGTCCTCAGCACATACAGAACTGGCCCTGCTGAAGGTAATGCAAGGCCACAGTGGGGTATTTCTGCAGGGCTTGGAGCTATTTGCAGTGCAGCAGCAGCTCTGGTGACAGCGTCAGCTCTGCATCCCTCCATGAGAGCCTGCTTTGCATAGGGCTGGCTGCTGGAAACCCAGGCTATAGCACAGGGGAACAGGGCTGGTGTTTAGTCCCCTTGATGGAAAAGGGCACGCTCTGCCTGAAGGGCAGCCAGTCTTCCACTTCAGCAGAGGGGAGAAATGAAATGGATTGATTGAAGGAGATACAAATGTTAAAAACATTCCCTGTAACTCTTCCTGAAGATGGTTACTGTGAATACTGCCATGAGTGCACCACACCACTTCTGGCCTAGCTGGCTTTTTTTTTTTTTTTTTTTTTTAAATCACTCCTACTGTTGATAAAAATCCAGAGTCACAATCCCAGAGTTATCCAGAGGGATTCAAAATATCCCATGGCTGACAAACTCAAATAAAAGCTTTGGTGTACCATGGATGCCTCTACAGCAGCAGAGCTGTAACTCCCTGGTTTAAAGCATCTCACAGGACAACCTGCCCTTCACTGCCTTGACACAGTTCCAGCAAGTGGGATGGATGGTAGCTCTGCAGGGGACAGCCTCAGCATGTAGACAACCACTACACAAACCCATGGCCATGGGCATTGGCAATGCCACAGTCCCCATGAGCCCCAGAGTCCCCGTGGCTGGCAGGACTTAGAGGACTCTGCTGAGCACCAGGACACATGGCTGCAGGACTGGCACCAGAAGCCACCACTGAGAAGTCCTGGAGGCCGGCCTCAGAAATCCTCTGGACTGCATCTGCCTCTCAAGATGCCACCTATCTGCCCCCTCCCTAGCCAGCTGCCTCACAGGCAGCTTCTTCTGCAGTTTCATTTGCTACACAAGGCTGCTCACATTATCCTGCGTGCAGACGTTGGCCAGAGCTTGTATGAAGGGGACGACAGGTAGGAGGACCCTACCAGAGAGCAGAAAAGCCAAAACAAATTAAAAATATACCCACGCTGGTAAGTAGCAAGAGCCCAAGGTTCATATTCTCCAGTTCATCATGCTCAGCTCTTGCATTGCTGATGCATGGGGTCTCAAGGTGGCAGAAGGTGCCAGCTCCCAGGGAGCTGACTCATGTTTCTTCCCATAGTTTTTTTTGGCCATCTGGCTTGAAATGTCAATGTAAGAAACTTTAAACAAGTCTTAATTGTTTTTTTCAATCAGTATTGAAAGCCCAGTCCCTAGGTGAGTGGGCACTGAAAATCCCAAGTAAATCTTGAAAATCCTGACCCAAATAAATAACCAATTAATACTTACAATATCAAAGTACTGCTATGACGGGGGAGAACCCTGATGGCTACTAAAGACCTCTGTTCATTGCAACTGCATTGGGAAATGAGATCTGGGAAACCCCATTTCCGAGTAGGGCAGGATCTCCCCCACTTGCACATGGGCATGCACTGCTGGCAGTCATGTCCACCCTTGCAGCAGCTCCCCAGCTTTGTCCTGGTGTCCTGCACAGAGGTGAGCTCCACTCATGGCAAACACCTCTCACAGACTGTCAAACCCAAACACGAGTTATTGCCTTGTTGCTGGAGGTCAAGGGAGGTGAAGACTTCACATGAATATGCTGGAAACAGAAAACAAACACACAAAAATCCCCAGCAAGAAAGGACAAGCCAACCTTAACAAGCAAGTCCGTTACCCGTAAATAAAAAGAAGGCAATCACAACATGCGTTAATCTTGGGGGAGCCAAAAGTCATCTCTTGTCTGTGGGTGACTGATGGCTCACGGGCTTTCCAGCACAGACTTGCCTGGTGTCGTTTGTCACCTGCGAGGGGTAAGCTGCTCCTGAAGGCTCCTCTGTGCTGGTGTGTGTGCGTGCGTGCATGTAACTCACGGAATTTCAGCAAAGTCGCATAAGAGGATTGTAGTCCTGGTTCAGCTAAAGACTTAGGATTCTGCATAATGTGTTAAGAGGAGCTTAATGCAATCCTACTACTCTGCCACAGAAACCCTGAACAGCAGCCTGTCTGTTCTCACCTTTCCCCATCTGCTAGCCAGCTGTGGAAGAGCTGGCTGCCCCTAGGACTGCTTAAAGGAGCAGGTGCACAGGCAGAGTTTGAGATTCTGCATCTGTCTTCTCATGAGAGCAGATTTTTGTGCACACTACAATAAAAAGACATTATGCAGGACAACCGATGCAAAATTCTCACCATGTGGAGAATTCACATTTTTGCATAATCTGAAGGCCTCTGGTGGATGTCTCATGAGAAAGGAGGCTTCACAGCTCTGAAAGAGGAATAGAGAGACAGAAAAGAGCAGTTTCATGTCTCAGTGGCAGGAAATATTCTGAAAGTGAAGAATGGATCTCTTGGCCAAAATTACATCATCTAGGAGGATATGTGCTATTGTGGAATAAGTTATCATGGCTAAGGCAACACAGGTAAATGTGTATTTGAGATGAGACCAGCTGTCTGAGAATTAGAGCAGGGATGGCAAAGGATAGGGAAAAAGGAACAGAAAGGCAAGATACTCATAAATCAGACCTGAATGTCAGGCAACAGTGAGGTCAAAAGGTTGGGTGATGATGTTTCCTGCTATTCAGTTGCTGGGAAAGTTTGGGTTTTAACAGCCAAGCCAGAATCACACACATCCTTATTCTGAACTTCTCCATGTCATTGTGCCCCATCTGCAAAATAAATCTATTGTGAAATCCTTTCTCCTAGAGTCTGCGTATCTTCTTCCTAGATTGTCAGATTATGATCGTGCAGTGTTACGAACAGTCTTGCTACATGCTTAGGCACAAGCTCCTCTGGAGTGTCCAGTCACTGCCTCATATAAATAAAGAAATAATAGTGCAGATTATGAAATAATGATGCAGATTTCCCAAAGCTGTCACACTGACTAGGATACTAAAGACTGGGGAAAAAAATAAAGGAATAAAATTTATTAAAACCTGGTTGGCACAATCATAGCAAAAAAATAAAAACAGTTTCAGGTGGATGTGAGTGAGGCAGAGAAAGGAAGTGGACGGGAATATGAGTTATTCCCTATTCTGGAAGACAGCAGGATGCTAGGACAGCATTTCAATGCTCCCCATGAGGGAGAGTTTCTGAGTAGAAAATTGGAAAAGTAAAGCAGCAGTAAGAGCAGATCAGTGATACAAACTGATTCCTGCTGTTCATAATCAGTCAGGAATCAGGTGATGTGTGTAATAACTTCTGTCCTAGACAAATATTGCAGGGAGTAGTCCATATAGACAAACCTTATGTGCTTATGAGGTTGCAGTCCGGAAAGCAGTGACTTTGAGGAGCTCTGGAGGGTTACACAGATAATTCACTGGAAGCTGGCTCTTGGCAGAGCAAGAAAGCCTAACTTATTCCTCCTGGTAGATAATTAAGGAGATATGGAGTAGCAGAAAGAACATTTCCCACTGTCATGGCATTGACAAAACATTTACCCACATTACAAAAGGGAAGCAGAATGACTTGGAAAGGTTCAGAAATGAGCTACAGAAATTACATACAATCTCTAAGATGCTATATAAGATAATAAATTATTCAGGATCCCATATAATTTATCAGAAGAAACTTAGGGGGACTATGATATTTTAATGTTCTACTAAAGGAAAATGCACCCAAGAGCAGGAAGGTCTACTACCCCACAAACAAAACCCTAATAAAGTCCAATCCAGAAAATGGAACTCATAAAATTCAAGCTGAAAGTAAAATGCAGGGGTGGGGTTTTTTTAAGATTTCAGGAAAGAAATAACTGAAATCATTTCCTGAGAAAAACGGTGAATTTGTCATCACTTGGACTCTTTACATCCAGTCTGGGATAATTGCTAAAGTACATGGTCTAGTTTACCAGAATGTGCTGGGTTTGATAAGTACTGGGGAAAAACAAAACATCTGGACTGCCATCTGGCCAGGCATAGCTCTGTGTGTTGGGTTTTGCAAGCGATGTGACGAGATCAGCCACTGTGGTCCTTGTGGCTGTAACAGTCAGATCCTGTAACGCATTTTCCGTCTGTAATTCTGACAGTGGCTTTCATAAGCAGCCAGTGAGGTGGGCTGACCCACTGTGGCTGTGACCAGAGAGTCTCCTTCCTCAGTGCCTGATCAAGGCTAAAACCTTCGTTGCCATTGCCTAATGACCACTCTCCTTCTGAGGAGACAGATAATGGCCTTGGTAGGATTTCTCCACAATGTTCAAGCTACTGAAAGTTTGGCATGTGGGCAATCCTGGAGCCAGAATCAGAGTCTCAATGGAGTTTTCCTTACCTCTGCGGGCACTGATTTTATTATCCATGTGCTGTGTTCTCTAGAAATCTATGCACAGGGTGAGATATGAGCACCAAACTTTTTATATCTGTTGAGATGATGACTCAGAATTTATACTGCTTTTCACTAGGGCCAGCATTAGATAGAGAAAATTAAGTCTATAAACAATACCTAGCATCGGTTTCAGGTGTGCCTACAGAAGAGTTAGGTCCTATCAGGAAACTTCAAAGAGGCAAGAAGAACTTATGGTATAAGCAACAGTAATGGAGAGTACCATACTTGACACCAGCTCTCAGCTTTGCCATTAATGGTCTTTGATTGCATGCATGTCCTCCTCCATGCCCGGACTTCTGCAGCAACAGAAGAATTGTACTTCCTGTCTCCCACCTGTATCTTTACAGATTCCCAAATCCAGGGACTGTCTCTCTCCACCCACGCTTGTGCAGTGCCCAACAAAGAAAAGCACTTTTGATCTTCTCGATCAAAATCTTGATTGTTTTCTAAAAAAAAGTCTAATAATAACTCCAGTGTCTGCTGAGTATGGTCACAATTTAGGAAGCAAAGTACATGGCCCTAGGTGAGATTTTGTGGAACCAAAAAGACTGTATTGATGATGGCTAAATTGTTTATATTTCATTCTATCATCATATTCCAGTAAGACAAAAGATAAATAGTTCCCCCGGTCTGCTCTGTAGTCTGTGGGCTCATACGGTTTTAAATGATCCCAGCTCTCAGAACATTGTCCACTAAAGGCAACTTCTTTCTCCCCTCTTTGATCTTTTCTCTCTCCCAGTATACTCTGTTCTTCCCTGCTTGTGTTATTTCAATATAAGTATTTGAGTCCCTCCTGAAAGGGTGAGTTTTGATTTTATTTTGTGTCCAAGTAGAAGCTTGAAACCCTGCTGTGGAAATAATTGGAAGTTTTTCATTCTTTTCCATGAGCTCTTGGAGCAGGTTCACTCAAATTTTCAGTTTACTTGTCTTATCTTTAGCGCTGAGAGCTGGATTACTATGGCTGGCAGGTTTGGAGAGCAGACTCCTTCCATAACGCAATTGTCTAGGAAATACACATTTTAAAGTGCTTGCTTAGAAGCTAGTGAGAAAGAAAAACAGAAGTGGGATGAGACTGGTAAAGGAGAGTAATACTGATGTTCAAAACCGTTTGTCTAATGCTAATGAAAATAATGGTTCACTAGAACATTTACAGGAGCAAGAAACACCACGTCTCACATGCTGGGAAGAGAATGCAATAAACTTCTGGAGAAAAGATTGAGATTCAGTGAAAGATTTTGGGTAGTGAGTCATCATTTGTTAGTGAATTCTTTCATGTATCATAGAGGATGTAAATATCCCATCTTAAATAGTAGAATGCCATCAAAATATCTATCAAATGCTGAAAGACCACAAAGGAACCTACTTGTCATTTCCCAAAGCTGTGCACTCCTGCATGATGACATGGAGGAAGAAAATGCTCTTGCCCCTAAAGCAGAGGCAAATTGTAAGTACCACAGCATAAGTACCACACCCTTGGGATGCTGATGGATAAAGACAATTCAGGAGAGCAAAGGTGAAGCTTCAGGATTGCGAGGGAAGTCCTAGTCAAAGCTGAGCACGTGTTTAGTTGCAGAGCGTGGAATGAGAAATGTTGCTTATCAGGAGAAAGTTCTTCCCTTATCTCTGAGCTGAAGCTCTTTGCTAGGGGTGGGGAGCAGTTGCACATCCAGAACAAGGCAGACTGTTGAGAGCTTGTCTCTTGACACTCTTGCTCACAGGGTCTTGAGAAGCCAGGCTCTGCAGAACACAAGTTTCCCTCTGGGTATTACCTCTGTATTCCAACACAACCAGCTGATTCTGATCAGCAGCGGTGGCTTCCAGAAACAGAGGGAGTGCCCATCCATCTCTAGACAGGTGCTGAATAGAAAAATGAAAGTAACTGAATAAAAATCCCTGGAAACAGAGATGGTGACAGCAAAAATGGGGAAAGTAACTTTGTTACTCATCAGGCTATTACCTTTGGGAAGGAAACTGTGTAATTTAATATTCCTCTGGACCATTCATCTTCATTCTCCTAACTTGATATCAATAGCTGCCAGGTGGTGCCTGCAGAGGCCATTCAAATCCGATTATGTTATCTTAGTTCTCCAGTCATCTCCAAGAGCAGGATCATGATCATGAGGAGGAAATCTAGTTATTCAGGTACATGTTACCTTATTAAAAGTTTGAGCAAAGTACATTGAGCCGTTATAATGGGATTAGGGTTTGAGTTGTGTTCTCAGGGTTGCCATGACTATGTGATTTTGGTACTGTGCTCTGGGGCTTGGAGAGCACAGCTGCACTCCGGCCAACTGCAAATAATCCAGGCCATCATCACAGAGGAGTGGACACCAGCATGGACTGTGGCCAAGAGCCTGAAGCTTCTAGAGATTAGATTAATCTAGGTACAAATGCCTGAGGCAGAGACTGAAGGAGAGGTGTGGAAGGATACCAATGTCTACTCACACTAAGCAAAGCAGCAATCAGGGAGAGTGAGAAGAATCAGCTTTGATAAACCTTCTAGAGTGTCTCTCAACACCCATTTCCAGCCTTTTTGCTTCAGTATTAGCAGATGTTGCTCCAGAAATCCGGTCTTTTCTCATTAGTGCCACCGGTTGTAATAGGGTATGAAGAGTTCTGAATGGTTCTTCTCTATCTGACAGGAGCTGATGGGGTTTGATTTCCCCCTCAATGGGGGACATGTGATGTCACATTCTCAGTGAATAGGAACCCACATAACAATAGGCACTAAAAGGTGCCTCTCAGATATACACAGTGAAGGACAAAAGCCAAGGCAAGTGCGGGGAGCAGACTGTGACAAACATCAGCTTCCTAAACTGCTTTTACAAAGCATCTTGCTCCAGAGCCAACAACACAGCATTTTTTAACACCATTACAATTTGAATAGAACTACTCTAGACGTGAGATTCTCTGTCTAGGATCTACTCTTATAATTCAGCAACACACCGGCTGATGCAGGAAATGTTATTAGTGATGACCCGTGGACAAAATGGCCAGATTCTCAAAAAATTCTTGTCTCATTGTAGGGTGCAGGTCTCTCAGTCAGTCCTGAGCATGTTTGAAGCCATATGCCTTTTATTTTAAACTTTGCCTTTTAATTTTTTCTGGTCCCACCAGCCTTAAAATGGTCACTCCTTACCTTTTAGTCCTGTGACTGGTGCATGGCTAGCACAGGAGACATTTCTAACAACAGGGAAAGCAACATTTCTTTTCCAACTACTCCTGTGCCTGGAATAACACTGACATTTTGGGACCACTTAGTAGGTTCCTATTCTTAATCTCCTGACAAGGAGTCAAAAGTACCTTGTCAAAACTGACAAGGGGTAGTTGTGGCCCCCTCAGAGAATGGCCAAAGCTGACACGTCTCCACACACACTTTCCCAGGAGGGTTTATGGCACGAGGTTCAGCCCTTTCCTGTCATTACTGCAATCCTAAATTCACGTGGCCAGCACCAGCCCAGATGTGTGCCTTCTGGCCATTCCCAGCTTTTGATGGTATGTATATACATCACTGAATCACACAGAACCACAGAATGACAGGATATGCTGAGTTGGAATGCACCCACAAGGATCAATGAAGTCCAACTCCTGGCCCTGCACAGGACACCTGAAGGATCACACCACGTGCCTGAGAGCTCTGTCCAAATGCTTCTTGAACTCTGACAGGTTGGTGCTGTGACCATTTCCCTGGGAAGCCTGTTCCAGTGCCCAACCACAGGTAAGAAAAAAGAAGTTTTAACACCTGCCAAACCCCCCACATTTATATATGCAACTGCTGGGTAAGGAAATGCTGTCAGTACTGCAAGGCCCTGGCAGAGAACAGAACACACCCCTACCCCTTCCCGGATTCCCTAAATATGCAGGACATTTGCTCCTGACGTATCAGTCCACAGCAAAAAGAAGTGTGACATGCACTGTGGAAGGAGACTTCTCCCCTTCTGCATAGAGACCTGAATGAAGTCAAACTCCTAATGTGCATCTGCAAAGTGCTCCTGGACCTGGGATTAACTCCTGGAAAACAGTTACACACTTAAAACCTTCAGCTGTCATAAAGCCTTTTTCACACACTGCCTCCCTGGATTGTGCTCCAAACCTGTCATGTGCTCACGGATAAAGCCCTTGATGAAGAGATTTACTTCTTTTTTCTCCTTTACATTATTTTAATATATTTTATAATCATTTTAGTCAGCATTTTTTCTTTGGAAATGCAGATTTTAGATCTTGGAGTACTGAGAACACACATGCATTCATGAAATACAATAATTTCTGTTATGGGTTTAAATGGGTACAGACATGCAGTGCAGATTTGCCTAGGACAGGATTCCCCTCTCCTGGGGACCCAATGACTCAGGCAACAAAAAAAGAGGCAAGGAGTTGCCCTGCCCAGGGTCTTGGCATTAGTCCAAGCTCTTCCCGTGTTCTCCCAAGGGATCCACTCCCTAGCAGTGTGTGGTGGAGTGAGCAGGGCAGTGGTAGAGTCCTGTGGAGATGGCTGGAGGGTGAAATTCATCCCCAGTGGGGAAAGCTGGACCCATTAGGTCTGAAGTGACATGCAGGCTCCTACTGGCTCTCTTCACAGGGCGCCAGCCACAGCGAGCTGCTTTGTATGAAATCCTGGCCCTGCTCACAGACTACCATGTGTCCAAGAAAATCCTCTTTTTTCTCATCCTCTCTCTCTCCACAAAGGAATTCTTCCACAGAATTTCTTAGAATCCCAGAATGTTGGCCATTTAGCTGAAGTTTCTGGCTGCAGCACAATTATAATTGGTCTCTCATGGACAGGCTCAGCACGGAGGCCAAAAAACTGCAAAGGTTATTAATGACTGAGTTCCCTTCTACTTCCTAACAACCAGACAGGCAGGAAAGCTAGAGGGGAACACTTGGGGCTGAGCCACTACTCTCCTCTCATACGCACTGTCCTGGCGCTCCAGCGCCTTCTTGCAGACGCAAAGCCATCCACAGTGCAGACACCAGACAGCACTGAGAGTTGTGAAAAGCATCCCAAAGGGATCAGGCTTCAGAAGCCACTCTGCTGCTCAGAGAACATTTCAGGGGCCTTCTCCCTGCAGCTGCAGGGCGCATCAGGGTGAAGCTGGCTGCAACCTTTACAAAGGCACCTGGTTTGCCACAGGCAAGGTTGGAAGGATAAAGAGACACAGCTGGAATGGCAGACTGAGAAACACAGAGTCAGACAGAGATCCTTCTCTCTCCACCCCTCAAATAAAAAGACTGTCTCAGGAGAGGTTCAAACTGACTGAGAATCATATTATTACGATTATTACATTCCCATTTTACAACAATCACATGGCACAGTGCCAGCTGGCACTGGGAAGCCATTGCTGCTTCTCCTTCCCTGCCCGACAAACACCGTGACAAGAATACAGTCCTTGTTAGGTTGAGAACTGAAGAATGGGAGAGGAAAGGCCAAAAACACCTCCCTGAACAATCACTGACAAGTAAACAGAGCTACGCTTTGGAAAAACATACTTTAAACATATCTTCCCTGAGGTTTTGGGGGAGGGGAGCTTGATGCATGGGTTGGGAAGGTGAGCGTGTTCACACTCGGGCATATTTCTGTGGTGTCAAACAGGCTAGTGGCAGCTAAGAGGGGAGTCCGTGATGCCTTCATTTCACAGAGGAAGATAAAAGTCCATGAAGCTGAGAATTTAGGGACTCATGCCAACATAGCAGCTTGGGTAAATTTGGACTGGCACTCCATGCTGGTCACGGCTGTGCTCAGCCTTTGATAAGAGTTTGTCTCACAAGAGCTCCTAGCAATCTATGGTCATTCCAGCAAGCCATTCTCTTATCAAAGGTCATGTCAGAAATTTGGAGGGAAGCAGGCCCAATAAATGCAGATGACACAGGGCATTGTTTATTCATGTTAATGTTCCTAAAATCATACCTCCCACTGACAAAACAATTGTATGGAAGCACTGGGAAAAACTGCAGTTCATTTATCAGCAAAATCGTGTATGTCAGCTGCTGCAGTTGAGTAATTTTACACTGAGGTTTGTACAGGGGAGCTAGCACTAAAGGTTTGGAAGTAGTGGATTTCAGAAAGACTTGTGCCTAATCCAGCTCTCTGAACATGAACCACGTGTACCTATAAGACAACCTAAATGAACTGTCACCATGGCACAGTTATTAGGTTTGTCCAAATGTGCATCCTTTTCCCTGCCAGTCTGCTAGGCCAAGATATTAAATCCTGGTAGCTGAAACACTGATTTCACCCAAGCAACATTTGCACCAACCTACCTGAGCAAGGCAGGACAAGATTTGGCCTGTGCAGTCTCTGCCTGGTTTGATAAATACAACAATAGCTGTGTTCTTGTCCTGCCCTAACTTCCCAGGGCTGGCCAAGAGACTCTGCAAGGGGATGTCCCACAAGGGTCATTTATGCATCAATGTTTGGCATCTCCTCCCTAGAAATAATTGCCCAACTATTGTCTCTCCCCGCAGTGAAGGTCCTACATTTGGTCCTGATTCTATTGCACTTTTTCTTTGACCTTTAGCAAATCTCTTAATTTCTGCTATGTCTGAGACAAGTTCAGCTTCACTATCTTAAACAGGATGGGGCTCAGATGAAGTTTCATGAGTCTCCTTGGACAAAGTCCACCAACTGCTGTCTCTTGAGCAGCCGTCCCTGAGATTTCAGCAAACCAGATCAGTGTGCTGAAAGTGCCATGGCCCTTGTGATCCACATGCAACCAAAAAGGCAGAGACCAAGAAGAGGTCGATACCTCATTTCCAGTCTGCAAGGTTCAGGAGGCTGGTACAGCCTCCTGTGTAGCTCTGCCTCTCCTTCTGTCCTTCCTTCCACATGCGACAGATTCAGGAAAGTAAAAAGGCTCTATGGAAAAAGTAAATGAAAGAAAAAGAGACCTCTGGTGAAAGCCCAAAGGGATCTGTCAGCAAAACCCTTTTGGTGGCTGGTTCCGCCTCCACCTTCCTCCCCAGGCCAAGCATCTTCCTAAAAGAGGGCTGCAAGCAGACTACAAATATCCGGCCTAAGATCACAGCATGGCTGTTCCACAAAGCATGAAAGTGAGAGAAAAAGGGGAAGGGAGGGTAACAGCTAATATTCTTCAACAACCTGTCCTCTCATGCTTTAGTAAAACTGGCACTGTAATCTTGCAAGGTAATAAGGAAGACAGCATGATCTGCCACCCTCCACCCTGCGCCCCTCCTATATTAAGATTTAGATTGAGCTGTCAGTGACCAAACACAGCTGGTGAAGAAGACGTAGCTCTCTGCCTGGATCTAGTTTGGCTTTATTTGCTCCTCCTCTCTTCCCGACTTGCATTTCCCACATGTAATTTTGAATTATTAAAAATCAAATTTCCTTGGTGATGGGTTTGCATTAATCTTGGGATATGTTTGCATTGATATTACTCTTAGTTTCTTCTCTTCCTCAGAGATAAGATGTTTTTGCACATGGATGTGAATCATTTTTTCAGGCATGACATTCAACCCAGGTCCAGCTGAATTAAACATGATTTTTATCAGGATGCATGTAATGGCTTGGTCCCGAGTAAAAGACAGCGTGGGAGTTGTGGAAGGTTGTCCAAAGCTCGCACATGCTGAAGCCCTCTCTCCAGGCAGCATAATACTCTGCAATGTGTACCACTCAGGTGGATTACGCAGAGAAAGAGAGTGGCTGGATGAAAGGCCAGCCTTCAAACATGCAATTGTGGCACTCTTCTTCTGGAGCAGGAATGGCTGGTATGAACAGCTGGTTATTGTAGGCAATGTCCCAGCTTCCCCGTCTCCAGTCAAGAGCGCTACACACCCTAGCGCATCGGCCCTGGTGACCATGGGAGAGAAGTGCAGGCTTTCTGAATGACTGAGGCTTTTTGGGTACAGCATAGATTCAAAGGGTGTGGCTAGAAGTTGAAAGTGAGGGACCTCACTTATCCAGCCCCCAGTTTATCACCTTTGTTGAGCCCACACCAAAGCAGCCCCTTCCTGTTCTACCTACGCCTGCAGCTCTTTTCCTGGTACCCAATAAATATTCATCAATAACAGCACTTAGTGCTTTGTCACGTGTTCTGCCTACTAATCCCAGACCAGAAAATATTTGACCCTGAGTGATGTTTTCTTTCTCCCCAACCGTACTTTGTAGTATCAGACTTCAATCTACGTCCAACTCAAACTTCAGCTAAAGAATGTGTCGTTGCTAATGTATAACCAGGGAGTGTGAAGCTGCGTGTGAGAACAGCACACACTACCAGAGTGAGAACAACAGCAAGCACATTGTGCTGCTGCAGAGCATTGTTTGATGTACTTTTTGCAGGACTGTGTCTAGAGACCTCAAGTTGAAGCGAGCTCCAAGTGCAGCTGCCTGCCTGTTCCAGGGCCAAAGTACATCATGGAAGAACTGAAGACTCATCCTTTCTAGGTGTTTGGTTTTAACCTGCACTGCTCAAAGATGCCTAAAATCTGGCTAATACCAAATCTGTCTCTTACCCCATGCCTCACTGTATGGAGTCTGTCTGGGAGGAGATTTAACAGCAAGCTCCCTATGTCTCTTGACCTGGCATCAAACCTTGCCTCTCCAAAGCTCAATTTGCTAAGCCTGCTGTTGACCGCATCCCGTTCCTCTCATATGCAAAACTTCTGCTGTGTGATGAGCTGAGAGACATTGGAGCAAGGGAGAAGCATCTTCCAGGATGACTTCAAAGGTGTGTTATGCACAAAAAAAGGCACTTCCTACATTTAAAGACTGCAAAGGCGTATGTGTAGTCATTTAGCAGGAAGCATTCCTTCAGTCCCACGGAAAGCCTGCATGTGAATACACTGCATACCCTGGTGCCAGCTAACATCACCAAGGCTTGACAAACTGGCACCTGCTCGCAGTGGGAAAAGGTGGCTCAATTAAAATTCCCTCGGATCAGCTGAGACACTCCAGTTTGGCAACTGGTGCAGTAGCTGCGGGGCCAGCGTGGGTGAGTGGGTGAGTTGCAGCAGCACTGCTGCAAGCAGCACAGAGGATCTCCCAGGCAGGAGAGGCTGCATGAGCCAGGTCAGAGCTGCCTCCTACAGCCACAGCAACCACCTCAGATGCACTACGTGCTTCCATCCACCACGGAACATTTCCTAATACCCTCTGAACAAACCCAGCATGCTGCCGAAGGAGAACAGAGTTTGCCTGCAGCTAGAATGCCCAAATCCAAAATACGTGCCACAGCCAGCATGTGCAAGGCCAGGCAGAAGCAGGGAGATTTTGCACAGTGTATCCAGAACAATCAGATGGGATAGTTTTCACTCAGAGCAATGAGTGAAATGATGGCAGGCCAAGGCGGCTGATGGTGAGCTCGGCCCTCACACAAGAGGCATGCAGCATGAGGAACCAGCCAGGAGCACTGAGCAAGGGTCTCAGAGGAAATGAGAATTAATTTGGTGGCTCAAGTGCTCCTAGGAGGCAACTCAGAAAGTACTCAGACTGGGAGCAGTCTCTGTGTCGCATCGACTATTGGTGAAGAGACATCTTGCCATATACACACGACCACGGTGCGCTGTGGTCCTGCCGCCTCTGCCAGATTTGCTCTGGTTACAGGCTGTGCACGGACTCTCTGCAGAGACTGGGCCTGGAATGGGACCCAAACTCTGACAATCTACCCAGGACAGAAGGAGGCGAACCAGCCTCTCACGTCCCCATACTGCCAATTTTGGAGCTCTACTGCAGGTCAAGCCAAGAAGGGTCATACTCTGAGGTGTAAAAGGGCTCAGGCAGCAGCCCTGCTGATGACTGTGGTGTCTGCACGGGAGACAGGATTGCTTGGAAGAACTTGTATGTGTCATGAAACCAGCTGTGGCATAGCAGAACAATAACGCTGGGACTCTTGAGGCCTGGCTTCTGTCCCCAGCTTTGCCATGGCCTTCACAGGGTGATGCTGGGCAAGTCATATCCCTTATCTGAGGCTCCCTGCAGGTTCAGGCTGAGAGTGGGTGAGAATACCATCTTTACCTGACACACCACCAGTGTGTGGTGTCAAAGATGACATCATGGCATGTGAACAAGCATTTACCCTCAGAAAGGGAAAACAGCAGAAGCATGTGTAATCGTTTGCCTTTCATGCCAACATATTTTCCTTAGGTAAAGAGAGGCTCTGGCGGCCCTAAGGAGGCTGAGAGATGCCCGTGCTCCCCTGCGAAGGTGGAACTATCAGGCAAGGATGCCAGCGTACCCGCCTGGGTAAATTTGTGCAGGCACTTCATGTGGTAATAGAGTTTAGTATCTGATAACAGAGACCTGCTGGAGACTGGCATGAGGACAGAAGGAATCAAAGGTCATGCCATGAATTCCAGTTATGCTGATAGGCATCTATAGTCAGAGGAAGGAGCTCAAGAACAGGAACTGTAAACTGGTGGGGAGGGCTGGAAAACAGAAGCTGGTTCAGGGATGACAGGTATGGGTCATTTTGGATCCCAACCGGACAATTGGTTGCGCATGTTTGCCAGGGACATAGGAAGCTGATGGAGTGAACATGAACTCTGCCATTTCCCTGATGGAGTGAACATGAACTCTGCCATTACTAGTTTAACAAACAGACAAAACACACTGTAATAAATGCATTAAATAGCTAGCACATGTCTCTCCAGAGGCCTCTCCCCTCATGGAGGAGCTGATTTATGACACAGATGGGCTGATCAGCAGATAGGTAGGAGATGCAAATATGCAGTGTGTACCTTGCACCAGGGGAACTGTCTGCACACAGAAACAGCTGAGAACAGATATGATACAGCACCAAGTTGCTCAGCTCACTGCCTGCTTTTGCCTCATGAGTCTGACACTACCACTCACCTTGTGCCTTACTCCTAGCAGATGCCTGGGTGGCACAGTGCTCTGTGACGCACACTGGGGGCTGAGTGAGTTCACACAAGGAGAGAGACTCTGCAGCTGTGCACAGAGATAGTTCAGCAATCCCTGCACTGCACAGCTCTGTGCTGGGCTCTGGAGGCTGGAAGAGGAGCTTTAAGGTCCTGTGGTAACCGGAAGAAAAGGATGGGACGGGATGGGATGGGATGGGATGGGATGGGATGGGATGGGATGGGATGGGATGGGATGGGATGGGACAGAAATGAAGGATGCAGAAGCAGAAGAAAAGCTCCTAGCAAGTGACTGACACTTCTAGTTGTATTGCAACAAATTATCTCATTTCTTTCTTCTTATTCTTCAATGAAATTATTCCACTGTTTTCACAGTTTCACAACATTATCCTCCAGCCTCAGACTAGATGTGCTCACTCTGCCTTTACTTTTCAAATCACGTCTTCTATTTGGGTTCGCCTGCTCCATGGCTGTTGCTTTTTGCCTCACCGCAGGTACAGACAAAGGCTTTGATGACGGTCTGAAGTCACTTTTGAGACAGGAAACATCTGGTAAACAGGCAGGAGGTTAAAATAGAGGTACGGCATAGGCAGGGACAATACAAACTGTTAGCATGTGTTATCATCAGAGCATCTTTTTTCTTTGCTCCTCTGATGTTAGTGGATCACGTCAGCCAGCAACAGAAGCTACCCAAGAGGAATTGCACAAGGGGTTGGTTTTTAGCAACTGAGTAGTCACAGATCTGGACCACTGAAAGATGGTCCCAAACTCTTGGAAATGATGGGGAAAATCTGATTGAGTTCAGGGAGGCTTGGCTTCAACTTCACAGAGAACAGACTGAAATTGAAACATCGGGTGCATAAAACCCCATCCATGCAGTAACTACAAGGAAACTGGACTAAAACTGGTAAATTTGAGCCTCAGCGAACAGATTAAATCACCCATTTAAATTAGTAAGCAGGAGAGCTTATTTTAAATATTAAATAAAGCCTTCTTTTCCACTTATCCTTTTAATTATTTTCCATAAAGAAAGGCTGATAGTCATCAGGCTGTAACCAGAAAGAATCTGTTGACTTAAAACCACATACAGTCTATCTACTAAATTACTGTTACCAGTAGACAGTTTTATCTACACATATTCATTTACAGCTTTACATGTTTTTATGAGATCTTGATTATTACAATTTTCTATGCTGGGAAATAGTGAATTATGTATTTTTAATTTGTTATAGGATGACTGTTCATCTTTAGAATTGATTCATATCAGACTGCAATTGCAATGAAATTTGAATCCATTAAAAAAATCTCTAAAAACACTTATATTAAACTCTTTGTTTATTACTTATATAAACCACCTTCATTGCAAAATAGAAAAGAAAAATTAATATTAAACAAAAGAAGTTGTATCAGTGGCTAGTGGCTTAAACAGGTTGTTCCAGGATAAGGTATACCCCAACACTGTAGATCTGCTGGATCTTGTTTTCTCATCCTCATTTTCCTCATAGGTCAGAGGAGAAAAACAAGCTTGCCTGTTTTTTTCAAACTTCATTAAGTTTCTTAAGTTTGAAAAAGCAAGTCACTGAATTTAAGTTGTTGAATAAACTGAAATGGAATAAATAGTCATCTTCTACTCATGGAAGAGCATTGCTCTCAAAAGTGGATTTATCACTTATCAAGCTTTGGTTCCAGGTGCTTAGGCAGTGTTTTGGTTCAACTTTCTGAAATGTTTTGGCAGGAAGCATGTGAAACTCGATATTTAAAAAAGTAATCAAGACAAAGAGATGCTTTTTATCAAATATACTAAGCATCCAAATACAGATGGCCATTTAAATAGCCACAATTAAATAGCTCAATTTCAAAAGAGAGAAAATATATTGAATTTGTAATTCTTAAAATTATTAAAAGTCTGCCATTGTTATCATAAGTCATCTGCAATGGATGTTAAGAATAGTATGGAACTTGCATTTCTTACACAGTGACCAGTCTACCTTAAGCTGCCACTAGGAGACTGTGGGTGGCTTCAGCGCCACAAATCACTGCCCCAGAGACAACATTTCCACCTTTGAATTACAAGTAACCCCCAGGACGGACAGAGATGTCAGAGCAGTCATGCCCACTTGATTTTTTGATCCTCTTCCACCCACCCTATTTTTCCTGTAGCAATCACAAAGGAAGTCTTTCTGTGCTGGTTGTGAGACTGGAGAAAGACGCTAGAACACATAAACAGAGCATAGAATCGACGCTGGTATGCCTGCTTGGGTTGGAAAGGCACCTGAAACACCACCTTGAAGATCCTGCACCCCTAGCCTCTCCATCCACCCTAGGAAAGAAGTCTAATCATGTGGGATAGGGGCAGCCCCTCCCTGCAGGACACCGTGAAAAAGGCTGACACACGCTGTCCTAAAAGGTTGTAATATTCTTCTGTTTTATTGTCAGTTGGCATTAATTAATTGGCTACTGTCTTCTTTCAGAATTGTCTCAATCAAGCAGTATCTCTTGGTGATTTATATTTGGCACTTCCCTGATAAAAGTTTTTCCACTCTAACTCAGCTTGAGCAAGACTTGTCCCTTCTTCTTCATGCCAACTTCACTGAAGTGTCTCATCTTCCTGCTTCTGCCTCTCTTTGTAGCAAATGCCATGGGAGACGCAAATGGACAATCTTCGTGCCAGTAGTCTGTCTGCTACTCTTCCATCACCAGTACTCAGTCTGTCATCTTGCCTGGTGGCAACAAACATGTCACCATTAAGAGGAATTGTTTTGGGGTCAAACGCTCCTAACCTCCAGCTTCACTGGCTTCAGTGAGATGAATCTGTGTTATGCCAGCTGAAGATCTGTTCCTTCAGGAAAACAAGGCCTATCAGAAAGGCTGCACAGGGAGGAAAAACAGGGTTTCTGAAAAGGTTAGCTAACACTGCTTTAGCTAAAGCCCACCACAGCCCAATTTCTGGAGGCTTACGGCACGTAAATCTTGGATTAACTCGATATTCAGTAGAGCTTTGCAATCCACTCGTAACATTTTCCAGTTCAGTGTGAAGAATTGGGCCTCTCGTGAGCCTCTTTTCAGCATTTCTCCAGAGCTCTGGATATCCTTCTCCAGTGAGGGATTTGGAGGGGATGCATTATAAGCAGGACACTAATCTGCTCCTCACTGTGGCGTGTGAGGAACGGAATCCCAGGCGGCATCATTCGGCATTTGATCCCTATTTTGTCCCTAGGGTAACCTGGTGGAAACCAGTATGCAGCCCTTTCAGCCCAGACTCCAGTATTTAACTGCTAGAGATGTTCTGGTGTCAAGTTTTCACAGAGGTTTATAGGTGGAAGAATATATCTACCTCTTAAATTAACTTGAGTAGAGAAGGCAGTTTGCTGTCACTGCTAGAACACTGCCGTCAGTCACTGCTGTTCAGAACCTTTATATACATCTCAGGAGCCATGACAGAGCAAAAACCAGAAGCTCAGTCTGTTAAGGAATCATGGTGCTCACATTTTTAGTTTCCAGGGTCACTCTCTTTTTTTTTTTTTTTGTTTTAATGCCTGAGAGGTCTTCTGTTTGCAATTCAGTGCAGGCTTCTGGCTACAAGAAACAATTAACCATGCCTCCAATCAGGACGGAAACAGAAAGGTACAGAGAGATGATTAAGATCAAATCCCCAAACATAAAAGGAAATATAAAGCAAAAAAATTGAGAAGTGGAACGGCATGCTTCATCTCTATCATTGATAAAATATTTTGCAATCCTGGAAAACTTAATAGCTTCTTTGGCATAATCTTTATGACCTTAAAGGGGTGATAAGGAAGGTAATAAAAAACTGTTTCTGAAAGGTTATGCGTTTTCCTAGTCAACTCAGTTTTTCCTTCTCACCTCCAAGGCTAACATTCAAAAGGAAGTTTGACACATATGAGTTGTGTCGGAACTTGGAAGTTGTTTATTTAGCTTCTCCCAAGATACTACCTATGGAACCTTGCAGAGCAGGGCAAGAAAGGGAGCCCTGTGAAGTGGCAACCGCATCAGAAAAGTGAAGGGTCCATAGCTCAAACTGCTCAAGTTTATTAAAACAAAATAGGTCAGTGGAGTTGCCCAGAGGGTTACACAAGGCAGAAAGTAGCCCTCCACAGAGAAGGAGAAGGGAGCCTGTTAAAAGGCAAAGCCACTCCAGTTTGTTTATGGCCAGAGATAACTGTCTTGCGGTGTGTCTGTTCTCCATAGCTGACAGAGTAAATCACGCTCTTTATCTCCACAGCAGATGAGAATTTCGACTGGGCTGTTGTTTTGTGAGCTGCGGATTAAAGCAAATGGGGCTGTTATTTATTATTATGGCTAGCATTATTATTTTGTTCCTGCCATCTCTGCATTTCAGTCTCTACGTAAGGAATTTCACCACAATGGTTTCTTGCAGGGAATGTTAGGCATCATAATAGCAGTAAGGATAAAAGTTTGATCCACCTGAAAAGGGTATATAAGAAAGGTGGCTTGGCAGTTGAGTACAGGCAAGGGAAATGATCAAATGTCCTTTGGGATCCTGACACTCTCACTCTGGGCAGGAGGTCAGCACAAAGTCGGATATGACATCTAGGAACATGGAAGTGCATGTGGCCTGCTGAAGCATCTGTCCCAGTACCAATCTTCTTCTGTTCTGCCCACTCCTCCTGTGCCAGAAATCCAGCTTCATACCTTAAACACTGTCCTCTGTGTCCCAATTCCCTGGTCCTCGGCGTAGACAGGCATCTCTTGCAAAGATGTTAGGCACTCTGCAGCTCTCACATCTTGGTAAAGGTATTCTCAGTTACAGGTACCCAAATCTCAAGTATTTATCCTTCAGAAGTGGAAGCCTGCTGTCCCTTTTCCTGCCTCCTCTTTGGCTCCTGTGGTACATTGCTCCTTCCTTTGCACAACTTCAGCTCAGTGACAGGGCAGAGACACTTGTATTGAGAGCTCTTCCCAAAATCAGGCAGCACCCAGGTCCCACTGAAGCTCATACGATCAGAGAACACCTGATACCACAGAAAACACAAGTACTATTTTTCATGTTTTCAGGTCTGTAAGAACAAATGAGAGCTCTCTGCTAGTTTTCAGACTATGTGATCCAATGACACCTACTGAGTGGGCCATGACCTAGGAAGCTTCTCAGCAGCTTCAGGAACAGGTTTCTGGGAGGAAACATGAACCATATGCCTTTGAGCCATTTGCTGGTAGCTGGTCAGAGGAACAAAGGAGCTTTATATTCCATGGGAAAATGCTGAATCATCAAAATCCACATTTTTCATAGGGGCACATCAGTTTTCATGACATTTCCAGGAAGAAGTTTCTCTAATGCAGGATAAAAAGCGGAAGGTTATTTTTACTCTCGTGGAGGACAGGGAGTTGAAAGAGACAGACAGGGATAAGAGGCTATAACCATATTCAGTCTGCTGGGCAAACAATGTGAGAGTCAGTCCAAGTTTTGCTCTGCCTGGTCCAGAAGCAGGGCTGGATCTGCTCTGAGCAAACAGCTGCATGGTAGAGAATAGCTGGAGGGGACAGGGGTGTAAATGTCTCTCCTTGCATAATTTTTGCAAGACACATTTAAAAAAGGCCTGAGTCCGTCCCATGTCAGAATAGCAGTTCTTACACCCTGCAAACATCTGTACCTGAGGATTCAGCTGTCCCAGCCAGATGGATGGTTTGCATTCTCCTACACCTCATCTGCATCCTTCCAACTCACCAAGCTGAAGCAGCATCTGTGCCATGCGTCAGAGTCGCATCCCTACAGGACAAAAGGGCATAAGACATGAGCCCTCTCCTTCACTCACAGTGCTGCTTCCTTTCTTTCTTGTGCAGAAACTTTTCTCCTTATCAGCCAACCTCTGCCATGCCAGCATGGAATAGGTTCTTGTTTGTGACAGCACTGGCTTCTTTCATGCTACACCTATTTACCCCAGTAGAGAATCTGGGTTCCTGGCGTACAGAAAGGATGCTCCCACCACAGCACTCAGCCCTTTCTGGAACAAGCTCACAAGAGCACTGCACGTTTCTCTCCTGATCTGTCAGAAATGCATCAACCTGCTGCTGGAATATCCACCTGGACAGGAATGCTGCTCTTTAGGGTCACTTTCTTCCCCCACCAGGTCTGGCCCTGTCTTGTAGGATCTTGCTGCTGGGTGAAATGCATTTTCTTTTGGCACACAGATGCCTTTGTTTGGTTGGCTCTCCTCTTTTTATGGGATCACCCACAGCCCCTGCAGCTCTCACCGTGAGCTTTCTTCCTTTTTGGTGCCCATGAAAATGTGGCATTTTCTGATTAATTTACACCAAAGCTCAATTCAAAAGGGTCCTATGTGTATCTTTTTTAGTAGGCCAGGCTTCAGCAAAGCAGAAATCCTTCTCAGGTGCGGCAGCTCTGTTCTCTTAACAGGTAGCCATTTCCGTGATTAGTACAGGTATTCATTCCTCCTCACGTGTGGCTGGGAACCTTAATTCCTGGGAGGGAAGAGCACAGCGTGACTTGTATGGTCCGTAGTGTTACAGGCCTTTGAAACTGCATTTTCTAGTCCTTCAGCTTCTCGCTGGCTCCAAGAGGCCAAAATTTAAAGCAGGTCTGTGCTCTAGTGAGTAACTGATGTAATTACGCTCACTTGTTACAAGGAGAAGCTTTCACAAGAGGGGGAGGCGGTGGCCCCACGCCAGGAGGTGTGTCCCCGATGACAAGCAGCAGAGCCAATCACAGCCCTGAAAGATCATCACATTCATACCAAAAAGAAAAGAAACCGCCCCAGGGTATTTATATTGAGGAAGGAGGGGGGAAAAAAAAAAAAAAGAGTTGGCAAGAAAGAGAAAAAGAGACTGAGAACCTGCAACTTTGTTAACTAACTCTGCAGCTGAATTGAAAAAGGCCAGGCTGGTCCCCCTACAAATCTTGCTTCCTATCCCCTCCCCTCTCTCAAGCATCTCTGGAAATCTGTCTGTAGACTGGAGTGAAAAGTTCAACTGCTTGGAGTGGTCCTCCTCTCCCCCTGGCAGGCAACCTCGTGAGCCGCTGCCTGTGGGGCTGCCCGCCCCGGCCTGAGCAGAGCTCAGGAGGGCGAGCCCCGGCAGGCAGGTGGGCAGCGATCCCTCGATGCCAGCAGGCCAGGGAGCAGGGCCGGCCAGGAGCCCCCGGGATTAATAATTACCTTCACAGCACCCAGCACGCTGGCATGGGCTCGCAGCTGCCCGTCCCTCTGTTAAACAGCTAGGGAAAGAGAAGGCAGGTTTAGCTTTAACCAAGGGGTAAACGGTCAGCACTTACAAATGCTGAACCACCAAAAACCAGCCAGCCACAGGTTATTTATTCCACTTGCACAAGGGGACTGTGAGGTCCAAAGGATGAGAGGGGCCGTGGGCAGCCTACAAACCCCATTTTCTGCCCCTGGCCTGTTGGATGAACTAGGGTAAAAAAATGCTTCCCCTCCCTGAGTGGCGTTTCTTCCTGCCCGCCCTCTCTACTGCCTTTCTCTCTTCTGACTGCCTGTTCCCGAGTACAGACTGTCTCTGACCGCCTTATGCGGAGCCTCGCACAATGGGGCTGTAATATAAGCTCAGCGCGAACGAGCTGCCATTAATAATAAGAATAAAAACGCCCATCACTCCCTACGGCAGCTGCGGACAGGGCCGAGCAGCAGCCGCAGCCCCGCTCCCCCGTGGGAAATCGGTGTCCCCCGGGAGCCCACAGCCCCCTCTCGGCCGCCGCTCTGGCTGCCGGGGGCAGGCGCCGCGCTTTGCCGGGGTGGGGAACACAAAGGCCCTTTCCCCGCCCGGGAAGCTCCGCAGCGGGCTGGGCGGCCGGGCCGGGCCGGGCCGGGCGGACCGGAGCGAAGCGAAGCGAGGCGCGGGGCTGCCCTGCCACCTGCCGGCTGCGGGGCCTCCGTGCGGGCCGCGGGCACGGCCCCAACCCCGGCCTGGAGCCGGGCCGCAGCCGGGGCTGGGCTCGGAGCTGCCCCTCGGGAAGGGCATCCTGGCGCGGCCGCCAGGGACCTCCCCGCCCTCCGCGGCCTGGGTCAGAGCCGGGGGCCCCGGCGCTCTGTGTAACCCTGCCCGTGTCTGTCCAGTCTGCGGGGCCGCACGGCTGCCGAGGGCAGAGGCGCTGGGGCAAGCGGTGGCCTAGAATGGAAGGGACATGGCCCGCCCCAGGTTGCAGGGGCAGCGGTGGGGAGAAGGCTGTGTTGCTCTGCGATGGCTGGTGGTGCCGCGCTGTCAGCCCCGGCTCTTTGTTTCCTCTCCTCCCCACCTCCCGCACAATCGTCTGACTGTTTAGGCACGCACAGCTCTGACTACTCAGCCCCTCCCCTTGCAAAAAACAGGAGACCAAGGAAACTCCTCTCCCATCCACATCGTATGAGAAATGGGGAGGAGACCTTTCCCATGCTGTAATGGGCTGTCAGTGGTAGTTCTCTGTGGGGCTGGGGTACCTCTCTGGCTCCGAACCAGGCAGCGGGCCTGCGTCGGCAGCTGACCAGTCTCTGGTGGCCACGCAGTGTGGTCATCTGGGGCTGGGCAACAGGGCTTCTGCTGAAACACCAAAAGTCTTAGGGGTGGGGATGGGGGAGAGCAGAATGGGCACATCCAGGTGGGGGCTTTCATTCCAGCAGGAGGCCTCAGGGGCTAATTGCAGTGCCTTCTCTTTTGAAGGGGCGATGACCTCAGTGGAAATATGTGGGCTCAGTCTAGAGGTGCCCATCTTGTAGCAGCTCAATAGAGAGCCTGCGTTGTGGGGCAGCCATGCCAGATGTCACGGCCACTTTGACAAAGGTGGTTCTCTGAACACCACCTCCCTCCCCTGCACTACAGTCCCTTCTCTCCCTTCCCACGAGACTTTCGGGTTGCCTCCCTCTATCATCACTCTCCCCTTCTCCTCACACTAAGACTGTAGCTCATTCCCCTTCTCAGTAAAGACCACCCATTGCCATGGTAACATTGCCTCTTTCAAAGTTGCAAGCAGACACAAAGATATGTTTCTCCCCTGCTTTACAGCCCCCCATCCCTTCATCCCAGTTAATAGGCCAGGACTTTGCTTGTAGGGAGGAGATGAAGGAGTCTTGCATTTCATTTTCATTGAGGAGGGAGAAGTTACTCCAACCCCTTTGCTCCACAAGCGCTGAAGCCTCTGGTCACTGTAGGGAAAGCTGTTGTTCATGGACCACCTGAAAGCCCTTGAAGGCAATGATGCCCCAGGTGGATACTGGTAGTGCAGATATTGGCCCTGCACTGGGAAAGAGTATCTGCCCGTTAGAGGGGACAGGGCCCACGGAAGACAAAAGAGGGGAACTAAGACCTGTATTTCATCCACTCTGAGCAGAAAAAATCTCTGCTATGGTTGTGTTCTGCTGCTGCCTCCCTGAGCAGCTCTGGTTCTCTTCCCAAAATGATTTCTTCAGCTTATAAAGCTAATTGGTCTGTCTTCAGGACTGCTGGCACCCCTTGCTGCCACAGCCACACCATGAATAATGGTATGATACTACTTACATGGCAGTACCAGCAATTTAATACTACCCTGGATGCACCCCTGGTTCACTGCAGCCATAGCTCTGACTGCACTGTGGACAATAGCTTATATTCATCAATCTCTTGTTCACTTTTCTTTTCTTTCCCTTCTTACTTATATACATCTCCCTCTTGTCTTCCAGTGGATCTGCCCCAGACCTTTGCAACTCTGAAAAAAACCTTTCTTTCATCCTCCTTTTTGTGTCTTTTCTTCTTTTTCACTTTGACCAAGATGTTCTTTCTCCTTGAAACCAGTGAAGGATCTCCCATATCTCCTGACCTGTTTGTCAGTCTGGTCCCTTCCAGTTTATCATTTTTGTTGTACAGTTGCCATAGCAGGCTGTCACATATTCTCTTACCTCCCTTTAAATACTCCATAAGTCTTCACCTCTTCCACAATCTCCCCTCTCCTGAGTTAACCTTACCACCATCACCACTGAATTTCTCTGCCCTGACCAGTCTCTGTTTCACCCCACCACGTTTTTCTAGAGGTGGCTTTGCAGTCACAGTGTAAAGTCTGGGGCCACTCTGCTGGTGTCAGGTGCTGTGACTTGCCACATGCTACTGTAGTGCATCTGTGCCAGGCTTTTGCACCACAGCTGTGCAGGAGAGCTCGGTGTGAACATTAGGAGCTGCTTGCAAATGTGCTGCTGAAACTGCTGATTGTCCCAAAGCAGGAGTGTGTTTACAGCACCTGAGAACTGGCTTTGAACATTCCTATTTAATGCAAAGGTGTTATAATAAAATAACATTTTTAAAAGGTCGATGGACTAAGGAGAAGAAGGATTGGTATCAGTAATGTTTATGCTTTGGCAACCCTGAGAGAGAAAATGGCATGGAAAAGAAAGGAATTCTCTCTCCTAATATATTTTGCAGCAAATGGAAGAATCTGAGAGGAAAAAAGAACTGCTGCCATTAAAGTGAAGAAAAGCAAATAGAAACCATTCCTGATACACTATCTGGACTCATCCCAGCATATTCCGATAAAATAAAAATAAACATGTAGGCTTTTCCAGGCTTTAATTATCTTTGACAAACTCCACTGTCAAAGTCCCTCTGACTAACTGCAAATTTTGCACCCTTCTGAGCATGAATGAGAATTAGGAGGAAAACTACAGTAAATGAGGCTGTAGCAACAATGGACTTTCCCAGAGGCTGAGAAAAGTC
This sequence comes from Gymnorhina tibicen, assembly GCA_013399875.1. NCBI lineage: Eukaryota > Metazoa > Chordata > Aves > Passeriformes > Artamidae > Gymnorhina > Gymnorhina tibicen. The sequence continues at coordinate 252,401 of VXAZ01005446.1, read as the reverse complement.
CACAGAGAGGAAAATCTGCCAAGCCAGAAGTGCAAAGGCACCCCTGACCCCACTGCTCTCGTCCCTACATGTTCCCTCCTCAGTGAGGAAAACTGTAAACTCAGCAACACCCATGACAATCAGCAGGGTCAAATCCAAACATGAATTTTGTTTGCAAGTCAGAGCTTGGCCTAAATCCTTTTATAGTCCACCCATGTTCCAGCCATTGTTCTAGTCCACACGTTTACCAGTGCTCCGCTCTAGTCTTCTGCTTATTCTCGTGGTCCTTTTCTCTAACTTTTCTTTCCATTCTAATTTTGCCTTGAGATTTTGCCAACATTCCAACACACTATGTCAGGAGCATCCACTCCATGCTAATTTTACAGTCATGATCTTTTCATTACTGTCTGGTCTCCTTCACTCTGACATGGAGGTTGGAGTTCTGGCCTTCCTGCAAAACTCAGGCATTGCCATGCCAGCTGACCTCTACTAGGGAGTGCTCCTCCCGTGGGATTTTATTGGAATACTATGCCTGGGGTACAGAGTTCTAGTAAGCACCTTCTGCCCTCCCTGTAGTCACAGGGACAAACACACGCCTCTAGGAAAAGCAAGATAGGATTTAGTTGACCTGAGTATTTCTCTGGATGTTCATCTCTCTTCATTGACTATAAAGTAAAGCCAAGGATTTATGAGCCCCTCATTTCGTGTAAAGTGAGCTGAATTCAAGTTTTTTTGGATACATTGTTATTTTCCCATAGTAGTTTTTCTTCCTCATAACAGATAGGCCACAATCCTGTGAGAAAAGCCTCCCAAGAAACAGGATACCTTTTCTACCCATCAAATGCTCTTGCTTGGCTCCCTAGCCTAGCTAGAGTTCAGATAGCTAATTCTCTTCCAGGGCAGTGAGCCTGGCAGTGTCCATCTATAGGTACTGATTTTTAGGCAGGACATACAGGTCTTGTATTTAATTTAGGTGGGCTCTGCTCCTCCACTCACCAGCTAGAAATTCCTTAGTGTAATCCATATTGTCCCGGACTCCTAGGATACCTCTTGCATGTACAGAGGAAAACCTACCTCATGTAGTCTGAGCCTGGATATCATGGGCCCCTTCCCCAGTTAGGATGAACCAGCACAGTTCCAGAACCTCCAGAGAGGCTGTGCTGATTTACACCAGTCAAGGTGCAAGCCCCCTCAATGCAATGCCAGTCCTTAACTACAGATCACCTGGGCTGCTTGGAAGGACCACAGTCCCCTTTGGGCTGCCTTCTTCACTTTTGATTCCTTGTGAAACGGTTAAGGCTGGAGGAAAGTCGCCACTATGAAAAGGCACATACTACCACAATATTCTTTCTAGCTTTGACAAACTTGTCCCCCGCTACATTGCTCAAACAAACTTCCAGACATGACAAGACACTTTGGCCCCCTCTCTCAGCTTTTTCAGAGCTACTCTGGGAATCTGCAAAACTTCTGGGTAAGCAGCAACATAAAATATTCAGTCATCACTAGGCAAAGAAGTCCATTGTGCCCTGCAGGAGAGAAACCATTCAGCTTGTGTATGGTGGCACCCCCAAAAGCATGGATAGGCTGCACATCCAATACAGGCATACCTGTTCAAAAGAGTACTGTTTAAAAGACACTGGTTTCTGACCCTTTTCTTTATCACCTCCTCCCATCTTGTATCGCTGACTTCCCCAGAGCTGCCTTTCCTCTCTACCTTGCTTTGTTTTATGCACAGACCGGGAAAAGGCATTGGACCGTCCAAGAGTTAATTCTGTAACTTGATCCTCCAGGACAGATCAGAACATACCTGTTTCCTGAGAATAATTTTTATTGGTTTGTAAAATAATCATTTGGCTTGTTCTGATCTCTGTGGCAGGTGCATCTCTGAGCAGCATGAAAAGATTTCAAGGCTGAATACTCTGATACTGCTTCTTCTGTTCTCCTCTTCACATTGAAAAAGGCTAAAAGTGCCTTTCTGTTCCCAGGCATTATCTCTTCAAATACCTAATTAGAAATTATATAGAAAATTGAGACTTTTCTGGAGGTATACAGCAGAAGAACAAGAAGCAACAGAACAAGTTGTAGCAAGAGAAAATATAATTAGATATTAGGAAACATTTTTGCACAATGGGGGTGGTCAAACACTGGAACATGCTGTCCAAAGATTGTGTAATGTCCAGCCCTGGAGATCTTCAACTGGACAAAGCCCTGAGCAACTAGATCTAGCGCTGAAGGTGGACCTAACATAAAGATTTACCATGCTTTGAGCGAAGGCTTGGACCAGATGACATCTAGAAGTGCCTTGTAACCTAAATTATTATATGAGTCATGAATCTGTAATTGCAGGAGCAAGGTGTGCTTCCCTTTGTCACAGTACCCTCTGCAGTACCCTGCAGCAACTTCAAAATCTTCTCTGCCAGTTCATGATGTCTCAGTCTTGAATCACTAGGAGACCCTTGTTAAAGAAGCCCGGGTGGCTCCCAGTAAAGCAGCAACTTAAGAGACTGCTCTGACAGTCCTCACTGCACACCCTCAAACCATCTGAGCAAGCCAGAGCAGGGAATGACGGAGTCTGGAATGACAGCACATCCTGCACAGGGAAGAACCATGTGGGTCATCATGCTGCCCATTCACATGTCTCTTCAAATGAAGAGACCAGTTGCCGCCATCCTTTTCTGGTGAACTCCTGTGACACTGTACTGTTTTAGACATATCTAGAGGTTCCTCTTCCCAGGAAAGGAATGTATAACACATGGGACACCAGGTCCCACAGCCACCTCACTCTCAGGATTATTTTGGAGGGACACTCCAAAAAGGACAAGAAAAAGACAAAGGTGAAGAGCTCCATAAGTGGCCATGTAGAAAATCCCTCCAGGGTTGCCCTTTACTGTTGCCTAAATCTACTCCCCTTTCTTACTCCTCCTACTCTTCAAAAAGGAGCCGGGTCACCCCAGAGAGTTATGATGTCCAACCTCCCAATGTGCCTAGGTTTTAGAATCCCTTAGTACCACATTTTGCTTAGGTTGCCATGCTGCAGTTAAAAGATATTGCTGCCCTCTCCTCAATGTCTCCAAGAGCAGCTGTAGAAGAGCCAGGAAAATTGGGGAATGCTAGATGCTTGAAAGGTTCCTTGGGTATGGGAAGCAGCTACCATTTGGGATGCAGATGAAGACACATATGTGCATTTATGTGCACACCCCATTTCCCAGCCAGCAGCATGTAGTATGTATCCCCACTGCAATAAACATCCTCCTGGAAACTGTGGGTGCTGCTGAGCAAGCAGTACAGCCCCAGATAAGTTATCAATGGCAGCTGGTAGAGGGACAGAAGCACCTAGCTGGCTTTCTCCACAGAAATTGCCTTTTAGCCACTGACTTCTCAACCTGATCCTCAGGGAGATTTATAAAATACCTTCAAAGAAGAAGCTAGGAACTAGAATCCACAGTACTTCTGGATGGCAAAGCTCATCAACTCCGTAAATGCAGTATTTTATGACACAGTATTTCTTATTTCTCACTACTTCTTATCCCTCATATTTTTACAGGTGCTAACCACCTTTTTCACAAACTGCCCAGTTGATTACCAAACCCAAACTAAACTCAAAACATTTGTTCTCAGCCAGCCCTTTCCAGGAGTTTGCTGTTTGTGGTTCAAAATTGAAAAGGAGGTTTTTGTGCCTGTAAGTTTTCCCAATTTTTTTTCAAAACGTGTAACTGGATCAAAAGAAATTAGTTTTCCCTACAAGCCTATCTGCTTCATAGCTGGTAGAGCATGGTGGTTGCACCAGAGTTATTGCTAGTGTTATGGAGAGTCTGTGCTTGCCAGAGGAGACAGCATGACTCAGCTGCCAAGGAAGGCAGATGAATGAAGAAAACCTTAATTTCATGATCCGGCCCAAAACTGTAACTCAGGCAGAGATGCAGACACACAGTGAGGAGGGAGCAGGCAACTAGGGCAAAAGAACTGCCAGCATATCACAAGACTTGGGGAAACATATCCTGTGATGGGAATTGCTTCAGAAACAAGGGCCCTTATCCATTTTCATACAGCCCTCCCCCAGCTAAACAAATTATGATGGAAAAAGAAGATGACACAAATGGCCAGGAAGAATTAAATGATCCTTGAGTGGGATAAATGAGCTGACTAAATTGTTGGTGCTGTAGGATGCAATCTGTTTAAATCTGACAGAGATCAGAGCAGGGATGGTACTTACCATTCAGGGCCTCTCTGCATGCTGTAGAATACCAGCAGATACTAATGGGAAGTTTAATGGCTAACATGAGATGAGCACACACACATGCATATATAATAAAGCGGGACAAAAGTCAGAGCTGGTGTCTGCTGTAAGCATGCACAATTCAGGCAAGAAATCAATACATTCCTGCCTAGTCACACAATGCTAATGGCAAGGTCCCAGTACATGGTAGTCATGGAGGATTTTAATTACCATTCCTGCCTGTCTGCTGGGAAATGCACAATACTAAACACCATACAGCAGGAACTTTCTCAAAGAGCTTGAATACCATTCTCTGATTCAAAGCACTAGAAAGACATGCTAGGCTGATAGCTAAGTAAGCTAGTAATGGGATATGGAGCCTTTCACCTCGAGGTCACCTTCTAGTGACCCATGGTTATTACCATCTGATTGCTGTTGCCTGTGTGAAATGAGGTGATGAGCTTCGACCAGTTCCTCATGGCCAAGTGCCTCAATCACACAAAACCTGACGCTGCGGTTGGTGCTAATTGGCCCTGCTCGTCGCCAGCCTCTCCGGGAAGTCTGAGGACCCTGGCTCCCTGCTCCCTGCTGGAGGGCATCCCTGTCAACGACATCAGCCCAGTGCCCCCAGGGCTGGAGCTCAGATGGTTGAGTAGGCTGGAGCTTTTTGAGGGCCCTTTCCTGTTGGGTAGGTGCCTTGGGAGGAGGGCAATTCCTTCTCTGTGAAGGGAGGGTTTAGGAAGAGCTTTCTCCTTTAAGACAGGGAGAAGCCCCCCCTTTCAGCAGCTCTTCCAGCTGACGAACAATGGCATGCCACCTCCTCGGCTGCACAGATATGATAATCAGAGGTTCAGCTAACAGGAGAGAATGGGAGCTGCTCCCTGCTCTCCCAACCCGCCAACCCCCCCCATTGCATGATTCTGTCACACGAGATGAGGTAGCAGATGGGTCGTTAGGGCTGCATTGGCTTTTTTAACTCCTTCCTCCCTCTCCCAGCCCGCTCCCAGAGGAGTGCGTAGAGGCACACGCAAAGCGAGGAAGCCCTGGTCCAAGGGCTGGTTTTGCCATGGCGAGGAGCCCAAGCTGTTTGCACGGAGGGCCACTCCGTATCATATAAATATCACAGTGTTGCATCAGTTGCTTGTTTAAAAGATGGCATCTGTGCTGAGTGAGATATTTGGTTCCCTCCCATTTCAGTCAGTTCTTCCAGGCTCACACATCCAGACACGGGAGATGTATCTGAAAGGGTTGTGGGGTGTCAGCACATCACAGAGGGATGGAAAAAAGAAGTGCCTTCCTGTCCAGTGCTCCATCTGCTTTCCTTCATGGCCATTATTCACACCAGTTGGCAGGGACAAGCTCTCCCCCTCCACCTCAGCATGGACTGCCAGCGTTTGCTTAGCCAAGTAAACTTCACTGACCCAGCCTCTATGAGGCAGTGCTACTCCTGGTGCAGGGCCAAAGTCTGTGAAACTCCTCAGGGTCTTTAGCCACCTCTTTTCTTCCAGGATGCTCAGAACTTCAGCAACTCAAGGAATGGCTGCAGGAGGAAGCATCTACCTGCTATGTGCCTATCTTTGTTGGCTTCTTTTTTTCCAGCAGTGGTATGTGCTGTCAAAAAGAGAGAACCTGGCAATCCAAGTTGAGCTCTGCTACTGATTGCATTGCTTCAGTCTGATCCCATTATCCCTGACCTACAGGGACCTGGAGTTATGCCACTGTTTATTACTAGGCATTATTAACATTAGAAACAATAATTCCTGGCATAGAGGTTAAGGGGGAGTTGGGGCATCTTCAATGAATTCTGTGGCATTTCCAGCATTTTTTGGGAGTGCGGTATTGTTACTCTTTTTTTATTGTTGTGTCACATTTATTATGCATGTGCTGCTTGTACTCAATCTGTTTGGCACATTTTAAAAGGCCACACTGTGCAAAGGGATGCTGCTCAGGAGAAGGCCATGTGTGCTCTGTTAACACAGCCAGTGCTTTGCTTCTGGAGATGTGTTTGGTGTATCACCGTGAGCCATGGTTTCGCAATACCAGTGCCATCAAGAACAGCACAGCTTTACTGTTGCCTTCGGACCTGCCTTGCCTAGCCTCCCCGCTAGCCTAGTCCTGGCCCGACAGCTCTACCCTACTTGCTCCTGCCCCACAGTCCCTGCTATGCCCTTCCTCCAACTCTGCCAAATCCCTTTTCTCTCTATTGCTATAATGGTATTCAATTGCAAATTCTTAATCTTTACTAAATAAACGCATCACATTGATCCTGTCTCTTGTGGCATCTTCCACAAGACACACCTGTCTGACACTGAACAAAAAATACTCATGTCAGGTGCCTGCTTAGAAACAGAAACCCAGTAGCATAAGGTGGGAGTCAGTGATCTTTGAAGGGCCACCTTCTGTGCTTTAGTTCCCATACTAAGTCACTGTGATCATGCAGTTTATCAGTGGCATCTTGCCCTCGGTGGGAAGCAACGGGTGCCTTGCTCCTGTTAAATGTTGAAATGAGAAGCCAGGAGCCCTGATCTCTCATGGATACAAGTTTGGAGTGTAATAGGCAAAGTTTGCTGCTTACTGTGTTTGACAGCGTGGTGGAAGGTTGCCCCTGCTGCCTCCCATCAGGAAAGGGCTTTCTTGCTCTCCCACCTCTCGCTTTTCTTCTCCACACCTGATGCTGTCATGAGATGCCATGGATTGAAAAGCTGCTCCAGTTTGGGCAGGAGGCACTGGCAAAATTTTGCTGGCAAAATTGCTGGCACAATTTTTATGTGCTAGAACCCATAGGCAGTGTCTGCACATACAAGATGTGCAACTTGCTTTCTTCCTTCATGCCCAGTTTCCCAGGAGTCAAAACACAGAATTCAGGAAAGCAGAGGCTTTTCTTCATCCTTAAAAAGTTCCTTGATCTAAGCCAGTACAATCCTGATGCAGTGAGCAATCCCACTGAATTAACAGACATCAATTTTCCAGAACCTCACCCAACCATCCATTTAACATACCAGTGGTATTCCTTTCCTCATAAAACCAGACATTGCCAGTGTTTCCAATCCAGAAAAGATGTATGGACTCAAGGATCCCACCAGAGCCACCTGACCTCTGCAGGAATCTCCATGGACCTCTGCAGCCACTGGACTGGGCTTTCAATGGGCCAGAGTCCTGTGCTTAAGAAAAATATAGTGCTTTGTCTGCTCCTTCTCTCTTTCATTTGGGAGAGAATTCATGTCGGTTGACGAAATCTTAAGACAGTAGCTCCAGCTGCATGTAGGGTTTTCCATCCATTTTCTGCTCATGCAGCTTCTGCATGACAACTGCAAGTCCTAATCAGACCATGCCATGCCTCAAATCAGAGCAGGAGTCAGCCTTGGCTGCTTCAAGCACTGCACTAGGAGGTCAGAAGCAGGCCTGGGGGCTTGCCAGAGGAGCAGGATGTGCTGGGCACAGCCCGTGGCAGTGCCAGGCTTGCAGGAGAGAGGAAGGTACAGAGGCTTTCCCCTGAGTGGAGGTCTGGCTGGTGGTGATGTTTGAGCACCCTGAGCCAGGCAGGAGATCAGGAAAGCCTTCCTATTATCCTCTGGTGACAAAAAGAGCCTGTGAAACAGATGTGCCAAGCCATGCTCTTCAGGATGCAGTTTGCTCCATAGATCTGAGCTGATCAGTCAGCCTCCCGCCCTCCTCTCCATCCTGCTGTACATGTGTTTCAAACGACAATTACATTTGTATTTTACAAAATACACTGCTCATAAGAGGAGGGGAAGCCACGGTGCTCCCTGCCCCCACTCCTCCAGGACCCCATTAAGTCTGTTTGCCTGTGATTTCTTCCAAATGACAGAGCCAGTCTGTTAGCAGTTAAGTTAAACAGAGCTTGTCCTGTAATAACCCCGTTCAGGCTGCTAATTGGTACCAGTACCTACTCCCTGCCTCCTCCTCGCTGCTGGCAGGGCTCCATCTGCTGCTCTCCTGCCAGGTCAACAAGAGAAGGGGTGTCACCTGCTGGCCTTTGCTCTGGGACAGGGCCTCTTGCCAGGGCACAAGGTAGCATTGGCATGGGGAGAGGAGCAAGGCCAGGAAGGGCTTTTCCAGAGAAAGCAATGACCACATACCCACGAGTGTGCTCTGTTCTCCGCTGCTGAAATTGAAGACAGCAGTTGCTCTGCCTGATCTGGCCACAAAGTCATCCTAATCCTCTCCTTATGACTGTGAGTGCATTGCTGTTCAAACAATAATGGCATCCCAGCATCACCACAGCAACATATGGCTTCACAGCAGGGAAGGCAGGCAAGGTACTACCCCAGCTGGACACAACTATGTAGTGCTGATCCCATGAGGTGCCCAGCTTTCCTGGAGATGCAGCTATTGTTACTACCAAAATGCTCAGGGTTATCTAATAACAGTCAGCCCTCATATAGCACCATGCACTAGGAACAATTCAAGTTGAGTAACAGGTGAAAATAAAGACCCTGGGAAGGAATGTACTTGCAGCACTGTCCAAGTCCCTTGGAGAAATCAAAGTTTGTTGTTTGGTGCTCATAGTACTTGGGTTCAAATCCTTTGGATGACTTTTAGGAGTATGATACTATTTCACTTCCATGAGAAACTGTATTTTACTGCTCAAGATACTTCTAGCCATCACATTTCAGTCCCCTGCACAAAATAGGCAAAATAGAATTATTTTTGCAGTAATTTGCCTCTCAGAGAACATACTTGCTCATTTGCTCAGGGATCAGCAACACCCTCTACATGTGAGGAGCCACCCCCACTAACACACACTGAATTTCAAATATTTGCTATCAAGTAACAGGAAAAGAGATGACCAGATGTTTTCATTGATTTAATCAACAAACAAATGCAAGAATGCAAGAAGAACACAACTTCATAGTGAGTGCTGTTCGAGGAAAAGAATGAGAAGGCTGAATCTGACAGGCTGCTCATTATGAAATATTTGTGCCACTCCTATTATTATTAGTCACTTGTTGTACATTTCCAAAGCAGTTAACTCAGTAATCCTCACAGGGCCCGTGGGAGGTTAAGACAGTTTTTATCCATTAAGTAAAAACCCTGGTTGTCAATGGTGCCAAATGTTTTGGCTGCAGGGAGGCTACCAGAAAGGAGGATGCTTTGAACTCTTGGAAAGTAGGGCTTTGCTAGGGCAGCACAAGATCTTAGAAGTTCTCATTTTGCCTGTAACCAGAGTCAAAATGGTCTACCTGCTGCCCAGAGAGGCCTCCCTGCACTATGTGCAGTGTTTCCAGGCACTGAAGGAGTAATTTGAGCCTGCATCCTTCTCTGAAGACCTCTGGTATGATCCTGAATAGTGGTCTCAGGCCCCTGACAGAGCATCTGTCAGGCCTGATGCTCTTCCCAGTAACTCCTGGGAATGACAGGAGTAAAGCGTCTTTATCCCGAATGTAGCCACATCTTTGTGTTGGGTCCCCCAAGAAGCAGTTGGAAGAGCATCCTCAGGCACTGCAGCCCTGCACAAACGGGACCCTGCCCAGCTTTTGGCCCTGCAGAGCAGAAAAGGAATGCAGCTTGGCTTTCCCCACCAGTGTTATTCAAAGATCAGGCTCCAAGATCCCACCCTGAACACATTCTTGGGAAGAAAAGGAAATTTCTCTGTTCGCTGACCAAGTGCCAAGAAGTGTGTTTATGCAGCCCCTTCTTTGAGAATAGTGTTTGATGCTGCTCATAAAGCCTCCCTCATCCCCATTAGGCAGGGCTCCAAGCTCCTCCAAGATTCCCCAACTCCCAGCTCCTTGGACCTGGAGCTATCCATGGTTTGTGCAACACGCCCGGTTCTCATGGTCTTACTCACAGCAAACAACTGACTTTATGCACGGTTCCTGTTTTGGCACTATTGTGTCCAAATCATCCCATCACATCACAAAATTGTTCAGCTCAGAACAAGTGGCCCCAGCATTCACTCACCTTAGGAACCACCAGCACCCCAAATGTGGAGAAGGTAGATTGTTTGTTGCAACTTCTTAATTGACACTTTAATTGAAGGAATTTTAGGAATCTCTGCTCAGGAGAGAAATATCAGAAATGAGAGGTGCACTCTGGAGCTCCAGGTAGTGGAAGAGAAACTTGATGAATTTAGGAGTTGGCAAAGACTGCTGGTGTGAGAAACTGTTCAGGAGAGTCCCAGCAGTATCTCCACACAGAAGTGGTCAATAGCCTCTGTGGCTGGACAAGAGGGAAAGCAGAAGTCTGGGCTGGCTGTGAAGCCCAAAGCTTTTGGATCTCAGGAGCAGAAGTTATACAACCAGCACTTTCTGTTTCTCTGAGCTAGTGGAGTAGTTTTAGGGACCTTGATACGAAAGAGCAGTGAGAACTTGCAAGCCAAATGGTTCTCATTAGTAGCTCATTTTCTTGGTGTGAGGGATAAAAGCTCAGAAAGAGCTAAAGCATCTCCCAGCATTTGGGTGGAGGGAAAGAGAATGATTACAGAAGATCATCCTTTCCCCAGGCAGTAACTCTAGAGCTTGGCATGACCCTGAAGCAGGGCTATATTGCATCCCCGTGCTGCTGTCACAGGCTGAGTGCCTGACAGCACATCTTCCAGCCTTCAGGAGCTAAATGGAGAGAGACTTGGGCAACAAGGGCAAGAATACACTGTCTGTGCTTTGAAAAGCCACATGAGCATGGTGTTTCTGGAGCTTGTAAGGCTTGTAGGAGTCTCCTGGTTTTCTGGAGATTCCTCAGGGAAGCCATGCTTGAATATAACCAGCTGGGAAGCATAAAAATTACATATGGAACAATGTTTGCACCCATTTTCTGGCATTTTAAGAGCCATCAACCTGCCATCAAGTCAGTGGAGCACTACTGCAGGTCTCAGATCATTCCTGCTAACTCACAGCCATTAGCAGGCAGTAGTCTGACCTTTTAGTGTTGAAGAACCAGCATTAAAAGAGGACTCTGAAGAATGGTCCCAGGGCTGAGGAGTGAGCTGATAAAGGATTGTTCCTCCCAGTGGCCAAATGGTGATGTAGCAAATCTTCACTGGTAGTAGAGAAGAAACTCATAAGTTTAGAGCAGCCGCAAAACAACTGGCCATGCTGACCTTCCAAACGATTGTAAGAATTCTCTGAAATATCTAAGAGACTCTTGGTGCCCTTGCATCCAGCTGTTTGCATGCTTAGCATGGATCCACTGCTTTGGGACCCATCCACTTGAAATCTTTACTGTGAGGGTTTGTTCGTTCTTCTGAACACTCGCAGTTTTTGGAAAGCAAGGTGCGGCCCCCAGAAACAAGGTCTAGTCTTTCCAACCACAGAGCACCAGCCCTGTTTGAGTCCAGCTCACAGCTGTGAGCCATGACAGGTTGTAAATCTGAGGGCTGGAATGGGAGAACATCTGGGTGACCACCAGAGAGGGCTGGGGGGAGCTGTCAGGGGCACCGCCTGGCTTTTGATCAGCCCTAGGAACTGGCAGCATTCAGCAGGCGCCAATCAGCTTCCTTTCACAGCTGAAGGAGGGAAAAAGTTACTTGATCGCAAATCTGAGGGAGCTGGCGTTGAAACATACCTTTAGCTTTTTTTCTGAATTTCTTTAAGTTATAAAAGAGGAAGGTAGGAGGGCAATACAAATAAATATACACCAAATATTCACTCTACAGAGTAGAACTCTCCATTAACTCACGGTACGTTTTCAAACAGATTATTTGCCTTTGGGTTTTCTGCTTTCTTGAGATTTCACCTGACTTGGAGAAGGGATTTTAGTCTCTTGAGATCACGCAGGCAACCATCAGGATAGTCAACTGTGGCTCCTTCTGCCGGAGGCTCCTCCAGCCTATTAGATAGCTTCACATTTGTGTGCAGCCTTCCTGTATAAAAGGGATAGAGTACTGTTCCCTTTATAGAGAAGAGTAAGCTGAGAGCCTCAGCTCATGCTGCAAAGCTGTGGGTGGGAACTAGATCCAGATCCAATGATCCCAAATGCCTTAGCTCTAAGAGTCTCATTGTGAAATCCTTTGTTTGAGCTGTCTTTTCATTTGCATGGTGCTGTTTCTGCATTTGATGGACCACCCTAGAGCACATGTTGTCTCCTCAACCCAAAAGTTATCTATTGTTTAATTACTGTCAGAGCATGAACTATATTCACTTGCTGGGATCACAAAACTTCCTACAGAAACGCTCATCAGCTGCAGAGAAAATGATGCCCAGTAAAAATTTAATTCACAGATGGGAAAAAAGTCCTCTAAAGACTGACCATTTGTATCACAGCTGTCTTAAGGGGAAGAGAGACTAGAGACTTGCTGTGCTCTGTACTTGGAACCAGAGTCAGTCCCTAATTCAAAGATTTATTACTCAGGCAGGGTCCCACTGGAGGCTGAGCACTCCCTGGCCTGTATGATGTGAATGAAGCCACAAGTCAGGTGGCTTTCCCAACATCACGCTTTGAATCCAGCTGATTCAAGTGCAAAACTGGAAACTCCTGAGCTCCGTTACAGCTCCTGACCTGTGGGACAGCCCTGCCTCTCTGAATTGAATAAGCTTTCAAATGGGAGCAGGTGTGCAGCATAAGCTAAAGGAGTCCAAGGGAAACCTCTCACTCACAGGTAGCCACAACCGTGTTCTGCAGGTCCAACCACCAGTGTCACAGGAACATGCAGAAATGTTCTCTACCACCACAGGACATGTCACTTTCCTTGATCCTAAACATACAGGCTGACTTTTCGTTAGCAACACACGTCCCAGAAGAATGACAAGATGTGTCTGAATTTACCTCTATCTTAATTGCATCAGGAAGTTGCCTTCTGGTGCTGATTAGCTCTGAAACTCCTGGCACATCTCATGCTAACAGAGCAAGGCTGCAGCTGGCAGCTCCTCCCAGGCTCTACCTGGGCTCTTATCCACAGAATCACAGAATGAACTAGGTTGGAAAAGACCTTTGAGATCATCAAGTCCAACCAGCCTCTGAGTAGCACCTGCTGCGGGCAAAGCCTCCTGGGAGTACCAAACTGGTCCAGTGTTCCGATGTGGGAGAATAGGATGCTCTACAGAGCCACCTTGGTGCTGGCAAGCAGAGGAGTTACAAGGCTGCAGTGGGATGGGGTACAGTGGGAAAGAGTAATTGAAAGGGTTGGAGGTTTATATGAGGATCATCCACAGGGTGAATCTCAAGATTGGATTTGTCATAGAGAAATCCCATTTTGTTATTCCAAATTATCTTGGTTCCTGTTCGGTTCTGTGTAGGTGGAGATGTATGTAAATGTGAATGTGATACATGTACACACAGAGCATAGCCAGACAGCCACCCCTAAAACCATCTGGCTTCCCTCGCCCTTGCTACTGGCTCCACTGTACCGGGGACTGATGTGATTCCACAGATCAGCAGGCACAGCTTGTCAGAGCGCACCTCATTCTGCCATCCTTTATGCCAGCTGGGAATGCAAAATGGGAAAATGCGGGGCCAGGGGATAGAGCACATCCTTTCCCCACCCACCCCCTTATTCCAGGAGGGAAAATGGGCTTTGGTGAAGCCCTGGCTCACACCAGCCCCACTCATCTCTCTCTTCAGGCTTGCTGTATTTCTTCTCCCTGCCTAATTTCCCTGTGAGGGAGTGTGGCTAGGCTCGCTTCCTCTCACAAAGCAAGATGTGAGGTTTGGGACTGCAGCTCCCAGAGAGCTGGGCTATACTGTCCTGTACCAAAGCCCAGCCATGTGGTGGCCTTGATGTTGCAGCACACAGTGAGTTCAAAATGGCAGGGAGGTACTCGTGTTGAGCACATCTCCCTTGTTATACTGGGTGGCCCAAGCCTGCTGACAGCTTTAATTCAGGAAGCTGATGGTGGCTCTCTACATACTGTGTCTGCCTGTTGGTTTGGCTGAGCTAGAAACACATCCCCTTCACTCCCTGTGGCATAGCCTTTTCAGGGTCACAGAGTGCCTCTGCTACCACGGGAATCATGCAGCCCCAAGCTCCCCTCCTCCACTTGCCCTTTTCCTCTCATGTTGCAGCCTAGAGAGCATCGCAGAGCAGCTTCTGAGGTCTGAGAGCCTGGCAGAAGCAGGATGACAGCGTCCCTGCCTGCAAGAGCCTCAGAGTTAGAGGGTGATGTCCAGTGGCCTTCATGGAGTCCATGCCCCAGGAAGGAGGCAGCAAGAATGTCTGCAGCTCTCCAGATGGTCCTTAGTACATGTGAGCAGCCCTACTCCTCTTTCTCTAGCCTGGTTCCTCGAACACAAATGTGCACTGTGGCAGAATATGGTTGTGTATGAGAGAGGCTGAGCTGGAACAGGCACTGGGGCTGAGACAGCCTTCTTGGTGATTGCTTTTCTTTATTTAGTATCTACTGCTGGAGGGCAGCTTAATCCTAGCACTTGCCTTTCTTCCCACATTAAATGCCATTGCTCAGACTCTACACACCTAGGTGCTAACAGACTAAACAAGATGAAGGACCAGGGGGTGTATAATTGTGATACCAATATATGTCACAGCTCACACAGCAGATAATTGGTGTGTGCCAAAAAGGTGGTGGTAAATGGCTCCCAGAGGAGATTTCTCCCTAGAAGAGCAGCATTTCACACCACCAGCCTCTGTAATGAGGGGAAAACTACGCATCCTTAGTCCCACGGGTCCCACCATGAGGTGCTGGCAACAGACTGCGGCAGCTCTCAAGCAGAGCAATTTGCCTTACTGGGGCAGTGGATACACCTCGTGCTTTCTCAGTTCGTTTTGACACTCTTCTACTGTGAGACCATATTTAAAGAAAAGAAATGAGTTAATTCTGCCAAACCAAAGAGTTTGCCATTTGATTGCAAGTTTTGGGAAGAGAGATAAAATGGGTTTTTTTCTCAGCCATGACCACTTAGAGTTTGGTTGAGACACTTCCCACCATAGCAGTGCAGTCTTTCAGAGCACACTGCTTTCTTAAGCCAACTTTTTGTTTTGGGTTATGTGGTTTTTGTGGTGGGTCTCAGGTTTCCTTGTCAGATTTGGGAGCTATGTGTCTGTCCTCAAAACTCCTGAGCATGTCTCACAAGCCCCCGTTGCTGCACACCTAAGTTAAGAGTTGTTTTTTAGGTATTGTTTTCTATTTCTCAGGGGCTGAGAAAATGCCAGTGAAATAGGACAGAGCTTGATGGAGAATGAATTTCTCTGGAGGAAAGAGAGAACCGCAGACGCCTGCCCTTCTATTCCTGTTTACCTTTGCTTTCAGGAGGTCAATTAAATTGTGGGCATAAACTTACATTGAGGTTTGCAAACTGATACTCACCAGAAGGTGTTCTGGCGTCACAGAGCATTTTGTGTTTCGGTTTCTTCTTTCACAGCTCCTTTATGACTCGGTAATAACTTGCAACACATGTATCACAGAAACATTTACACAACATTTTTTCAGCATCACAATTAAATTTAGTTGGCAAAATTCCCATGAAGATGTTTCTCTTGTGGAATGACCAACAATCCATTTCGAACTTGGACTTTCCCATTTTTTCTGTGTGGTACAGCTGCGGGATTTCTTCATAAGCACTGACTGAAAGGTTTATAGTTTTGGATTCTGTGTATGTTGAGAAGGGGGGGAAGGGAGAGTAATGGTTCAGGCAGAAAACATTCATTTGGCCTCTCTACCCACTCAGTTACCCCCTTTCACATGGGACATAACCACCCCGTGGAACTCGTTGCTGCAGGATATTGTGGAAAACAACCATCTCAGTGGCTCAAACAGCACAACAGAAGATGACAAGACTCTCATGGTCAAATACAGTGGTCTAGCCAAAGCTCCATCTCTGGACATGTCTGCAGTGCAAGCTGTCAGGTGCTAAAAGGGTGCAGATGGGAAAAGATTCCTCTGTCAAGGCCCAGTTTTTATACTTTAGTTGCTGTCAAAGCTAGGAGAATGAACTAGGTGGACTTTTGATCTGATCCAGTATAGCACTTAGTTCAAATTTACACTGGCTGGGAGTCAAACCTGGTTTCTATCACA
Organism: Gymnorhina tibicen; assembly: GCA_013399875.1. Taxonomy (NCBI): domain Eukaryota; kingdom Metazoa; phylum Chordata; class Aves; order Passeriformes; family Artamidae; genus Gymnorhina; species Gymnorhina tibicen. The sequence continues at coordinate 236,279 of VXAZ01005446.1, read as the reverse complement.
GTGTGTTGTGCAATTCTTGCTCTCATTTCCAGTGTTGTCCCCCCCATCCCACAGAGGTTAGTGAGTTTGTATCTCAAGGAAAAGAGAAAGTATTTTCTGACTGCAGTCACATTTGTACCACCAAGCCTTGCCCAGTTCTGCTTCTGAGTTCTTACTCAGAGAACTGCTTGCACTTACTTCAAAGAAAGTGCTTACATGCAGCTGACTTTAACAGATACCTTGGAGTGAGACTCCATCATCTCTCTATCTATGTGATAGCTGTCCCCTGATTTTATCATCCATTTTCTCAGTACTGGGCTCCAAAAGAGCCTCTCTTAGGCTCTCCCTTCCCACGGGTACTGTCCTGACACAGAACCCAAGACCTGCTATCTTAGGCCCTCAAGTCAGGAGGAGCTTTTCTTTGCTAGACTGACCTAAAGAGAAGAGTCAGCTAACTCAAGAAGAGCTTTCCAGCAAGAATTAATGGGATATAGTGTGTTTTTCAAATTCCCTTAGTAAAGCCCTGAAGTCAAAGGCAGAGGCTGGTAGCAATATCACGTGGAACTGTCTGGGGTTGTTGGGATTTCTGTCCACTCATCATCCAGGCTCTTCTACAAATCTGCAGTGTTGCATTTGTTGGCAAGTCTGTATTTTTAGCATCTTGAGATCCCTTACGTTATACAATACTCCTGAATTTCCCTGATCCCAGAGCTTGACATGCTTGCACCTTGTAATACTTATCCTTTGTTCCACGTTCCTCCTGGCAAGGCTCCCTCACTGGTCAGCAGCCCTCCTTCATTGCCATGTGCTGATTGCTTTAATGATCTAGAAAGGAAGATGTACAATAATACAAGAAGGATGTGTAATGAGGTAAGGAAGATGTATAAGGAGATTAAAGTGATGCAAATGCCTCCTGGATGAGAAAGGACTTGACAAAGCTTGGGGAGACACTCCTCAGTGGTTCAGTGAAGAGGGATGCCCATTGCAAGAGAAAGTCAGAGGGATGAAAACAAATAAAGGAATCCTGGAGCCCTTCTCTGACTTGTGCACTTTCTGAGGCTCTGAGTGATACGTAGCAATGCTTGGGGAGGAGGCTGGCACTGTAGTCATGGTGGGACCACTGCTGAGGTCCAAACACCTTTGTATCAGCTGCTATGAGCTACAGGTGTGCTCACCCACCCCTGCGGGAGATGACCCAGTGATAGGGGCAAGACCCTGAACGTTCCAGGATAAACATTGCCTCAGGAAGGTGAAAGAGAAAGGGAGTCATCAATATGAGTGTGCCAGTGGTCTTAAAGGGGACAGTTGGGAGCACCTGCCTTTTTCTCTCATAAGCACAAAAGTGATGGAGGAAAAAGAGTTAAAGAATGGGGAATTCCAGTGGAATACACATATTTTAACAGCAGCCATAAACTCAGCTGTAGTCAGAAAGGGCCTGGGTAGCTAAAAGGCACAGGGCCATTGCAAATAACAGTAAGTTATGCAATTTTTCTTCTCATTCTTGTTACTGGCTTCTGAGAGTTGCCCTAGGGAGTTTCCTTCTCAGGGAGCGGGGGGTGTATGTCTGACTTCAGTTATCTCTGTACCATCAGGCCAACTTCTATAATTTTGAAGGCAGTCAGCAAGGCTTAGAAATGCTGCAAATAATGACCACTTATGGCAGAAGGAGTATGAGTTATCCTGCTCCATGACCTGTCTTTGGCTGCTCATTGACTGAGCTGCTTAGCTGGCGGGTATACCCGTAACAGAGGATGAAGGGCAGAGATGTGCTTACTCCACACTTGACCCCTCCAAGTCCTGACATCTTTTCTAGGAAACTTGGTGCTGGCCACTGCCAGACATAGGATGGAAAGAGGGATTCATTCCACATGCACATTTCCATTTCTTTTGCTTCTCTGGTGCTGCAAGCACAGTTTCAGGCTTTGGCTACTACACCTGCCCTGACCTCCCATGCATTAATGTCTGCAGCAGCAGAAGAGAAACCTGGAGCACCCTGCATTTGATTGCCTGATTCCACCAGCTGCAAGCCTGGGGATGACCTAGCTGTCATGGTGACAGTCTGGAATAACCGCTGGACCTTCAGGGTGTAGGAAGAGGCTTAGATAGTGTCAGAGTGATTTGAAAGAGAAGCAAAAGATTGTCTGCTCCAGAGTCACTACAGGCTTTGTGCTGAGCGAGTTTGGTGGAGTCAGCAGTCCTCAGGACAGCTCAAGACTGTCATATCCCACCTGTCTGGGGACTCCAGCAATACTGAAAGCTGGCATTTGCTTTATTAATCAAGTGCTGTTTTCTTGTGGCTTTCTCTTAGCTGTAGTTATAGCCTGTCTAGTCATTAGCAGCTCCAGGCTGACACACAAGCAGCAGGAAGACTGCTCACCACTCATCAAATGCTGAGCTTATTTGCATGCTTTCAGTTTTCATGCAATTTTTAAAACTGCAAACAGATGTCATGAGATTTTTATCTCGTTACCTTCATATGGTTTTTATCCCCATTAAACTTTCAGAGAAATACTGCACGCCACCAAGTTTCTGGTCCAGAAACTGTAAGAAGCCCCATGCAACAGAACAGCCCAAAGCCAGGTAGCTTGGTTACATAGAAAGCCTAAATACTCCAGGACTGAAGTGTTGCACAAACTGGAGTCTTAACAGCTCAGACTGATCCAAGCTACAGAAAACTGTCTTCCTTTTTCATATGCTCTTCTTTCATTTACAGCTCAGAACACCTTGGTATGAAATTCTCTCCTCTCTCTTCTGGTGAACTACCTGCCTTCAGTGCACATTGTGTCAGCCCAAATCATTGTCTCTTCAGAGTAGTCCTTGTGGTTGGAAAGTGCTCTTGCCTATGTGCTACAGGCACACGGACTGGGGTGGCACCCCTGATGGGCTCCCCATCAGGCATCAAAGAGTCCCTGGTGAGTCTGGTGTTCCAGGCACCATGTCGAACCTTTGCTGTCTGCTACACAGCCCAGCAGAGGATTTGAAGTGGACTGGAGGGTATCAGAAGAGTTCCAGCACTCCAATGCAGGCATTAGAAGCTAGGCTTCCTTAACTCTGCTGCTCCCCATAGATTTAACTTCACTTACTGGAGCTCATGCCTCCGAGCAGCACCTGCACCTTTACAGGGGACCGTGCTGGTGCTCCTCTTTCAACAAAAATACCTCCTGCTTCTTTGAAGCTGGAATTGAACAAATCTTCCTTCAAGCTGCTTTATATTGCATCTAGTCCAGGCATCAGCAGGAAATTTTTCTGCATTTCTGCATTACTGTGCCAGCAACCAGGAACTGCAGCAGCATCCCAAGGTGAGGTCTGATCTCTTCACTCACATCATCAGCTTTCACAACACCATAAAATCGTCCTGTGCCCCAACAGACAAGGGGGCAAATCAGACAGACCTCTCCACTGTTCTGCCCAGGTGACAAGCACTATTCATACAACATCACTCTCTATGGGCTTTGACTGAGCCACACAGAGCCTCCTACAAACAAAGGGGATGAGACAGATTCTGCTATGAAGCACTCAGCATGTAAGGAGACAAAAGAGTGATGGGATCTGAGAGGAAACAAATAAAAAAGCCTTTTTTTTCAAGATCACAGAACAGGTCAGCAGCATTAGGTAACACAATGCTGAACTAAATACTCAAATGCAGGTGTTTCCTGTAGGACTCCTTCTGTAGATAATTTAGTCTACTGAGCAGGTTTTGTTACAGAAATATTTAGGAAGATGTTCACTGCTTTGATTCGGGTTCACAGGCACATCAAACGTTGCAGCTGTGTGTCATTGGAAGTGAAACGAACAACTGACAGTGTAGAATTGAGCAATCTGTCAAACTCATAAAACCCTTTTTGATTCCCATTTCTAGGAATAAAAGAAACATTTGTGCAATTGCATGAACTACTAAACATTCTCGCATTGTTACACTGTTAACTGCCTTCTGTACCAGATGGAGGAAGGGCCGTTAGACCTTTTTCCTTTTTCCAATCTGATTTTTGATAAGATTCTTTAAGACCCCTGTAAATCTTGTCAGAAAAAGTATTTGGCATTAAAAAAATTTGCTTAGGTGAGAAAGCTGGAATGTGGGGTGGTGTTCTGCAGAAACAGCCCACCCTTCTGGAGCATCCAGTCCGTGAGCTACTACGTCTGCCAAGGCAATTCTGACGAAATAGTCCCATCACCCAGTTTCCAAAGAAAATGTCAATTTTAAAAAATCCTTTTCTTCAGTTTTTCATTCCACTAAACTACTGAGCTGGAATATTGTGAAGGGATGCATGGATTTTGCTCTGGTTATTTGCAGAGCTGTTTCACATCAGGATCACCATTTTATCAATAGAAATGTAAATCACAGCTGAGCCAGTAGAAAAGGTGAGACAGCTAAGATGGCACGAATACATTGTTTCAAGCCTTTTGCTCAGAAAGCTTTTTCTATTTCTTTTCATAGACATCTCATATGTTGTTTTTTCTATTCCTTTTTTTTCTCACAAAACGTAATTAACTTAATCAGATTTTTCTTAAAGGAAGGAGCCCAGAGATAGGCTGAAGCCTCTCCTAAGCGCCTTTCTGTCTGGGAGGAATCCGAGTCCCAAATATTGAATGTTCCAGTCTGGCATGCTGAATGTCACACAAATATCAGCTGTAGTACAAGTGAAATGCTTTGGTGAATCATTGGACAGTGCCTGAAGCTGCTAACAGTTCAGTCCCATCCTATTGTTATGTTAGCAGCCCTGTTAAAAAAAAAACAGCCTGAAAATTATCAAGTGTAAAAATATGTAATAGATTAATTTACTGCAGACCTCCTAAGATTAACAAACACACCCTGAACTTCCCCTCTAAGATCAGCTACATTATTTTTATAAACATTTGTTATCACAACTGGCCTTTTTAGACAATTCAGAATTTGCACCCTGGGTAGACAACTACTTAAAAAAGGAAAACTCACCAGGCTTTCTCTATCTACACTTTATACTTGATCCACTTAGCTGCCTAGGTTTTTTTCTGGGAGCAGAAGCATGCACCACTTCCATCATTTCATGGCAAGACTCTCACCACTTTCCAGACATGGAGATTCCTGAGGAGAACAGAGATATCTTAGGGGATCAGAGACATCTTTGGCTGTGGACCTGTTTCCTGCTGAGCAGTGAATTGCAATACCATCTTCTCTAAAATGAGAAAATATCCACTCATGCAACAACCAGGTGGGCTACACTCCCTCCAAAAAGGGGTGCAAATCCCACTTGTTCAAAATCCTGAACAAGTGTTTATCATGCACTACTCAAGAAAGAGAAGCGAGTGTCAGGTTTAGAGCCTACTTCCTAAATGACACAATAAGAACTGAAAGAAACTGCCCTTTTCAGAAAGGCAATATCAGCGTGGGTGATAATTTTTTGGATTTTAAGGCCAATGAGGCCTACATAGTTCATGACACAGACCAAAACACCGACTCGCAAAGCAGGAGCTCAGTTATAGCCATACTTTACAGAATCTTGTGCTGTGTTGGCAGGTAAAATTAATTTAAATAAGGGAGAGGCACATGGTTGGTGTCTGCTTGAGGCTATAAAGCAGTGCTTAAACTTGCACGTAAGTAAGGAAATACAAGCCTAATGGAGAAAAATGTGAAGCTGACACAGCGAGGTGGCTGCAGTCACGGCTCGTGTAGCAGCAGTACAAAGGACGTCTGCAAAAGAGTGGGTGATGAAGTGAGGCTCAGTGGCATGTGGATGTATTTTTCTTACACAGCTTGTTCAATTCATTTATTCCATGTTGGCTGGTGCCACCTCTCCCAGAGACTTCAGGACACCTCTCAGTCACGGGTTTTCAGAGTGGTTTCAGCTGTGGTGTCACTGTCTACCTTCACCAAGCAGCCACAGCCTGCAATCACCTGCAGCATCGTGTCCCAGCCAAACTTCTCCATAACCACAGCCAGCCAGTCTCTTCGTTAAACAGCTTCCCCTTGGACTGACACAATGCTCATTTTCCCATGTCTGCCGTGCCTTCTAGCCAGTCGCCCACTTGCCACAGCTGGAACAGGGGCTGCCCTAGCTGGGACCAGGGACAACAGCTACAGCTGGCACAAAATGAGGGGTGGTTCAGACAAAGCCAGTGAAAATACCGCGGTTCACCCTATGAAGACAAACGCAGTCCTGTCATTCTTGAGCTCTGCCCCGTGCTTTAGATGTGCACCACCTCTTTTCCCATCTCACCATTTCTCCAACATCCATTACAACACAAGCTTCCCCAGCTGGCCTGTGACCTCCCAAACACCTCAAGCCAGAAGCACCCTGGCCACAGGCAGTATTTCTCATTCAATTTTTTGTTTGTTTTATTAAAATACTAACAGTAAATACATTAATTAGTAAGATAGAGCAAGTAGGAAACACAAGGCAGGATGGAAAGGTTTGACCAGCTATAAATAGCTGACAAAATAAACAGGCAACTGTGAACCATAGGCTGTGAGACTGGGTTTCACATGGAGGCAGCACCTGCTGCTGGGAGACTTCCATCGGTTTGTTTGTTTGCTTTTAAACAAAAATTATTTACAAGGATGGACTCCAGGCTGAGAGATTTGCCACTTTCTGGGAAAACATTAATACTTAGTCATCACTGGCAGGTGTTTTTCTACATCCTGTGCAGAACTTGGAAGCACTTATGGGGTGCAGAGGCTTAAGCATTATTTTTTCCCAGGAAGGCAGGTTGTCAAGGACAGGAGGGATCACCCAGTACAGCTCTCAGAGTGGCTATCCCAGGTTGACAAACGTGGCATCTTCCTGCAGTCACTGCAATGACTCCTGGTCTCAGGCCTCCACTCAAAGACCAGTGACTGCGGCTGCTTCCACACAGACTAATCCCACTTTCCCCCAGGCTATAAAGGGATGCACGCTTTTCTCAGCCATGCAAACATCACAGCCCCTTAAGAAGGTGACTGCACTCACCACCCCCCTGGGACAGTCCCTGTGGGTGAGGTGCTTGGGTGAGTGGGGTATTTTTCAGTCAAGGCTCCACCTGGATGAAGAAAAAGTAGGAATTCTTAGCCTTACTAATGCTCTGCCACTGAATTTCAGCCATCACTGCAGTTGAGCTCTGTAACTTGTTTTTATCTCCCAGAAAATCAGCCTGTCTGGACACAAAGCCAACAAGAGATGGTGAGCCCCACACAACGTCCACACATACTCTGTTTCAATGTATGCCAGTACCCCCTGTGCAACATGCCTCATTTCTTATTTACATTTGCCAGGCTTGAAACTGCAACCCCTGTTGCTCGTTATGCCTCTCTCTCCTAGATTAAAGAGCCCTAAAATGTCACCCTTTCAGTGTTATCATCTGCCCTCTGCTATTATTGCCTCTCAGTAAATAAAAGGGACTTCCCAGTCATTATTTTATACCCCACAATGACAGTGCTTTTTCAGATCAATTAGTTTTCACTCCTCTTATCTGCATTCAAGCTTCACCTCCCTTTCAGTGTTTCCATTGCCTGCTCGGGGACCTTTCCTGTGTCTCCTCTGACCTCTGGGAGAGGAGCTGAGCTGACTCAAAAGGGGAGCTTGGCGTGAGGACATCCGATCTGCTTACGGACCCGCCAACCTAATGTCGAACACGGCCAATGCCTTTGTGCGTGTCTGAGCTTCTCACTGCACATCCTGGGAAGATAACGATTGCTGGCTTGCCTGTAAAGTTACATCCCCTTTAGCACGATCAGCTTGTACAAACCACATCAGTTTTTGTGACTGGGTACTTACCTATAAGGATTTTCATCCTCTACCTTGTGCACAATTGCCTTTCAATAGGAACCTCTCAATGGAAACCATCTTATTTCACTTTCCCTTTCTATCCTGAAATACCTAAAAACATCAGGGCAAAATCTTTTTCTGCAAACAACTGCAAAAACTAACTTGACTGGGGATGGTCTTTGGATTTTCTCCCTCTCTCTTCCAAATTAGTATTTTTTCATTCTGGCAAATACCCACCCTATTCCCACCCAACACACAGAAACCTGAAACTAATCTTAAGTAGGTCAGACCAACTTCATTGTCCATCCTGAGAAAAGTTTAAAATGTAAGCTGTCAACAACGCATAGTTTAAAGCACATTGAAAGCCATTGAAGGCCAATTTGGACTATATGACAGTGAAATGTTTTTTAAGGGATGGTAGGAAACTGTGTTTATATTTTAAATATAGCTTTTCAACCCCCTGGTATGGTTTTACAAAGTAGGAGCAGCATCACTGTTCCCTAAAATATCCTAACCACATCATGTTAGAAATGGAGCTTTACTACCTCACTTTGTTTCCTAGCTACCGACATTTTTTTTAGCTTAGTAGTAGAGACGAGCAGTGAAATTTGGCATTCAGACTGCAGCTTCATAAAAGCCTTAAAAAACCTCATGCATATATACATATCTATCTATCTATACATCTGTAACAATTACAGTTGCTAGCACAATTCTCTTTTCAGAAATGTTTCAGTTACTAACGTCCATCCTGGTTATCCACTCATTCCCATCCTGGGGCCCCTGCCAGCCTAGTCCTGGACCTCCCCCCCCCAGTTCTGCCCCTACCTCACAGCCCCCTCCACCCCAGCCCCCCAGCTTTGCCCTACACCCCTTTCCCACCCCAGCCCCATCTGCTGTCGGAGCATTCTCTCTTCTCTCCTCTCACCCTTTACAGCTCTACCAGTCCCTTTACATTCATCACATTAAAGAAAACATTTCATGGTCATCTCTTTTATCTCCTTCAGTGAACAGTTAATCAGAAAAAATGCTTTCATGTTGCTAAATCAGGGCCAGTGGGCAAAGTCAGGCTGACAAGAGACATTTTCCTCTGCTACGAACCTGGGCTAAATAGTATTAATTACAGAGGCTGGGCTTTGATTGCTGGAGTGTGGTGGGGCTGGTGAGACCTCCCTCCTCCCCCTCTGCTCCCTCCCACCACAGACCCACACTACGCCTCCCTACCTGCCTGCCCTTTGCCAGCATCCCCATCTCATGTCACAGCACAGCTGCAAGTGGGATCCCCTAAATCTTCACCTGGGCTGCTCAGACAGTAACTCTGGAAGAGTCAGGTCCCTGGGCTGGAGGACAGTCTAGCTGGGTGGTTGGGGTGTCCCTGTCCTTGCCTCCCCCATGCTTGTCTGCCCAAGGCAATGTCTTTTCCAGGACAGAAACTGCTTCTTTCTATGTGTTTCAAAGAACCTGAGTTCTGGGAGGCAACTCAGTCGACATCACCCCATACAGTGTTTCTCAGCCTGTGGTCTGTGGGCCACAAGTCGTCTGTCAGATGTCAAAGGGACTGCAGAATGACTGCAGACAATTTTTTGGGACAGACATATCCATCCTCACACATGCCACAAAGGAGCAAAGACAACAGGCAGTGGGAGCAGAAGGCAAATTGAGGACAATGTGCTACAACTCAGTCCTCCGTGGGGTGGTCCAAAGGTGTTTATTGCTCTTTCAAAGAAAGAAAAAAAAAGAGGCCAGACTAGCCCCACAGACACAAGAGGCCCATCTCTGCACATCTCCAAGGACATTATGAAGGAAATGATGCTGTGCCCCAATCTGTTGGCAATAGTATCCCCCACGTCTCCCAGGTGGAAGGCGACAACCTTCCATGCCAAAGGTGGCATCAGCAAACAACTGGTTACCAATTCCGCTGAATTGGCTTCCCACAAATTAGCAGAACAGGCCAAATCCCCAGACAAAATTAATCACAGCTGAAACACTCTGCTTTTTAGAGACAGAATGCCACTGACTGCTTTCCCCGTCCCTCTCCGAGCTGAGCAGGACTTTACAAAAGTGACCACAAGAGGAATTTTCAGGGCGGTCACTCTCTGCTTCAGAGACCTTCCCTTGGGATGGGTGGCACAGCCAGAGGCCTGACTCAAGCTGTGGTTTAAGCTGATTAAGGTGACTGTCCCTGGTGACCCATGGTGCCAAGCCCTGATCCCATGCAGCTCATGGGCAGCGTAATGGGAGCACACCACTCCAGGAAAAAGGCACCTCCAGATTCACTACAAAACTCATCTGGAGCAGCCAGGTGGGACAACATTTTTAAATGCTTTTTTATTTGTTTTGAGTGTTTGCTGCTGTATATGAAGACCTGTTTCTCCAGCCACTGTGAGCTGGAGTGTGAGCCCAGCTGGATGACCTTTGCAACTTGGGGTCCCACATTCCCATCCTGATCCTGAAGACTCCATGTCTTTCCTCCTCCATGCTGCATCTGGTTTCCACAGGCTCACCCTGCCTCCTGAGTCGATGCTTTGCTCTACCCTGCACAAGCACAGAGGGAAGCAGAAGGGGTAGATCTGGTCCATTTTTCCCCAGTCCACACTCTCATCTCCTATGTGCTCTTCTCAAGGACACATGGATGTGGTTTTCCCAGACAGCAACAACAGGTTGGAGTCTCCACCAGGGCAAATCAGCACATGGCCTTGAAGGTCTGCCAGCATAGTCTAGCCTCTTAGACTCATTTCCTCTGAAAAGCAAAGAATTGGAGAATTTGGAAAACACCTGGGGTGATCAGGGCCCAGCAACCAAAGTCAGCTGAACCTTCATAGAACAGTAGCTTGCATGGATCCAGATGCACAGACAAGTTTACTCTTAAGTTTTTTGGCAACAGGGCCCTTTGAACTACCTGGATCTCTAGGGCAAAATACCTCAGACTTGTCAATAGCTTCATTCGCACCTTCAAATCACAGTGTAGCATTTAAGATAGTGAAATAGCCAAGTAACCCAACTAGGTAGTTGTCCCCGTGCTACTCCTCTCCATACTCAAATGTGTTTTAAGCTGAGAGTGCTGTATTTGTAGAATACAGTGTAGCAGTTACTGTGCAACACTGTTGAGGAGGCAGAAATATGCATTTTTCTGTCTCGGAGGGCAGTGCAGAGCCTAGGGGATAAACACATCCTCAGGCAACATGCAATAGTGAGGGAAGCTAAGGCTTGAGTGGCCATTGCTGAGTTTAGAGTTAAGAGCCTGCTGATATGAGTGACAGCTCGGAGGCCACGTTGCAGCATAATTCAGATTACGAACAATGCAGCGGCTTTTTATATTAACTTCAGATATTTAGGGCTCTCTTCATTGCCAGAAANTTTTTTTAACAGTGAAAATGTAGAAGATAAGAACAGCCTGGATCAAATTAAGCCTCCATCTCACCCAAAGTTTTCTGGCAGGCCGGTTTTTGGTTGCTTCTGAGAGAAAGGCAAGAAGCTTTGCATCAGTGGGATAATGTGCTTTCAAAAGAGTTTCTTCCTCAGAAGTTGTCTCTCTTGCTTAGAAGTTGTCTTCTGCCTTGAGGCAGGGAGGTTTCTGTCCGAAGCTACTTGATTTGACTTTGTTCTTTGTTTATTTTCAGCTCTGCAGGCTGTCACTGTGAATAATGGGTCTTTGGTGCTGGAACACAATTCTCAGATGAATATTGTCTTCCATGGTAAATTCCAGAGCTGCTCAACTGCAGAATACATCTTACCTTCATGGAGCGGGTGGCTGGTGCCTTTGGAGATGGTACAGGGTGCCCATACAGCACGTCCCTGCCAGTGCACAGAAGGTCATAACTCCTTGCTGAAGTTCTACCTGTGAGAGCCAGGCCGTCCTCCAGCCTGAGCAATGAGCTGGGCCTGCCTGAAGCTCTCCTGAGCTCCACACTTGGGAATCTGCTGCCACATGGTGGCATACACTCTCTCTTCCTGGCCCTAGGAATCCCTCCTTGGCTTCCAAGAGGTAGCACATGTGGAAAGAGCACTTCTGAGCTCTTCATTGTAACTAGCTCATCAAGTTTCCAGGGACCCATTCTGGAGCTGCTAGAAGCTTTTCCAAGAGCATTGTTTCCTGTTTGGAGATACACAAAAGTATGAGGAATGCTGGCAAAAAATCTGAGAGGATCTCAGGTGCTTTGGGGTCAGCAGGTAGGATTTGTTAATGAAAGACTTTTACCTAACCTGAAAACACTAGAAGTATTTCTACAAAGCAGACCAAGGTCTGCATCCATCTCCTTGAATTTCTTGTCTGCAGCAGATGCAAAGGCAGCACCAGGCAGGAAAAGAAACTACAGAGATTATTCCTCTTCCTGACAAAGACTGAAAAGCAGAAAGGTGGTTGTCACAGGAGCTGGTGGAGAGCATCACTCGCTCTGTCTGTGTGCAGCACTTTCAGTTTTCAACGCTGTGTTTCACTCCTTGAGGCCACAGGTTGCTTTGTCCTGGGTCAGGCAGCTGCGTGCTAGAGAGGATGCATTTGCAAGGCAGCTGCTCAAAACAAGGCTGACTGCTTCCTTCCAGAAGGGTGGTGGCACCTGTGGGTGGAAAATCCATGGGAAGTGTCCTGGGGCCACCTTTGCTCTGGAGGCCATGAGGCAGCATGCTCAGAGCCTGTTGTTCACCCTGTGCACAGTGCTGGAGAGGGCAGCTTTGCGCAGCAGGCGTGGCTGGCTGGGAGACGCAAGGAGCCATCCAGCCAAAGAGGGAGGGCGGCAGAGCAATGCACCTGCCCAAAGGGTCACCTCAGTAGAGCCACCAAGTTTGCAAAGGACTTTGGGGAACTGGGCCCAAACCAATAATGCCTGGAGTCTGGAACAGAAAGACTGATGCCTGGCGTTGACAGCATTCCTGCTCTCCTCCACGTCAAGACAAAGTTGAAGTCCACCCAGCAGCAGCTCCTGGATGCAGGAAAAATACAGATTCTGTGAAAATGCTGAGTTTCCAATGGTGACCTTCCTCCCATCCCATCACAACCCATGCTCAGTGGTAAAAGCTGCACCTATTTCCTCTTCCAGCTTCACTCCCGCTGCGGTCCTCTGGCAGTGAGAGTAATGCAGGAAGCAACACAGGATGGGCACAGTGACGCTGGGAGCAGTAAAGTGTGAGAAAATAAGGATGGGGAGGTGTGACCCCTAAGGAGGAAGAGGGACTGTCCAAGAAACAGAATGGACAGGGGGAAAGGAATAAAGGGGCTATGGGCAACATATTAGGAAACTCTGTGTTGTGGTGGGATCTCTGTGTTGGCAGGACACTGGTGCCCAGAGACACTGAGTACTCAGGCCTGCAGAACAGGGACTGGAAGGACCATCTCTCCCACAAGCCAAGCAGATGTCTTCATGACACATCACAGAGCTTCTCCATCTCCTGCCTCTGCTGTTCCTCAGCTGCCTGAGCGGTAAGGGAGGAAGGGATGGCCAAGGAAGGGGATTTTGCAAATGCTGGGACAAAATAGGCAATGAGGCTGTTACAAGCTCAATTGCTGTCATTCCATACGGTTTGATGTCCTATGGCAGTACATGCAGTTAAGAGGGAGGCTTTAAGATTACCAGTATCCAGCTGTGGAGCATGCAGGCACCCAGCAAGAGCCCCAGGACCATGCCGTGGACTGCATGGCAGGAGTAAGGCCACTTACTGTCAGCTGTGCCCCTCTTCCTCTCCTCGTGGAGATGGGCTAGCCCTCTGCCCTAGATCCTCTGTCCTCATTGCTGCTCTCTGCTCTTGCCTGCTGCATTTTATTTCATGGAAAAGGATTCACCATGTGGGGCAGAGGCCACATCTGTGCCCTGGGGGATCGTGCTCTGCCTAGGAGACCTCAGAGAGCAGGGTAACCCACCTGGGTGATTAACAGTGGTGGAAGGCGCTGCAGAAGTGCTCAGGTTGATTCCCCACAGAGGCACTGTGTGAACAGGCAAACACATCAAAGGCTGTCTCCCTTTCGTCTCACTGCTCCGAGCAGACAGCTCCGAAGCATCTCTTCCAAGGACAATATGGGGGAGAACTCTAAAAACCTTACAGTGTGGAGCCGTGCCAGCGCTCCCAGTGGCCGCTCTGGCGGCAGCTAAAGGGGCGCCTTCTCTGCTTCCACCCTAATTGCCCTTAATTGGCTCCTGCCTGCTGGCAGCAGAACGGCAAGGGCTCTCCAAGGATCACTGCACAAGAGTGACAACGTTTGGAGAAGGATTGTCAGCCCCTGCCTTGCCCCACCTCCATCCCACTTTCCCCCACCCACCAGAGCAATACAACAACCTTTCCAAGCAAGAGACTTTTTTCTGTCACTACATAACTTTTTCATTCCAGGCCTTGCTCTGGAGGGGGCCTTGCTAGGGAGCTGGGGCAGGGGGGCAGGGCAGGGTCTGTGTCCCAAACCCAGAGGAGGGAGTGTGTGGTGGCCTCGGGCTAAGGGGGACATAAGCATTGGCCCTTCGTACAGCACTGTGGCCACGGTGCCCAAGAGCACGTGTCAGTGCAGTGAGCCCTGCTGCTCTGCTCTGTGCCAGAGCTTCCTGTGCAGGTGACCAGAGCTTTGAGTTCCCCCACTGCAGAACCAGCAAACCAGATTATGCCCACAAAATCCCAGTTTCCCTAGAGAGAGGTGCTGCTGTCCCAGGGCAGCCAGGTGGGAATAGGGCTGCATCCCAGTGTGATCTCCTGGCTATGGCCTGCACTGTTATCTTGGGGATGTGGAGAGGTGATAGAGAGGGCTCTTCTCTGCCCCTACTCCATGTCCCAGTGCTGCTGGGTGAGGGCACATGAAGCAGAGGGTCCCTGAAACCCGCCTTCCCTAGAAAGGGTTCTCCAGGACATGCTGGCCCTTGGCTCATCTGGCTCCAGTTTCCTGTGGCAGACCTCCCTGCACTTTCCCCTCTCCACCTGACACCCACACAAGCCATTACCTCGTCTCAATAGAACGGTGGGAAGCCGCAAGACAAAAAGCACCTTGTAGGTCTGACCAGGCATGTGCCCATCAGACTGCTTCCCTGCTCCTGCTCCCAGCCAGGACAAACTCTTGTTGCAACAGCAAAATACAGCCGAGCATCTTCCCAGTCCCTCATGGTTACCCACATCCCAGCCAGGGCCAGTATCTGCAGGCATCACATGAGCAACATGCTCCACGGCAAGCTGGCAGGGGCATGGAAACGCAAACGGGACACAAATTCAGTTCTGATGGAGGGAGCTGCAATGTCTTTCCCACTGAGGTTATTTTCAAACTGTTTATCAAAGGCTTACTGCTCTTGGCAGCAGGGTGGGCTATTTTTGGATGCCTGCTTCACCTCTCCACGGAGATGTGCTGGCATAGGCTTGTCCCTTCTTTTGCCTGGCACCCTCAGACCTCCCGTGGTCTCTGAGGTTTGCCCTGCTATGGTCACTGCTGTTTGCTTCCTCGCACATCGAGGGACTTTTTAAGCAGGAGGTCTGAGCTCAGGCACAGCCTCATTGTAAGTCCTTATTAGCAAAGCCCCTCTCATCCTTTCCTGCTGTCAGTGGTGACACAGCTGCTTGGGTACGGGCAAAACACACACTTGCACGTGCTATTCTCCTTCAGGATTGGTGGCTTTGTTCTGACCTAAGCCTGGTACCCTGGAGCTTTGCATTCAAGTTTTGTCCCTGCTATTGACTTGCCACTTGCTGCTGCCATGTCTCTTCGCCCCTCTAGAAGAGTGAGGCCATGTCTCCCTACTCCACGGGATTGCTGGGACAAGTAATTGGGACAGGATGACTGAAAACTCCACGCTGTCCTCACAGGGCCTCTTCTCTGTGGATGAGTGAAGGACACGACAAGTTTCACTGAGGTGCAACATTGGCAAAGGTGGTCTGGTGAGGCTGGGCTCAAAGCAAGTGCAGGGAGGCAACAGGGGTGCGTGGAAATGCAGTAGCTGTGTGTTGGAATCAGTGAAAGCACAGACTGGAATGGGAATGCAAAGCAAGCCATCAGGCTCTGAGGTTAATAATAGGCTGTCTGAGTCTTGACTGTGTAAAAGAAAATCAGTCCTTAAAAGAAGCTCACTGGCAGCTTGGCCCTGACAGAATTATCCACGGGAGCCCAAACAAATGACTGGCCTCATTACCGACCCACAGCCTCAAGCATGGCTTGAGACATGCTGGGCTCACATAAAGAAATCAGCACTGTCCACACTGCCCCTGCAGTACCAGAGAAAAGGACTTGGAGAAGTTTCCCAAGAACATCAACAAATTCAGTGATTTCCTTTTGTTACCAAAGCACAAACCTTCTGCTGAAGGAAGATTTTCTTCATTCAAATATGATTTTGGAGAGCCAAAAGTACGTGCAGGCCAGGAGATTCTCCTCCAGGAATGAGGACAGAAGAAAGCCAGCGCTGGCATTTGTGAGGTTTGTACTCATTTGTGAGATCTGTACTCAAAGAGAACGGATGTGTCTTTTCTTACAGGAAGTGACTGGATGAAAAGGTGAAAACCACTTACTTGGGCTGGTTGGAAAGCTCCGGGCTATACAAGCACACATAATTGTACTCTCCAGCCCTGAGAGTTAATGGACAGAATTCTCTGAAATGAGAGACTGGCTCAAGCTTAGGAGAAAATGAGGTGGGGCCCATTGTGATCTGTGACATTCACCACCCAGTCAGCCCTATGGCCTCACTGGTCATCATCTCCGTGGGCAAGATAGCCAGAGGGTACTGGAATTGCTGCCAGCAAAGAGCTCAGGGGGAAAATCCTCGGGGTAAAGAATCGAGGGACAAATGCCAAAGGAGAAACATGGATGAGGGAAGGGAGATGCGCCTCCAGGCTGAGGACACAGAACTATATCCAACAGCACCCACAAGTGCTGGAGTGTGTGTAAGACCGCTATGCCAGCACAAGGCAGTGTGTCTGGGAAAACAGGCATTCTGATTTCTAAGCAAGTCAGGAACAAAATGGGCAAGGTCACTAAGCAGCTCCTGCAGACACGCACCAGGGGAGGTGACAGCAGCATGTGGCTGGCTGTGGTGGCCAGCACTGTAAGCGTGGCCAGGGCAAGCTTCACGGGGAGCACATGCTCATGGAGCGAGTCCCGCTGGTGCACGGAGGCTGCTGGCACAACATGTATTGCTGGCATGAGGGCTCACTGAGGCAAGTTGCCCCCTGACATCTGTGGGCAAGTTGGATGTGAGCAGACATTCCCGTGGTGAGTGAGGGTGATGCCATGTGGTACAGTCAGAAAGACACATTCACCATGAGAGGGTGCAGAGCAAAAATCATACCCCTGACCTTTTCTCTTAGTAACAGCAGGAGACTCACTATGAACAGTAGGGTGATTGGGAAGTCCAGGGCAGTGACCATAAGAACCTGAGCCTGCCTGGATGAGGAATGAGTTCACTGTTCCCAGTCAGAGAACTCAACAGGACAGAGTTTCTGGAAGGGAAACAAATGGAAGGTAAAAATAAAAGAAAGAAAGAAAGAAAGAAAGAAAGAAAGAAAGAAAGAAAGAAAGAAAGAAAGAAGGAGAAAGAAAGAAAGAAAGAGAAAGAAAGAAAGAAAGAAAGAAAGAAAGAAAGAGAAAGAAAGAAAGAAAGAAAGAAAGAAAGAAAGAAAAAGAAAGAAAGAAAGAAAGAAAGAAAGAAAGAAAGAAAGAAAGAAAGAGAAAGAAAGAAAGAAAGAAAGTATCAAATGTGCTGTTGCTGTAAGCAAGAGTCACAGGTTAATGAAAGCAAAACTCATAGCTGCCCTTCAAACCTTGAGTCAGAGTCCACACCTGGCTGCCTTCTGCCCTGGATCACCTACAAAAGAGAGATGGAGAAAAATGATTCATCAGAGGGCTTTGCACAGAACTGTGGCCAAGAGTCTGCCATAGTACCTTTGCCTTTCTGGGGTCATGACAATACAGGGGTAGGTTTCCCTGATATCAGTGCAAAGAGTGCAGGCTGGAAAAGCTGGGAAAAAAGAACTTGGTGCAAGATGGAAAAGAGGCAGGGATTTGAAGGAACAGTGGGGAGAAGGACATCATCCCGGACATCACAGGGAACACTAGCAAACACAAATGCAAGCAACCCTTGCACACTACTAGTGTGCAGAAGGGTCCTGGCGTTTCCCTTTTAATCCTCCATCCATCATTTGAGTTGACAACATATGGGGCCTGCATATAGGCCCCTTCATCTGATGGTGCTTCTGTCACAGAGTTCCTCATCACCAGCCACCACTGTGTTTCATACAATGTCCTGATGGGTCAGCCACCTACCCCAAAATCTGGTCCAGGCCACCCAGCCCTATGTGTCACAGCAAGACCCTGATGTGACACAGGGAAGGAGGGGAAGCAATGACTTAGTCCATGTTGGCAGAGGCCCAGGGGTCCCAGCCCCACCTGGCAGCAGAACCCTTCTGCTTTGGGCAGCGGGAGCCAGGACAAAGACACAATCCTAGGCACAGCAGCTGCTTGGAGCACGCTGCCCCCCCATGGGGGACATGCTCCCTGCCTGGCACGGAGACCGTCCGCTCCTTCTTTGTGGCATGAAACAAAGAGCAGAAGGAGGGAAGGAAGTGACTTCTCTGGAAGCGATTGTGGTGGTGGGATGAGCACCCATCTCTCTGCAAACAGACCAAGCAGTGATGCCCCCAGCCCTTCTCCCATTCCCTAATGCCTCCCATTCACTGCTGGCATCCCCTCTTTCTGTGCCCTCCGCCTCTCCTTATGCAACAGGGCGAATGGGAAAAAAAGCAGCAAAAAGAAAGCCAGAGCGAGGGAGGGAGGAAGCCGATGGGGCACTGGCTGGCAGGCAGACAAGGAGCGCGGCAGGGGCGGCTGGGAGCCCGGGACACGCGGCCCCTGCCAGGCCTTCTGGGCTGCGGGCATGTACGTGCGGTCAGCAACGTGCGAGCGCTGCGAGCGGGGCCGGGCACACGCGCGGCTGTGCCGAGCACCCGGGCTGGCAGCCGCCCTGCCCTCGGCCGGGGCGCGGGGGCTCCGTGCGGCAGCCCCCATCACCGGCAGGCAGCAGGGCAGCCGGGGGGTGACTGGCTGCTCGTCCCCGTCCCGGGGCTGCACCTGCCCCAAGGGCAGCGCCTGCCCCCGCGCGCATCCCCGGCCGCTGCCACCCAGGTGCTCGCGAGTTTCCAAGCGGGCAGGTGCGTGGTTCTGTCTCACCAGCCGGCTCGCCGGGTTGGACCTAAGAGGGAGAAGTAGTGACCTCCGCTGTCCCAAGGCCACGTGCCTCCTCCCGCTGGCCCGTGTGCGATGCCGTGCCGGGGATCACGCTGCTGCTGCTGCTCCCTTCTGCTTGTGTCAGCAGTTCCAGAGCGGTTCCCAGCCCGGCGCAGCTCCCACAGAGCACCAAGGCTCCCTCCCTCCGCTCAACCTCCTGCATCCTGGCCACCTCCTGCACCCCCGTTTGGGAGCATCCCGCCCTGCTCCCACTTCTCACCCGCCAATTCAGGAGCAAAAGGAAGTCTCACTTGTATTCCCCACACAAAAATGCCTCCCCAGATCACCCAATATTCATATTCCACACTCAGACACAATTTCCCCTGTATTCATAGGGAAGGGAAGGGAAGGGAAGGGAAGGGAAGGGAAGGGAAGGGAAGGGAAGGGAAGGGAAGGGAAGGGAAGGGAAGGGAAGGGAAGGGAAGGGAAGGGAAGGGAAGGGAAGGGAAGGGAAGGGAAGGGAAGGGACTGACACAGTGGAGCACTTCAGAAGACACGGTTTCTTTGTGTGCACCTCTGTGCATTATGTCACAGGCCAACTGAGAGTTAAGTCTTAGTCTCCTTCTTCTCCTCACCTCCTGGAAATGAATGAGGTTTCCAGATATTTTGGAGACGGTTGGTGTGCTGCATCCATGAGTCAGCAGCTGTCAGTAACAGTTACATACTCGTGGGTAACACTGCTGGGGTAGGAAAGTCCCTGGAATATCACACACCGGACAATAGGCACGTAGTGACTTGATTACTCAAACCCACCCTTGGCACCACTAAGAATATACCCACACCACAACCCAGGTGTCCCTAGGTCCCAGACAGCACGGACAGCACGTAGCATTTCTGCTCTCCCAAGAGGTAGCAACAGTGTAGCCATGCAGGGATAGAGCCCGCAGCAGCTCCTGTGGGTCACCACTCTGCGGCCAGTGCCTGTCAGCTGTGTTTCTCTGCTATTTGCATCTGCATCTGCACACTTTTGGGATATCCAACCCAAACAACTGCTCCTCAGAGGGGAGGGATTTCAGCAGCCGAGATCCTCTGAGAAAGATATTCATCCTGCAGCAGACAAACCCAATGGGAAGCGGTAGCACATGGGTTCAGGGGTGGCTGGTGCCTTTTCAGGGTACTGAGATGCTCCTGGGCAGCAAGTTATGTCCCTTGCTGGGTGTCACTTGCAGACCAGCCCAATGGGCATTGTCGTAGAGCCCTGGTTCTTTGCAGGGGAAACACAAAGAAGACTGTGGGCAGGGAGAGGCAAATGTCATGGGGAGGCAGGAACACCAGCTTCAATCGTGCTTGTAAATATTTTATTCGTTTCTCGGTTACTCACTGCAGAAGACCACTATCCTGCCTCTGGCTATCAGAGAGCAAAAGCATTTAAGAGCATTAAGTGTATAAGCAGGCCTGACACGTAACAACTGCTGCGTGAAGGCAGCACTTTTCAACTTCATGTCCTCACTGTGGCTCTCTAGCCCAGCCCCGAGGCCCTGGCTCTGCCCCTGCCCCTCACCCCTGCCCTGAAGCATGCCTGACTGCCACCTAACACGTCATGTACACAGCAGATTTGTAATTCATCCTTCTAGCCACAGCAAAGTAGGGGGTGCCAAACAATAACCCAGGTTTCTTGAAGCGGATGAGTAATTATGTGTCTATAAAACTGGAAAAAGCTAGATTGGCGATGGGCTGCCACCACATTCCCTTCAATGGAGGCAAATGAGGCAGATCTAATCACATCCTTCATTCACTGCATCCTGCAAACTGCCTTTGCACTGCTCAGTGAGGAAGAGTGAGCCTCTGATCCAGGTAGCCTGAGCAGAGCAGCTAAGATGGGTAGATATGCAAACAAAGTCCAAGCTCCTGGGTCCAAACCAGCTCTGGAGCGCTCTCCAATTATGTGGGCTGTTCAGTTCTGCACTTCTAGTGGAAAGGCATCTTGCCCTGTTGGCCAAGGCATTGCAAGGTCCAACAAAAGCAAGTTGGACTTCATTTCAGACTATTGGGCACAGTGCTGGGGTGACACGGCAACCTCTCTGCCACCAAGGAGGCAAGCAGGTCACTGGGAAAGAGGAAGAAGAGGGGCCAAGAAGTAGCAGGTGGGAAGCTGGGATGAGTCGAAAGCAGGTATGAAAAGCGTAAGAAGTGGTGTGGTCAGACAAGGGAAGGAGCAGAAAGGAGAAGACAAGTTAAGGGATAAACTGAAAGGACCAGAAGGGAAGAGGTTGTTCAAAGGGAATTACTGGGGTTGTTTAAACTGAGAACTACCTGGAACAGAGACTGCCTCTATGGTTGCCCAACGTCTAGGCCTGGATCCCAAATGAGCAACAAATTAACCAATGTGTGAATTTAAAACAGATATTAGAAGGGAGATGAAAGGGTGGGAATTACCAGCATTCAGAAAACTGGTGGAGACATCCAGACCCAGAGAGGCAAACACAGAAAGAAGCTGGAAATGCAAATACAGCCAGGTCTCTGCATTGAAATCCCTAACACACGGGGGATAAGCAAAGGAAATGATGAAGCTGAGCTGGCTCATGGGGAAACAGCCTGGCCCAGCCATGTGCCACCAGCGCTGTTTCAGAGGAGCTTAGCACTGGAGCACTCCATTAAGGAAATGTCACTCTGGAAATAGTCTAGTTGGTGGTGAGATCATTCATTCTTCTCAGTTGGAAACCCGACCCTGTTGCCAAACGTATTTTCCAGGCTAGAAGCTGATGCTCATGGAAAACTTTGGCCCTGAGGCCCAAATAGAGATCCTGAGCTTGTTGGTGCCAGTGCTCAGCACCCCGGCAGTCTGCACAGCCATCTCAGAAGTGTCTCTGGCCACGTTGCAGCTGGATCAGTGGCTCAGCTGGGGAAGCTGAGCACAGCCAGCATGAGGGCAGGTCACATTCCACACGCTGTCACCAGCTCCCAGGCAGCCATGGGCTGGCTAAATTTGGGTTGGCATGGAGTGCTCATTGCATGATCTTCTAAAAGTAAAGAAAAATCTAAAAAGATTTTACAGGGACAAAAGCCTGACAGTAAGTGGCAAGGGTGTAAGAGGGCTCAAATACCTGGTTTGATATTAGGTCCCCTAGCTGCTATTAAAGGAAGTTAATTTCTCCTGGTTCTCTGGCAGTGGGAGGAGACATGTTTTTAGAAGCCTTTTCTGGCTCCAAGCATCACATGAATGAGTGTGGATACATCAAACTCTTTCAGTCATGGCCTTTGTCACGAAGTCATGACTCTGCCAAACCACCATCCTACACCTGAGGTTTTTGGCAACTTACACCATGCCATGCCAGGGAAGTGAGCCATTGCATTGGCAGGGCACTCCCCCCAGCCCAGCTCTGCGCTACCTGCTGTCCGTGCTCCTTCAGCTGCTTTTCCATAAGCAGTTGGCCTCAATCCAAAGAAAACAGCAGCAGCGGTGCCATGTCAGTGCAAATGTCTGTGGGAAAGCCAGGCCTGCTGCGGGCAAGCAGTGTTCATGAAGCTCAGGGGGAGGCTGGGCACGCTCCAGGCCCCGTGCCTAATATTTGCCGTGACACCCAGATAATATTTGTATGCGGCTGGCAGGTGCTCACATTGCTTTGGCTGGGGCAGTATTTGAGTGTGTGGTGAAGATGTGAATTATACCCTGTTCCAGGGACTGGGGAGCACTGAGGGATAGCCAGGGCTGCAGGCATCTACCCTGCATCCAGCTGAGGTTACAGACAAACCCCTGCAAAGCCCTGATCTCCCTCCCTTGCCTTCCCTGCAAAATCACTGGCCTGGGCGGACAGGGCAGCCCCAGGAGCCCCCAGCCACTTTGGTCTCAGGCACACCAGGGAGAACCAAGGGACAATACTCCTAAGGAGGAGCTGAATTTGGAGAGTCAGAAGCACATCATTTGGGACACTGGAGTGAACTGAAATGCCAGGTGTCCGGATGGAAGGGTGGTGAGAGTCCCTGCTCCGGCCGGCACTGAATAACCATTAGCCAGGGCGCCTACAAAGGCCGCTGCCTGCGGGCAGACGTGATTGCAGGCACAGCCTCGGCTCCCGTGCTTGTGGGAACCTGGCGGAAACCCTCCCGGTTTCCCGTGGTCTCGGCTCAGCTGCGCTGGGAGATTTGCATTGGCAGCAGGGTGGCGGGGAAGCTCGCCCGCCCCTCGCCCGCATGCTGCCAGCGTCCTGCCAGTGCCGGCAGCCTTTCGCCTCTGTGAACTTTTTGTCTCTTGTGTGAAAGGGGAGTGTTTAGCAAAGGAATCGTTTAAACAATTTAAACGCATCTTAATTAGAAGTGGGCAAATGGCACAAGGAGCCATACAAGGAGCAATACCTTTCGCTTGGAAGCACACCTTTGCCCATGCACTCCTCTCTCACCTCTAGACACACCTCCCTTCCATCACAGGTCCCTGGGAAGCTCAGCTGGCTAAGTACCTCGATCCACCCTGGCAGCCCGCAGTGTCCCCACAGCTCCACGCTGCCCCCAGCCCAGCTGCGTGTTACGCACGGCTGGGTCAGTGGCCCCTCCATCCTCTCTCCCAGCCTCCCACTGCTCTCCCAGCCCCAGGACCCTGCCCCCTTCCTGCCACCCCTTGCTCCTGACCCCAGTGTCACCTATAGCTGCAACAGCTATTCAGCCTATATCCATTACTAAATGAAGAATCCTCTGTAAAGCAGCAGAAAAGCCTTGGCTGTACAACGTGCGCAGACTGAAAAGGGAAGGCTGTTAACACCACTTGGAAAGGGGCCTGCATTTGACAACAAACACAGCCAAGTTTCAAGCTCCTTGCTAATTAGTCTATTAGCTGTGTGAGCAGAGAAAGCCTCTCACCATCCAGCGCCGCTCCACTCCCGCGCTTCAGTCCCGTCACCTCAGGAATCCCGTGCCCCATCTCCGTGGTCCGGTGCTACGTAGGCATCACACCAGCAGCTGGCCACTCGCCTGCGCCTGCACAGAAGAGCCAGCCACAGATGGTTCCTCGCTGCCGACCTTCTACAAGGGACAAAAGCTGCTAAAAAATGGAGCCAAAGTCCCAGGTGCTGCCGGGATGCCAGGCTGTGGAAGAAGAGGGCACCCTGCAGTAACCCACAGACTGCATGTCTGCCAGATGGACACCCCCAGCCCCATGGCGCTGGCAGGAGCCACTGGGAACAGCCCTGTAAAGAAGGTGTTGGGGAGAACCCACCCTCCTGCCAAGCAGCACACCTCCCGGTCACGCTCCAGTGCCTGCAGAGCCATCAGCCCAGGGAAGATGTTGCTCCCTGGGGCATATTCAAGCGGGGAGCAAGCAAAACCATTGTTATTCCCCCTGGAAAATGAACCCTGCACCCCCAGCCTTTCAGCACCTTTCTGGCAACCCAACCAGCCAGTCCAGCAGAGAGAGGCTCCCAATGCATCAGCAGCATCTGTCCATCCATCCATCCATCCATCCATCCATCCGTCTGTCCGTCCATCCATCTGTCCAGGGAATGGGTTAAACAGCCTGTGCCCCACCCTTGAGGCCAGCCTGGGTTTCCAGGCATGAAAGGGAGAGGCTTGCAGCTGGGGATCATTACTGGGCAGCCATAAAGAGGGTGGAGGCCTTCCTCCCACACTGATCAGAGGAGATTTGCAACTGCATGCCCTGGAGCCGAGGGATGAGGTCCAGGGTTTGTTTACCACCTTCTGCGAAACAGGGGAGTTTTGTCCACACCAAGGAGAGCATCAGCAGATCCCACCAAGAAGTGATGTGTTATGTGCTCCCCCGGGCAAGGGGACCACTTGATGACCACCCAGTCTGCTTTGGTTGACTTCTCCTGGTCAGAAGGCCCTGATTTGGCTGGTCTGCCGTGGGATATTTATTCATCTAATTTTCTCCGGACCAGGAGGCAAGAGGGGCTATTGTGTTCCCTAACGTTTTACTCCTGCTAACAGAGCCCATTGAGAAGTCACGGGAACAGATACACCTCTGCTGCCTGAAAATATGGAGCAGCAAAAGGTCCGATTCAGTCCTGCCTTGTGCAGGACGTGTAGGAATCAAGGGAAAAGGATAGGCAGCCTTTCTGACTTGAATGCAGTGCAAAACCTCCACACGCTGAGTGTTCTCTACTCAGACTGTCCAAAGGACTTGGAGAAATTTAGCAAAATCCTAAGGGATGAACTAATAGTAGAGGAACTAAACAGCAGCCATTTTGTCGTGGGGATGGCATGTTGCCTGGACATCCACAAATGAGTGGAAACCCACACGTAAAGGGATGCCGGAAGCACAGCCTTTTCTGTGGAACGATGGGGAGTTCCACATGAAAAATGGATGACTCAGTCTCCTAAGCACCACAGTCAGACAGGGAGGGGAGGAAGTCATGGTACTCCTCCAAGCTCAGCCCCTGAAACAAATTTGCCAGATACACAAATGAGATGTTATGAGATGTTTGGCTGGTGTGGCTGTTCCACAGCTTCATGCCCTCAAGCAGCAAAGCTGTGCTGGCTGGTAGAAATCAATAGCGTAGACACAATCTACTCAGTTTCCAATGAAAGCCGGGAATGCCTGGAGGGCCAGTTGTAGCTTCTGAGGGTTGAATAGATGTGTATCTCTTCGTCCAGCAGAATTGAACCAACTGCTGGGGAAGTTTCATCTTGGCTAAGCAGGACATTCAGAGAAGGTACTTTCCAAGATCTAATTTGTATTATCCACTGTGACCCCCTTCTCCTCCTCTCCAAGCACAAGGATTTTGTAATCTCTGCAGGATGGCCTTATCAGATACTCTTGAGCTGCAATATGAAATCTTGGAGGAAGCTATTCCCCTTGGTTTCATCCTGCACATTACACAAGGGTGATTCAGCCAAGGAGTTTGGAGGAATTATTTATTAATGGGTCATGAGATCACTGATGTCACTTTTCTGTGAAATTACTGAGAAGCAGAAAACAGATCATTTGCCTTAGGTCCTTGAAAATCATATAAACCTGTAGGGAATGTCTCTGCTGCAGGCCTCATCTGCTCTTGACAGATGTTTATACCACAGTGGCCTCTCTCATCTCAGTGCTGTAAGCCAGACAGTGGTCAGCTCATTCATTGCAAACATGCCTCCATTACACTAACATGTGGTGGGTTGGCTTTTCTGTGTCAGCAAGGTTTAGGGTCTAGTTTTTCCATGCAAACCCCACCCAGCCTCTGTGAACATGCTTACCCTCTGGCAGAGGCACCCACTGCTTGAGCCAGCTTTCACAGAGCATTTGAGTTTGAAGGAGTGGTTTGCACACTTCAGCACCAGGCTGAACCAGCACAGACAGAAGAGGATTCCCCAGGCAGACAATGGCAACAAGTCCGTGTGAAAAGGAAGGCAGCTCAGGTCTGCTCTGGACAGCCATCTGCAGAAGTCTGGCATGGCTGTGACAGACTCCTGTGGGTTCACCTTCACATGGAATCCCTGGAGGACTCTGCAGCTTGCTTGTGCTCTCCTGCTGTGAGGTCTAGTGGAGACTGAGCCCCCCTTCTCCTGCTGTCATGAAACCTCATTCAAAGACTGTTCTTTACTCCACATTTGCAGCTTACCTTCCATTAGTGGTTGAACTTCAGCCACCACAAAGGGCAGGCTTCTTCCACCTCCCCTCTCGATCCTGACTTGTTATCTACCCAGCACCAAATGAGGGACCTAGTCAAGAAGTCTTCCCATCTGATTCTTGTACACGGGAATGATGTAATAAGCCTTTCTGGTTGACTGTAAATTTAGGAGCCTCCACAGTGCAACTAAACCACTGCATTTCCCATGAAGAAATGATAGCAGCCTGCTGTCCTCTGTCAGGTCAACGGCAGGTCTGTCTGAACAGCAGGTTAAGCTTCATTTAGGCTTCCTGGTGTTGTGCCATGTATCCTGAAAGGCTATCCACTTTTTGAAACAGGGAATACCGTGTGGTATCTAGAAAACATGGCAATGTTGGGAGAATCACTGTTATGCCCTTGTCACCCTGCAAACACCAGCTGTGCCTTACTATGTAATGGTGCATGATCTAAAACAGGGCACCTGAGACATCATCTAGCTGTATCTCTGCCAAGGACAGACACCGCTATCCAAGCAGGCCTAATGAGTGTTTGTAGCATCTTGGTTTTGGAAATTTCTCAAGAAGGAGACTGTGTTGTTGGAGTTGGAGCGTCTGGTTGGAGGCCTGTCACCAGTGGTGTCCCCAAGGTTCAATACTGGGCCCAGTATTGTTTAACTTATCCTGGGATGAAGGGGCAGATGCCTCCTCAGCAAGTTCACTGACGACACAAACCTGGGAGGAGTGGCCAGTGCCCCAGAGGGCTGTGCAGCCCTTCAGAAGGGCCTCGGCAGGCTGGAGAGATGGGCAGAGAACTGTCTGAAACTCAACAAGGGCAATGCAGGGTCCTGCACCTGGGAAGGAATAACCCCAGGCACCAGCACAGGCTGGGAGCCAACCTGCTGAGGAGCAGCTCTGTGGAGAAGGACCTGGGGGTCCTGGTGGACAACAAGCCATCCATGAGCCAGCAGTGTGTCCTTGTGGCCAAGGAGGCCAATGGTATCTTGGGGGGCATCAAGAAGAGCATTGCCAGCAGATCAAGGGAGGTGATCCTGCCCCTCTACTCAGCCCTGGTGAGGCACATCTGGAGTGCTGTGTCCAGTTCTGGGCTCCTCAGTACGAGAGGGACATGGAGCTCCCAGAGTGGGTCCAGTGGAGGGTAACAAAGATGATTAAGGGACTGGAGCATCTTTCTTACAAGGAAATGCTGAGCAAGCTGGGCCTGTTCAGCCTCAAGAAGAGGCACTGAGAGGGGACCTCATCAATGTCTGTGAGTATCTGAAGGGAGGGTGTCGAGGGTGTTCCCAGGCTCTCCTCGGTGGTGCCGAGCAATAGGACAGGAGGGAACGGACAGAAACCAATGCACAGGAAGTCCCACCTGAACATGAGGAAGAACTTCTTTACTGTGTGGGTGACCCAGCACTGGAACAGATTGGCCACAGAGACTGTGTAGTCTCCATCACTGGAGATACTCAAGAACTGCCTGGACACAGTCCTGTGCCATGTGCTCTAGGATGGCTCTGCATGAGCAGCGAGGTTGGACCAGGTGACCCATTGTGGTCCCTTCCAACCTGACCCATTCTGTGATTCTGTGATTGTGCGGTCTCTGCAAAGCACTCTGTCTTAAGAGAACAGGAGCCCTTAAGGAGCTGAAAAGTTTTTCGTATGTCTAACCTTATATCTAACCTCCTGAAGACGGAGAACAACTTGTTTGGTTTCTTTTTTAGACCCTTTTTACAAACCTGAAGGTTGTCACGTTTTGCCTTTCCTCCTCTCATAAGCAGACTAAACAAATTAAGTTCTTTGAAACTTTACTCATAGGTCATGGTTACTAAGCTGCTGATCATTTTTCACGGACTCTAATAGGTGTAAGCTTTTCTTGAACTGTATTACCTAAACTGAATATATCCAGAAAGTATGAGCATTTCCTAATACTTCATAAAGTGGAATGATTGCAGCACGCCTGGTGCTTGTGGCACTTTTGTTTATATAGCCTAGCAGCAACCTTTGTTTTTCTTCACATCTGTGTGTCGTCAAGTCACTCAGTAATGACACCCATCACCTCAATGATATCCATGTCCTTTTCTGAAGGCCTTGTTGCCCCCTCATATATGCATACAGCAAATTATCGTGCTGTGTGTGGCTTGCATTTGCCCTTATGAATTGCATCCTGTTTATATCCATTTCACCAGTGTCACACCCTGCCTGAACTCCCATCCTGAGCTCCAAAGTGCCTGCAACCACCACATGGCAAATCAAAAAACTCAACATGAGCCAGCACTGTGCGCTCACAGCCCAGAAGGCCAGCGGAATCCTGGGCTGCATCAAAAGTAGAGTGGCCAGTAGGGCAAGGGACGGGATTCTGCCTTGCTATTCTGCTCTGGTGAGACCCCACCTGGAGGGCTGCATCCAGCTCTGGGGTCTCCAGCACAAGGAAGGACATGGAACTGCTGGAGCAAGTCCAGATGAGGGCTATAAAGTCAATAAGAGGACCAGAGCACCTTCCCAACAAAGACAGGCAGAGGAACTTGGGGCTGTTCAGCCCAGTGAAGTGAAGGCTGCATGGAGACCTTATAGGAGCCTTCCAGTATCTGAAGCGGGCCTACAGGAAAGCTGAACAGGGACTCTTCGTCAGGAACTCTAGTGATAGGACAATAAGTAATGGCTACAAACTTTAAGAGAAGCAATTTAGGTTAGATATTAGGAAGAAATTCCTTACTGTGAGGGTGGGGAGACACTGGAACAGGTTACCCAGGGAGGCTGTGGATGCCCCAATCCTGGCAGTGTTCAAAGCCAGGTTGGGTAAGGCCTTGAGCAACCTGGTCTAGTGTGAGGCATCCCTGCCCATGGCAGGGGGTGTTGGGACTAGATGGTCTTTAAGCCATTCCAACCCCTTAACTTTCCATGGTTCTGTGGAATGTAATACACATCTTTAAAACCAGCAACCAGGTTGATCATGCAAGTAGCTCTCAGTGTTAGAGCCAGGACACATCTTGCTCATCTCCTCCAACCATGTTGTAGAAGGAAATCAGGCTGGTGCTAAACCCATGCTGACTCTTACTTCTCACCTTGCTATCTTGGTCAGCCTTACAAATAGGGTGTCTGTTCCAGGGCCTTTGCTGGTGCTGAA
The DNA here is from genome assembly GCA_013399875.1 of Gymnorhina tibicen. Lineage (NCBI taxonomy): Eukaryota > Metazoa > Chordata > Aves > Passeriformes > Artamidae > Gymnorhina > Gymnorhina tibicen. The sequence continues at coordinate 206,811 of VXAZ01005446.1, read as the reverse complement.
GGCAGCCTGAAAGTTCTGAAGTCCTGTGACTCCGTTTCCCTTACTCCTTTAAAAACAGGTACTATCCTTCTGCCTTTATTCCCGAGTCATCTGGAACCTCACCCTTTCTTCTTAAGATAATTACTACCATATTTAAGACCATTTCAGCCAGGATTTCTGCAGGGCCAAGTAATCTGAAAGGAAGGGAGACACATCTGAGATCACTGACAAACGGATGAGGGAACCAGTGACTCTGCCCCATCTGTGGGGCACGTGGCTCCAACCTCCCTGCCAGGCTCAGGGAGCCTGCAGGTGCAAGTCCAGCACCTCCTGTGGCACAAGGAGTGTACGTGAGCCTGCAGACAGCATCCTGCAGCATCTGGCCGGTTTACATAGCAGGGAGCTTTTGTTAACATCAGGAGGTTAGCCAATGAAGGGAAATTTTACAATTACACCACACAGCTCCGTTGACTCAAAAGGAAGAGTTAACTTCAAAGCTCCACGTAGCCAGGCTCACGTAGTCCAGCCAGCTGCACAATGAGACGTTTCAGCGGAAGGCTGGGAGTCTGCTGGATGGATGCAAGACATTCACACAGGGCAGATAGCAGCTCTCGCTAGGCAGCTGGCAAACGGGCAGCTCCCAGGAGCCAGAGAGCGCCCTGGGAAAGGGGCAGGCAGAGCAGGGAACAAAGGCTGCCGAGTGGCTGCGGGTGTGATGCTGATCAGCATCCTCTCCATCAGGCTGGAGCTGGCAGCTGCCTCTGGGCACCCTGGACGAACGGGCCACTGAGTTCCCAGGCCCCTTGTGGGATGCAACAGCAGTTTCACAAAGTGCAGTTCTGCGCATCAGTGAAGGGGCTGCCCCAGCGCTGCCCCCCTGTCCCAACCACACTGTTTTTCATTTATTTTCCTAGACAGGATAGGCCCATCTCTTTGGGGAAGCTTTTTGCCTCGTCCCCTTACCTTTAGCCATGAATGAATTTATTCTTTGCCCTGTTCGTGGTCCAGCAGTTTTCCCAGCCGAGCCGTGAGGGAGGTAGGCAGAGGGAAACACTACACCCAGCTCCCACTCACTTCTCCCCTGCCGCCGCAGAGCCAGGCAGCCCTGCACACGATCAGTTACAGGGGACGGAAATGCCCTGTGCCCAATATCCGGTGGGGCTGAGTGATGACAGCCCACTAATCATTTCCAGAATTTGTGATTGGAATTAAAGGGCTGGGTTTGCGTTCGGTGAGTGTGGGAAAGGCAACTGGGGGAAGGGAGCGGCCCACGTTTAGGTAGGGAAGAGACAAAGCTGTGCAGAATATTGCTGTGGTGCTGCAGTGATTCAAGCTGAAAGGTGATTTACGAGTTTATAGGACACAGATAGATGTCCTGTGGGACATCCCATGATAGTGAGCTGTTACAGCTTTGCTGGACACCAGTCTCCCTTCCCACCCATCACACATAGCACCTCCACTTCCAACAACTGCATGGTCCCTCCCTGCTTTCTTAAGGCCTTGGGAGGCAGCAGGTCCTGCCTGCACTCTGCCAGCCCTACCAGGTGATCAATTCTGCCTGCTGGCCTGCTTTCCCAACAAGCGCCTGCATGCTCCTTCCCTTCTCACCCACTTGTGTCTGGGAGAGGCTTCCCACACATCTTCTCCAGACCTCTTTTTCCACTGTGGTGCTGGGGAGCACAGACAGAGATCAGCCACTTGCTTTATCCCAGCTGTGAACCTGTCTCACTGAATTTCCTGGTCTTCCCCATATCCCTGGTGGCTGGTGCCATGGTTGTTGCTTGGCTGCCTGCTCTGGGAGAAGTACATCCTTGGAAGGAGCCATCTTTTATAGTCTTGTGCCTCAGCAGGACCCAGCAGCACCCCAGGGGCTCTGCTTGCACAAAGAGTACTTGGTCAAAAATCAGCTCCTGCACTCCGGGCACAAGGTATGGCCCAGTGGTGCAGGACACCAAAGGCAAAAAAAGCCTTTTATTATTGCCTATGTCACCATGAGATAATCACTCCAGAAGAGAAGCAAGGATGTGCTTGCTGACCTGGCTTGTTGCTTTGAAGCCCCTCATCCAAAAGCAGCCCCAAGAGGTTCTCTAGGATGTTGCCCGTTCTAAGAACAGACCTGTTTTCCCCTGGCAACAAGGCACTGCCCAAATTTTCTCCCATGCTCCTTTTAGGGGCTTCTCTCATTTTTGTCTGAAGGTATAAGTCTAGTCTATAAGGCAAGAAAAAACCCCTCCAGTCTTTCCATATATCCCCACCCTGGGCCCCAGCTATGAAGCTCCTCTGAAGGGAGGCTAGTGGCAAAGTCCTGTGGAGACAAGCTGGAGAGAGCTATGGAAATGGAAGCCAGCAAGAGGGTGGGACGCCTGGAGGGCTGCAAAGAAGCTTTTAAGTAATTGTTTCAGAGGAAGAAGAGCTTGGGCTGTGGAACAGAAATTAATGAGCTGTCTGCAGGGCATGTGCAGGACAGGCAGGAAGCCTTGGGACACTCCTGGAGCAGAGCGGCCAGTTCCCGCAAGAGCAACATCGTATGTAACACCCTCGTGTCCACGCTACACACAGTGCTTTGGCAGCATATATATTTTGGGATGAGCCTTGCTGCCTGATTCCCACATAAGGATTTTACTTGCTCCCAATTTCAAACCACTGCAGATATAACATTTTCAACCTTCAGGTGGCCATTTTTTCCCAACTGCTGCAGGCAGGGCTGGGACACTCTTTAGCAGAGATCATCAGAGCGGGAAAACTTCCCTGCGTGGCCTGCTAAATGCTGAGTTTGACAACCTTCTGCAGACCCAGTCTGCCCCAGCTGGGCGAGGAGGATATTTGCAGAGGTTGGGATGAAATCACAGTCTGGGAGGTCTCTTATCCCTCTTCACAGCCTTAGAGGGGAGCTCAGTGCCCTGCTCAGATCCACTTTATGAGTGCTGCTGTTGGATGTGAAATCTCCATCCTGAGTTCAGGGCTTGAGATAGATACAATTAAAAGGCTTCATGTAGTAACGGAGATAAAGGGGGATGTCTGCTGGATGCCAGGCCAAGCCCTGCCCGGGATCATGCCAACACACACATTTGGGAGAGCAAACATGTATCAGGAGTGTGAATTAATTACCCAGGTTCATTTATCACCACCCTCGCTCTCTGCCTCTCAGGCAGGATCACTTCCTGTCTCAGTGCCAGGCTGCACGTACAGGAGCAGGGCTCCGGCTAAGGCTTGCCTAGGAATCCCAGGCAGCGTGCCCCCATCTCCACACCCTGGCTGCTCCCTCCTGAGCCTGGCAGCCTGGGCAGAACTGTGCGGCAAGCCAGGCAGGAGGGTGGCAGCAGCCCACTTGTGCCTTTCACCTGCTCCCGTGGGACTTGCTCCTAAGTGGTGCCAGCTCCTCGCCGGTGACCATCTGGGATGCAAGTCACTGGCTAACTGGGCCGAGCAGAACTGGGGGATGCCGGGGTGCTGGGGCAGTGCTGCACAGCTTCCAGAAGAGGCATGGTATTTGTGGTGGGTCTGGATGGCAGTAGGGTCTTGGCAGCTGATGTGGGGGAGAGAGAGGACCCGGATCTTCTCAGATGAAGAGTAAAGCAAGGAGAGTACATGTCAGGCACAGAGCAAGGCCTGCAGTTGCATCCGGAGGCACAGGGATGCGGGGAAACAGGGATGTGTTTGCTCTGCTCCGACTGCCAGGGCCACACTGAGGGAAGGTTTCTCCTTCCAAAGCCTTTAGTCCCCCTTCAGTACACCCCTGAGCTCACAGCAGAACTGGCTGCCCGAACTAACAGTACTATGCTCCTCCAAAAATGGAGGTGGTGAGGGGTGGGAGAACCCAATACTACCGCACTGCAGGGTTCCTCCCCCAGGCAGCCCCATCTCCTGGGCCCTCCCTTGGCTCCTGATGGGCTGCATCTCCTGTCACCCCACAGTCTCCTCCTCCACCATTGGCCACCAAGAGCTGAGTCTACTGGTGTTGTTTGGATCAGCCAGTCTAAGGCTGATCTGGCCAGGGATGTTACTAAGGAGCTGACAACAAAGAAAACGCTGTACCACTGCCCAAAGATTCCCCATACGCTTCAAGAGCAAAATCCCTTTGGCTTGTAAGGAAGATGCAGACAGGCTTGTAAGCTTGTTAGCAGATAGCACCCTGTGTTCTCCCTCCTAGCACCCCACCAAGGGGCTAGGTCAGTACCAAAACAAGGAGAACATAGTATGTCCCCAGTGTCTAAAGAGCCCCACAGCTTTCTGAAAGCTCTCATGCTCTGCATGCCCTAAAAACTTGTGCAAGCACTGGCCACACTGGGACTGCAGCTTGCAGAAGAAGAGGGCTCGGATCTTAAGGAGAACTTGGACAGTGTTAAAATCTGGGCAGACAAAAGACCAGGCCTGGATGTAAAATAATCCAAGGAAGAGAGAAAGTTTGTAACCAGCTCAGAGAAGGAAGCTTGTGGGAGGGCAGGGAGCGTGCTCCAAGGGATGTCACGGTGCAAGTCTGCACAGACACAGCAATTCCTGTGTGCAGTGAGCTCTTGGAGCAGCAGCAGGAAAGGGATTAAAACATGAGTCAGGTGGGCTCTTACTTAGAGGAAGGAAGTGGTGTAGAGGACAAACGCCAGCCAGGTAAGTGGAGAAAAGGGCCACCACCTCCTCTCCTGAAACACTGCTCCAGCCCTTATGTACCAGGGGCTTCTGCAAGAGGAACCAGCAGCATCTCCTAGAGGAAGGGATTCGCTCCAACTGCCCAGGTCAGATAAACAGAGGAGCTCCTTGACACGCTGGCTGATAAAACATAGCAGCAGCCCAGGTACTCAACTTGAGAACATGTTCTAAAACACCCTGCCCACCGCATGTCCCTTGCCCTCCAGTGACATCTGTCTGTGTACTCAGCACAGCCACAGCAGGCAGCCCTGATGATGTGCAGTATGAGGCACGGAGACAAGCACAGGGACTGCAGCAAGATGGTGAGCTGCCCAGTGCAAAAGTTCCCTGTAAGAATTTACTGCAAATTTCTTGACTCCTTTGGCATCTCCCCCAAACGCACAGCAGGGTACTGATGGGGGAGGATGGCTCTTGGGCTCATAGGATGTTTGTCCCAGAGAGCATATGTGCTGTCCTTGCAAATGGAATAGCATGCTGCAAAGAACTCTATCAGTCCTGAAGGATGAACCCAACCTAGCATTAAATCCAGCTGGTTTGAGTGCCAAGAGCAACAAAGCTCTGGTCCCACAGACTTCAACATGAGTCATTTACCCCCAGCATGGAGCCTGGACCATGTCCTTGTGGTGACTAACTACTGGCACTGCTAGCTCAGAGGTGTCTATATATGTTCTATACCTGGCCAGCTCCCATCCTTTCCTGGAGAAAAGTCATCCCACACACAAACAGCCCTTGGGCTCTGCCACCAGTGCTGTCCTGCATAGCTCCTGCTCTGTGCTGCCTCCCCCTGCCTTGACTGGTGGGCAGCAGAGTTGTGCTGATGGGCAGCATAGCTGGTGTTGTGGGTGCCTCTGTTCTCCCTCCCTGGTGCTGCAGCCAGTCACAGAATCACAGGATCATAATCTTGTGGGAACAATGACTCTGTCCCAAGACAATGATGACAGCAGAAATCCTCACAAAGCAGTATGTACAAGCACTGATGCTGGTTGCTACCCCCAGTTTGTGGACCTTTCTAGGTCCCCAAACTGTTTTGTTGTCCTTTCCAGGGCAGACTATGACAAGCTTTGGTTATTTAAAGAGACTCACTCCCAGTCAGTACAAGGTTTCCTTAGCCATCCCAGTCCCACTGACTGATGGGCATCTCACACAATCAGAACATAGCGTATTTGTGTCCAGCCCCAAGTCCTCAGCAGGATGAGCAAAAGGCTCTTCTCCAGGGTCTCTCTGGTGGTTTCGCCCTCCTTGGCTGCTGGGAATAATAATAACCCACTGGAAAAGCAAAAGAATAAGTACCCCTGCGTCCCCTCTGTGAACAAACCAACCCCAAAACACCAACCAGACTAGAGTGCAAGACACAAGAGGACCTTCACAGCTGGGGACATTAGCAGCACAAGAGATCTGAGCCATGCCATGGCTCCCAAAAACCTTCTTCTTCCCCACCTGCTTCCCAATACCCCTACCACTGCCCCAGCTCCCTTTCTCCCAGCTTCCTTTTTCCCTACCCCTGCCAGGTCAGCCCACAGCTGCGCTCACTGTGGCATTCAGTAATTTCCTGACATTCAGCACTGTGCAGGGTGACCAGGAGTAGATGTACATGAGCAATCAAAGAGTGGGAGATCTAATACTGCAACCAACAGCACACGGAGAGCGTGTCAGGCAAGGGAAGGAGGAAAAAAAAAAAAAAA
>VXAZ01005446.1:184280-200422 GCA_013399875.1 Gymnorhina tibicen | reverse complement strand
AAAAAAAAAAAAAAAGCCTAAACCACAGACGGCTCAATACTTTCCATGTGGTGCCGCTACGGAGGAAATCGCCTCCATTTGCTACGTGCAGAGCCGGGTGTCTGCACAGCGGCCGGGAAGAGAAGGGAGCCTGTTTCCCAGGTGGGGAGGAGGGGCTGCCGGAGAAGCTGCAGCCGGGAGGAAGGTGCCTCCCACACCCACGCGGGACGGGGTTGGCGGGCGAGCCGCAGGTGGCGGGGCCGTGCCGGCGGTGGCTGTGCTGCAGGGGCACCTCCGCAGGGGCGCCGGGCCGGGGCTCCTGGGGACCCCGCTGCCCAACGCGGGGTGCGGCCGCCCCGCTCCAGCGCTGTTCCGCTCGGCGGGTCCCGCTCACACTCCCAGCGCCGGGGCTGCGGCTCCTTATCCAGCATCCGGTCTTGCTGCTTGAGCTGGGGTGCCAGCTCTGACCCACCGCTCCCCGTGTGGTACCGTGCGCATTTCCTCACCGCTCAAAACAGGGGCCGGGGGAGGTGAGGTCGAATTTCCCAACCCCGCTGCGTCCCTCTGAACAGTGCGGTGGGTGGGACGGAGGCTACAACCTCCCCCCCCCCGCTCCCTTCTCGTGACTGCCCCTCTGGCCTCTGTACCCACAGAGGTACTGTGGTGCTGCCAGCCTGCCACGGCAGCCGCCTGTTGCTGTGCCCTGTCGCCTCCCTGGGCCTCCTGCCCAGCCCAGCCGCCTCTGGGGGCTGCTGCCCCCACCCTTCACCCCAGCTGGCAGCCATTTCTGCTGGGGCAGGAGAGGGGGAAGGATGCTCCTGCCAAGGTCCCTATCTGAGGCACACCCAGATTTCTGCTCTCGGGATGATGGCAGAGGATGCAGTACCTGAGGGCAACTGAAGTTCCCCTGGAATTTTGAGGGCTTATACTGTGAGGTGCTGAGCACCACAGAGGATGGGGGTCCCCTCTCTCCAACCCCTCCTTCCTCACTTCCACCATCGCCACCAACACAGCAGCTACCCCTTCATCCACAGACTTGTTTCTGGGCCGGTGCCACAGGGTCCATGCTCCTCACCCTGTTCCACAGCACAGCTAGACATGCTGCAAAGGCCACCCCTCCTTGCCTGCCCCCAGCACCAGAGTGGGGCCCACTCCTTGTGCCAGCCTCACTGGGGCAGGGAGAGCCTTGGGCTGAGGGGTGGCACCACATTACCACGTGATGCACTTGGATCAGGAGGCAAAGTCCCTGATCAGAGGTCTGCCACAATCACACCTGGGCTGTGCAAGCCAGGGAAAGTCCACGGTGTGCAAGATGAGCAAGGTCGGGTTGAGGGCAGGAGCTCGGCATTGGGACCAGGGCACAAGAAGCCCTTCCCCCCTGCCCTGGGCACCTCAGTGAAAAGCAAAGAGGTCTTTGCTGTGGCCTCACTGCTCTCATGTCCAAGCCGCTGTCCACCACAGCCCACAGAGCACATGGGCTTGATATCGGGAGACTCTCATCCAAAGCGTTTCTCCAGCTGTCAGTGGGGACCGCCAGAAATGCTGGGAAAATACCTTCTGCTGCCTGCAGCGAACACCTCAGCTGTGAACTGTAAAGTCAGCCTGGTTCCGCTCCAGGCTGCTTAAACACCAGCCCAGACCCCTTGAGTGCCTTCCCAGTCATATCTGCAGGATCACAGCTGCTAAGGAAGTTACAGCCCTCCCAGCCCCCTCTCTGGGAAGCCACTACTCTGTCCCAGTTTGACCCGTGTCCCTGGGGCCTTGCCTAATCTCGTTTGCACAGGTGGGGGACCCTTGTAATCCACAGATCTGCATCCATGCCAGGTAAAGCACAACCAGCCTTTAGGCCATTGCTGTTTCCTGGGAAAAGACAGGACAGGACGAACAGGGCCAAGTAATGGGAAATCCAAATGGCCCATTTTAGAAACTGCTACAGGAAAGGTTCTGGAGAGGAAGACAGTATTTTGATGGCTGTGGAGTCTTTTTCAAATTCATCAGCCATAAAACACAGAAATGCAAGACAGTGTGTAGCACAACCCATACCATTTTGGCTGGTCCACTTTTCCCACAGTCCTGCTCATCCTCAGAAGACCCCATATGATGGGTGCCAAGACCCACTGCAGATTTTTGTGGGGCGCACTGGGGTACAGATCATTTGGCAAAGCTTTCAAGCCTTCTGTGATATGCAGAGGAAAGCTTCAGACACACACAAGTCTCCAGCACCCCTCTGGAGAGAGGAGGATGCCACCTGAGTTCTCAAAAATGTCACTCAGTTCACCTCCTAACTCACAAGACCTTCTGGCAATTATGCTGTCTGTGGGATACCACAGGAATCAGGATCCTGAGCAGTCCACCCCGAGGCCCTTCCCAACCTTTTTCAAAGAGCAGAACTTACCTCCAAACACCTCCTGACATGTGGAACTCTCCCCATTGGGATGTCTCATGGTTCCCCTGCAAACTGTCACATCTGGAGACTTCCTGGGCACCTTCTGCAATGAAGAAGAATGTCAGGCCATGAGGCTGTGTGTCCTAGCTCTGCAGCTGCCAGCCAGCTCCCGCTGGAGGGGCTGTCCAGCTCTGTGTTCACCATCTCTGTGCTCTACAGGATGTACACCGTGGTCAAGAGCTGATGGTGCCTATTGAGGAAGGTCCAGTCCATCTGCCTGCAGGATGGGTGACCCCCCTCACCACATGCAGAGCTTGGAAGCAGCCCCAGAATAACCGGGTGCAAAGCCATGAGACAGTGGCTTGGTTTTTCTTGGGAATCAATGTAGTGCCCATAGGAGCTATCAGCCCCCCAGCAAAGCACTTCCAACAGGGACCCCAGTTCATCTTCCAGGAAGGTGTAGGGAGGCGACATCTTCTCTGCTTGCTGGTGGCGAAGGCACAGTGGCGATGATGCCACACCATGCTGCCTATGGGGAAAACACCCACATTTACTCGACATCTCTCCCCGTGTTGGTTTATTAATTTATTTTTCATTTTCCCTCCCTCCCCTTCTTCCTCCTCCTTCTTTCCCCCTAATCCATGAACAAGACTCTCAGAGCTAGAAGAGAGGAGAAAACCAGCACAGCTGCAGATGGGATCAGCGGCGTGCTGGCAGGCAGGCACGCACAGCTGGGAGAGGGGAGCACGCTCTCACACACACAAAGCAGCACCAAATGGAGCGCGTGGAAGAAGGCCAGCAGAGGCTGGTGACTCACATCCCTGGCCTCCATCAGCTTCAAACCGAGCAACACCAGTAGATGACCGAGGCTGGCAGGAGATACCACAATGCTGGAGCCTTGCTGAGCACCCACAAGCCACTCAAGCAAAGGATGGGCAAACTCTCCTGACCTCAGATGCTGCTCATCACATCTTGGTGGCAGCACCACGTTATCTTCTGTGGATCATAGTCTAAATATTTATTTCCTTGTCCGGGCCCTGACATGTCCCTCCTTTCTTCTTAGTTTGTCTGAAGTGTCCATATCACCAGTGGCAAGAAGTGCTTAAATGGGAGAGAAATGCCACAGACTCAGCAGATGGGCAGAAAGGAAAGTGCAGTTTGCTCGTCGTTGAGCACCTAGGAGACGTGGAGAGCCCTTCCCATGGCAGAGGTGGAGAGCAAGGAGGCTGTTGTGAAAACTGCAGCTGCACCATGAGTTCCTGCTCTCTACCTCTTGGGCTAATCTCTCCCCTCCCCAAACACCCCAGTGACACAGCAGGGCCTGGGATGACTGCCAATCGATTCTCCTTGCTCAGAGGCTATTTAGTCTCCCAGAGAGGAAAAAGAATGCTCATGGGAAACTGTCAGCAGAGCAAAACCAGCACCTCTGAGGACACACAGCACCTTTGCAAAGGGCAGTACTGCTCCCCAGCCCTGCCTGCACCCACCAAAGCACCACCACAGAAAGGTCAGCTTCTTGCCTTCTGTGACAGCAGTGGCCTGTGCCAGGGCACAGCAGTGGTGCAGGAGGGAGAGGAGGGAAAAGGGCCCTGAGCTGAGGCAGCATCTGTACCCACCTCTCAGTACACAGTGTTTCAGCAGCTGGTGCTAAACAGGGACTTAAGGCTTCTCCCATCCTCTGCAACACCTCCATTGCTGCAGTGCAGCCCCATGCCATTTGCTATGGCCCAGCTGTAAATCCCAGTGCTGGTCTCCTTGCAGTACAAGTTCCTCCCAGTCCTTGGCAGCATCACTTCTGCTTGGGATGCTGACTTCCCGGCTTGACAGAACACAGACACACCACGGACCACCAGAAGAGAAACTGGTAAAGCACCATTTCATCGCGCTGCAGAAAAATGGGCGAGGATACTGCAGAGCCCTGAGCAGTGGTACAGCCTCGTCCAGCCCTGCCTGCCCCTGGAGCCCCCATCTTCAGCCATTTGCTCTTGCACATCTGCACTTCCCAACACACGTTGGTCTGTGATGCCTGGCTCTGCTCTTCGCTCCCCTCCCCGCCCTGCTGTAAGGATCACACAGCCTCCTGCTGATGCAGGATGTGTTGCAGGATACACCACCATTCAGAGCTGCCATGAGGTGCAAGTTTGAGGTAGCTGGAAAGCACTGGTCTGACTACTATGCCTAGGAAATCATACTATGTCCACTCCAAGTGCCATCTCCAAACCAAGGCACACCACTCACAGGTTAAAGATGGTGCACCGTCATTCTGGCTTGGAGGAGAAAGAAAGTGAAGGCAAAAAAGGATGAAAGTTTTCATTTCCTTCACCCCAACCAAACATTATCTCCATTCCATGAAAGCAATGACACAAGGGACAGGCATTGCAGGTAAGCCTGCTCCTGCCCAGCGCTGTGGACCTGCAGTCACTCTTCCCATGCCAAGTGCTGTTATTCAGCTGGTTTTAACTAGGCCATGCTAAAATGTTTGGGTTGAACTTCGTCTTGCTGGTTAGCTGCCTAATGCTGAACTATCTAAGCAAATATAGTTATAAAATATATAATTTCAGCCAAAATGATTTATCTGCTTCCAAGAACATTGTAAGGGGAAATGCTTTGGTTTCTCTTGCTTTTGTTACAGAGAAATCTGATGACCTTTTCTTTGAAGAGCTCTTCAAGCTGCATGTTTTTGGCATGCAGACTTGAAGTTTGGCAAAAGGAGAAGCAGGGAAGGCCTTTGGTTTAGTCCAGATGCACCCTTTGCTGCCTCCAAACTTAGCCAAGTCTTTGAAATACTCCGTTTCACATGTGCTCCCTTAAGGCAGTCTTACAGAGCTTACCGGCCGAATTCCCTGAAACTTTTCCCTTTCCAGGATGCGCTCCAGCCAGCGGCTGAGCAGGATTTCCAGATAAGCAAAGCTGCAATCCAAATCACAAGCCCAGTCCATCTTTGAGACTAGGCAGCTCTTGCCACCTCACATGCCCCATCCTGGCTCAGGCAGAATGAGCAATGCATGCATGGGCAGGTGGGGAAAGGGGCTGACTGGACCAAACACAGAGAGACAAATACAGGAACTGCTGGGAGGAGGGAGGATTTGGGATGGGAGTTTGACTGAAGGGAAACTGGACTGAATCTAGGAGGGAAAAGGAAGGTGAACCTCCATGAGGACTCAGCATGAAGAAATGCAACCAACTGAAGAGCACAGCACAATGATGCAGTGGATCCTACGAGGCTGCAGCCCTGGAGAAAGCTGGGGTGTCCCAAGAACCAGAAGAAACAAGGAGAGGGGCAGGAGGAGGGGGCAGCCAGCTGCTGAGTATTACCAGCAGTAAATGAGGCAAGTCAAGAGGTTAAACCAAGAGGTCTTGGAGGGCACTGCAGGCAGAGGTGACAGCCAAAAGGTGCGCAGGGAGCATAAGAGCTGGCTTTGGGGCTGTCAGGACAAGACCGCACATGCAAAAAGCTTTCCTTAACATGAGGTATGGAGGGGTAGCTGCATGTCAGGGAAATACACTGTAGTGCTCACCCTGGTAGGGGGTGAATCAGTCCTGTACCATGATGCCCTGCTAGTGGAAACCAATGGAGCCCTTTAAGCATGAGCTGAGAGTCTACTAGAGGTGTGCAGGCTTCCCTCTCAGAAGACAGAGAAGGGAATTCATCAGAAAGTAATAGGCTGTAAATCAGGACACTGCTCCCAAACAGGGAGGGACACATCCTGGATGCTGTGGCGCAAATGAAACCCTCCAATGTGTCTGAGGCTCAGAATAGCACCATTTGTTTATTTATTTTCATTGTGATGGCTCTGGTTTCGCTTGGAAGCAGCTGCACTGAAGTCTTCGCAGCTCTGAGGTCTCCAACCTCAGCTGTAGCCCAAAGGAGGGCAGGAGGTTTGGAGACCATCCAGGAAAACATTTGAAGCTTGTGAGCCTTGCTTTGCACTAGCATTAGGAGTCCCCTTCACAGTCGTACTTCATTAGCTCTAGGAACCAGTGCAAACAGACATTACCCTTTCATGGGACCACTGTTCTCCATGGATGAGCAGTCAACGCTACCAGTCTCTGCTTTTGCTTTGTTTTTCCCTTAAGGAGGAAGATTTTCCTACCACTTTCTTAAAAATAAAAGAACGCAAAAGCAACACATATTAAAAAAAAAAAAAAGGCAGTGCTTACCCTCATAAAGCAGCAAAGCCTTTTCATTTTTTCCCCAGAATCCCACAGGAAGCCCAGAACAAATCCAGTCACTTTTTCTCAGGAAGCGCATCTCTTCTTCCTGGTCTCATACCTAGGTAAGAGCAGAAAGTCTGTATTCAGGCTGTGTCAGCAGCTCATCCATCTTCCAGCCAAGGTGCCAGCCAGTGACTCATCTGCTGCGGAAATCAGGGCACACGAAGCAGAAGAATGGAGAAAGCAGTGGTCCATGTTACTCCAAGTGCGTCACTTTGCCAGATGTCCTCCTGTGCAGATGGGGTCACAGGTCCTGGCAGGCCTGATGGGCAGAGCTGGACCTCAAGCTGTGGGGAAAACTGAGGTGGAGAGTTATTTGTGCATGTGAGGGCCATTGGGAAAAGGGAGCATCCGTGGGCAGCTCTCCCCTGAAAGGCTTTCTGTATGGAGTGGCTGGAGAGTATCTCTTGGAGCTTTCTCTTTGAATTAGAATATCCTGAGTCAGAAAGGACCCACAAGGATCATCGAGTCCAAATTATAATGAAGTATTGAGTATTGAATTTTGTATTCTGCTCTAACAGCGGGTTCTGTATTCTACAGGGAGCTTTTACTTTTTAACACAAACCTGAACTCCCGAAAGCCAGGCAGTCTGGCAAAATGCCCTCCCTCTCCCAGGCCTTCACCGTGAAGAACCAGGGCTGCCTCCTGGTCCCCAAGTCCTGCCCTGCCAGACACTCCCTTGCCATGGAGGCTCCCATTCAGCACCATGGTCATGCCACCACATTTTGTTAGCAGGGCATCATGGCACACAGCGGGATCAGTGGTCCAGCTAGGGTGCTGAGCCTGCAAAAGGACAAGAGGGTCATGAGCTACCTGGACTGTAGCTCCCAGGAGACAGAGCAGCATCAATACCAGGTCTGTGTTTTAACCTCTCTCTAGAGGAAGGCTGGGCAGGATCCAAACTGGGGTAGTCCTCAGGAGCTGCACAACCCAAATGGCTTTCACAGGAGCATTTGGCCTCAGAAGAAGGACCAGATGAGATCTGGCTGCTGAAGTCCTTCTGCCCTCAACTTCTCCTCCACAGGCTGGCTCCTGCCAGCTGTTTCTCTGTCTTTTCACCACAGCACTTTCAGTTTTGGCCAAGCTGAAAGATGAGCCTTTCCAGCCTCAAAGCTGGGAATCTGCCGATGGGAGCTAGACTCTAGCAGAGATCGTTTGCCTCACAAATTGATCTGAGAGCTCCTCCAAGGGGCAATGGCACCGCTAACCCACCATTTCTCTCCCCCTGTGTATCCGCAGGTGTCTGCAGAGCTGTCAGACCTGTGATGCTCAGCAACCTCAGGCGTCTGCTCCACTTTCTCTGGGAGAGACAGCCAGGACACTTCTCTGAGCTCGAGCAGCTCCCACGCAGCGGGCCAGCGCTCAGTGCCAGGGGATGTGTGTGCAGAGCCAGCCGGAGGTAGAATTTGAGCCTGCTTTCTCTGAGACAGCCAGGGCCAAGTCCAGAGGAAAAGGCAAAGAAAGGCTTTGCTGTCAGAGTCAGGGTTTACAACCAGCCATAAATGGCCTCAGTCCCTAAAGTTCCCATGGTGACAGCCCTGGTGGGAACAGAGCTGTCTCCTCTGTCCAGTCCCGACCAGCCCTTCCCAGGTCAGGGGGTGTAGCTGCCTAGCACAGCCTGGGTGAGCTCACCCAGCTCCGGTACCCCCTGACGGGGAACAAAGTGCAGCCCCAGCTCCAGGGGAGCAGCAGCCAGGGCACCTTGCGTAGCATCCCTCTAGGTATGAGCTGCAAATGCAGCATCTTTGGGGCTTGATGCTTCTTCTACAGCTGAGTACAGGGTTTGGTATTCAGCTCCCTCCACTCAGGCTCTAAAAGGCAAGAGATTGGAGACAGCAGTGGGTGGACCAGCTCTCCACTGGACACAGGCACAGAGCACCTTCCACCAAGGTCAAAAGCAAGGTTTCTGGAGAGAAAGGCTGTTTGGAACACATGGTCTTTGCTATAAGCTTCTCTTCATTCACTAGCTAGTTCTCTTTGCTGGTGTCTGGCCAACTTGACTTACAACTCTTCCCAAAACACAATATTCTCTTGCTTGTTATATCATCTTGCTTACTCAGTGCATTCAGAAGGGGGAAAGGCCCACTGCAGAGGCATCAGTGTGCAGTGCAGATCTAGGTTTGCTCCCAGAACTAGGTTTGCTTTGACCTACTGGGAGACCATGGGTAAATCACTTGGTTCTTCTGTGTCAAAGACTCCTGTGCATTAAAAGAAGACAAAGCTTTTCACCTGCTCTTGCTCTGCCTTCCATGCTGTTAGAGAAAAATCTTGTGGAGATAGATGGATGGACCACATCCCACCATGGGAGCTACTCTAGATTCCCAGCAAGTGTGAGTGGTCCCACCAGACTATCCCCGGTGTGGACACTGCTGCCTGAGCCTATTACCCCTGGCTCCCCATGGAGCTGATGGGAAGGAAGAGCATTTTTAGGATTTAATCAAGCTATCCTGTTTGATTCATCTACTCAAGGATGAAACAACTGATGCCCTATAAATGCTTCAGGCTGCTCATGAAGTCCAGGACATCTTGGTGACATTAGATGTCTCCACTGCAGAGCCTGGGACGTGGTCAGACAGCTCATGCTGGCCATGGCAGCTGCAGTGAGGATGCACAGATGGTGTGACTCCGGTGAGTGGAAGAGCTGACTTTCCCCAGTCATCTCTCTGTGTGTAATTCCTCTTAAGGCAGAAGGCCTTGCCTTGGCTGGTTATGGCATCACTGTGCAGCGAACATGAGTCACTGCTGAAGCAGGCTGAATTATGACTCCTTGCTTGCTGAGTCTAAAACAGAGGAAGGCAGCTTAAGCAAATGGAAGGGCCTAAGCATGTGAAAAATGTTCCCTTTTCAAAACTGCCATTAGCCAATTGAAAATCTCTGTATTTGGGTTGCAAGTCTATGCCAAGTCTCTGTCTGAGGCTCAGTTCAAACACTCAGGCTATATAATCCCTTCCAGTCTGGGCTCATAATGGAAACGCCAACAGACCGTTAAGCACAGCGGTATTGCCAGGTTTTGCTATAATTAAACACACACAGGAAAAGGTATAAATAACCAGGTTAAATTCAGGCAGGGGGCTGTGATTGAAGGGATCTCCGGGAAAGCCTGCAACCCGGTTGTGTCTGACTGGTTCAGGGGTGGTCGACTGGGGACTTGGGATTTGTGCCTGGCTCAGGTAAGCCCCCTCTAGCAGATGCTGTGTATTAAAGTGAAGTCAGCTGGCAACAATCACCTGCAGAGCATGATGTTCTAGCCCCCAGGTCTGTGCTCCTGCCCTTGACAAGCAGCTAAACCTTGCCTTACAGAAAGCCAGGTGAGGAGAAAAACGGGAGCCTTGCTGCCTTCTGAGTCACACTTGACCTTGCTGGGTTTATTTGCCCTGTTGGGGGCCCATGTTTGTTGTTTGCCACCTTGTCCTCATTTCCACAACAACCAGATTAAGTGGCCTGAGGAAATGATGATGCAGAAGCCATAGATAGAAAAAGTTAAATATATAGCAAAGAAAGAGTGGCAGAGGAGGCAGAGACTTCCTTCTGGGATGGTGGTTCTTGCAGACCATTCAGTCCACAGCCTGCAGGTCCCCCTGCAGAAGGGAAGCACCTCTCTGCAGCACGCAGGCATCACAAAGCGGCCAGCAGAGACACGGCAGGTTCCGCTCTCTCCTCTCTGCAGATTGTTTCCACTTTCACATCCCAGCCGGCTGGCAATAAACCCTCCTGCATGTAGATGCTGAGGAAAGGGGAAGCACCCCCAAAGACGACACTGGCTTAGATGTGCCAGCAGACAAGTAAAGCTAGAAAAAAGGCAGATTCACAACACAAACACTCCCGAGCCGGCCTTCTTCCTTCTGATGATGTGTGTAAGTAACACCACAGGAATGCTGCAGGACTCTCAGGGAAGGCAGTGTAGGCTGTATGGGTGCGCCAATGCCACTGCACAGTCCCATCCTTACTCGGCGCAGCAGTGCCAGGTCCTGAGCTTTTCAGCAGAACTAGCTGCACGCACACATCCCTCATGGTTTTCCTCTTGTGACTCTAAGCTCAGTTTGAATGAGTTTTCTGGGCCAACTCTTCTAAATTTGTATCAGTATCCAGGGAGCTTTAGTAAATAGCACAGTAAATATTTGGGTTTGATATTTGCCTTTCAAAAAGACAATGAGGCAGCAGCCACGCACAAGGACACGGCCACGCGTGCGACCTCAGGCGATCACAGAGCTCACCCCACATCCGAAAACCAAGGCTCGCTTTCCTGTCTAAAGAAATAATTTCACTGGGATTAATGTAGAAAAGACCCCCTCCGCTGAAACCAGATCCATGCATGTTCTAGCACATACACATTATTGTGTATGCTCGTATATTTTCTGACCAGAGTCATCATGCGTCAAATCTTGCACTTTCTAAAAAAAGAAAAAGCTCATTTCCAGCCTGCAAGACCAACTCTGACCTCAGCTTGTGCTTCCCCAGCTGAGCTAATAACACTCCCAACCCCCAAAATATGGAGGCAGCTCAGAATGGAAATGTTAAAGAGATGTAATTCCAGAGGATGTGAATGGCTAATTCTGTACATTCAAATGAAACAGAGGGGAAATATACTGAATGGAGCCCATGTATAAGATCATATGAAATGTAAAAAGACTTGTTGTTCAGCGCACACACTGCCTCTTCAATCTAGTTCTGTTTAAATGCCCATTCTTTTCGTTTGGCATCTCCTTGTCCCTCGATGGCTGAATCAAAAGAGGAACGAAATAATAACACAAAGATTTTTAAAAACTCAGCTCCAGCTGCAGCAGGGAGAAGCCTGAAGCGAAACGTGAGAGCGTACGGCTCTTTGTTAAGGCTTCCTTGGCTATAGAATATGGTATATGAAACGCCTGGCGGATCCCGTTTGGTCCTATGGAGGGAGAGCTCTTAAGGTGGCTCTCTTGGGTTTGTGGAGGATTGCGGGAAGGCTTCCCCGCATTTGCAGGCAGCAAACGTCCCACCTGCAGAGACCCCAGGGCCCAGATGGTTCCCCCTCCAAACACCCCGGGGGCCCAGGGCACTCTCTCCCCAGACAGTGGGTGGTCCAGCCTTTTTTTGTCTTTTTCTTCATTGTAGCTGCCACTTTACATTGGGAAACCAAACTCAGCACTTCTTGTTGGGAGATGGTTCCAATTTATACAGATTTCTAAGAAATAAATACGTTTTACTCCATGCCTCGAAGATATTTTTGCATGCCCAGCTGGCAGAGCCACACATACAGCTGCTAGGAGGTGTTGGTGCCAGTGGAAAGTAGCCCACAGTCCCCAGCCACAGCTTTTCCTAAAGACCCCTTTTGGAAGTTGGTGGAACAGTTGATGCCCTGATGACTGCAGGGACCCCAGTAGCATGATCCCAGCAGAGCTGGGACAGAGCTGGAGCAAGGCTGCCTGTCACCTCCATGTCTCCAGCACCCATAGGAAAGTTCGGCAGGTCCTTGCACCAGATGCCCCACCACGGCCTCCTTGCAAATGCTGCAAATGCCTTTTGGGAGAGGGCATCACCCAGAGCATCCACTTCTGGAAAGGAAAACTACCATTGCCTCAGCTCTCTGGCTGAGGAGACACCAGGGAGAGAAAGTTTCTCTCCCTGGAAGAGGAGGAGGAGGCTCCCGAGGGTGGGGCCAGCTCTCCCCACCACCACTCAGTCCCTTGGCCAGTGCCATGAACAGCAACACCAAAAGACATCCAGTAAGTGCTGTGGTGACCGGCTCCCCACAGCTGAGAAACTTGGAGCCATATTGCTTAATCTAAACAAATGTTCAGTGAACGTCAACACTAATTCATTTCCCGTGGGCTGAATACTTTTCCTCTCCGAGGCTCTTCCAGCAGCTGTGGCTGATTTCTGCTTATGCCCAGCATGTCTTCCCCAGGACCCCCCACCTTCACGGTCACCACGGTGGTTCTCAGCATGTCCACTCACTGACACTGGCCCTTGGCACATGCTGGGAGTGGGCTCTTTCCAGGGGTTCCCTATGGGAAAACGCAGTGATGCTGACATGCCCTGAGCTAGCATCAGCACTGAAGGCCCAGTATGCAACCTGTGCACCTGGACAGGTATGAAAATTATTCATCAGCATTGAAGGATTCTCTGTATTGTGTGTTACTTGGGAAGTGGAGTCTTTGTATGTTGTGCCTACCCCACCTCACAGCTGCTGGGCACCCACTACAGGGGCAGCACAGGCAGAGTGCCGTGCCTGGACAGGCAGCAGGATGCTTCCCTGCTGTAAGGAGCACAGGTCTGCTCTGCTCAGCTCTTTGCCTGGCACGAGGATCCTTGCAAAGCACCAGGGAGAAGTTTCCAAAGGCATTTGGTCACCTCAGTGCCCTTGGCTATCTTCGTTGAATCCCAGAGAGGAGGGGTGCCATGACCACCGCTCCCCGCTGCCAGGGCTGCGCCCCAGCCTTGTGTGCTGCTGGCACATCAGGAGACGTGTCACCTGCCTGTCCCAGGGGCTGGTAAGGAGGAGCACGTTCCTCCACGGCCACTGAAGCCACCTCAAGACGCTTGCACGCATGGCTGCCAGAAGGCTGTCATAGTGCAGAGGACAGCCAGAGTGACCATGTGATCCCCTCGCTGCTATTCCTGGTGCCCAGTGAAGCTGGAGGACTGTCACACAGAGTGAGAATCACCCGGCTGTAGCATACAAGCCAGGTGAGTCCAGCTGTGGTGACAGCAAATTCCTAATTAGTTCATTGCATCAGACGGCCAAACACTCAGAGTCATTACCCAAGGATGGCCTACGTGCCCGGCAGGGCATACTCCCCTGATCCCTGCTTCCCAGAACAGGACTGGGAGAGCCAGACTAGCTCACCCTGGAAAAGGGACACGCTGTGTGGCGTGCCCAGCAGGCCAACAAGCTCCAGGTCCCGCAAACCACATGGGGAAAACCCAGCGAGACAAAGTGCCAGGCACGCAGCAAATGGCCTGAGTGTGGCTGTCCTATGCGGTGAGGTCTCATCCTGCCCCATGCCTGGATGTGGAGTGGGTCTCTCTAACCCACAGCCACAGGGACCTGAGCACAGGATGGTTGCACACCAGCTCCCCCATCCTGCTCTCCTCCATCTGAGGCTGCAGGCAGGCATTATCCACTCCTTTCCAACCGCTTCCTGAGGACAGAGGTCTGGGCACACTTTTGGATGCCCCTCAGCAAAGTGGTATCAGGGCAAGCTCCCTGTGTGCTGGCTGGCAGGTTTGCAGAGACATCCTCTCCATGTGAGCTTGGCCGGACACTGGGTCGGAGCCCTGCCACACACCCACACTCGGCAGCACCAGAGAGCAGCGGCACTGCTGCCTCAGAGGTAGCACTGGCAGGCTTGGCAGGGATTTATGTATCTTGGAGTTGCTTTCCCCGTGGTGGTAGCTGGAACTGATTCTGAATACTTAGCTGGTTTAATATGAAAACAAAAATCCCTGGATTGACAGCTTGTCCAAGCAAGGCACCGTTTGAGTTCCTGGCAGCCAAGCAGTGAGAACTAATGCTGGTCACAGGGTGGAGGTGAGAAACTGCGGGCCCAGCCGAGCAGCTGGGCTCTGCTCCATGCTTCATCTGGAGTATAGATGCTCTTTTTTCCTCGAGCCAGGCTAACACTGGGTGGCAAGGTGCACCCTTGTCCTCCCTGGGCTTGAGCCCCATCAAAGCCTGTGATGCCAGTGGCTTGGAGGTGCTGCAAAGTGAAACACCAGGCAGGGACCTCCTGCCCACCACACTGCGGAAGCACCTGTATCACTGCAGGCTCTTCTGTCCTCCTCCTGCATCCTCTCCTGGCCCCAGGGGCACCTCACTCCACTGGATGGAGAGTTCTCCTCTTGCCTGCCCTCTGGATGAAAGGTCCTGCAGGATCCAGGATGCTGCTGAAGCACAGACTCCTTTAGAATAACCACCTCCCAGCATACAGCAATCCTACCTAACTGGTTCAGGCAAGGGGTGATGAAAAACGCTGTGTCCTGCTGAAACCACTGTGGGATTTAGGTCAGGCAGGTGGGATCATCCAGGCTAGAGCAGGACCAGGGGGCCTGAAGTGGTGCCCAAATAGTTCCAAAGGCACCACCAGATCTGCACAACACCATTCCTGACACACAGCTGGCCGTGCTGAGGGGGTCAGTGCTGCAGCACCATCCTTGCCCATCCCCTAAGTAACGTGGGTGCTACTGAAAAATGGGGCCCAGCCACTGCAAGCACTGTGCTGGCACTTTCAGCGGGGTCCCTGGCCCACACTGCAGGACAGCTCTGCTCCTGCGTAGTGGCATAGGGGTGGCACAGGGGTAGGTACCCTCAGCAGGAACCGGGTCAATGTGCTATTTGGAAAAGCCACGTTAGATATTCTCTCCTGGAGAAGCGCCTCTCTCAGGGTCTCATCCAGAGCTCCCCCTGAGCAGCTCTGCACCTCCAATGCTCCCCAGAAGGAAACCTCAGCAATGCAGGCAGGCAAAGCTGCCTCTGAAGGAAATTTTATTCCCCATGTGACAGAATGGGCAGGGTAGCTAGGAAAGCAGTGATTGCCCCAGCTCACTATCTCCTGGGAACAGCAAGGGCTGTTTCGTGGTGCACTACAGGCATGATCCACACCCGCCCCGGGGGCAGAGGGAAGCTGTGGGGCTGTGTGCAGTCACTTCTTCCGCTCAGTCACCCGTCCCACAGCTGTGCCAGCAAAGGTATTGTCCTGGTCCCTACAGTGGGAAATCCCAGATCCAGCTGGGAACGACCAACACATATAGTCCCAGGTGATCCTCGGAGGCCCCAGAAACAAACAAAGAAAAAGGGCTTTTCCTCTCCTTATATCAAAGCACCGAGCTTCCTACCTCTGCCAGCAAATATCAGGCAGTTACTCAGCTCCTTCTCCTGGCTTTTCCCATCAAAAGGGACCTCTGATGCAAGTGGTGGGTCATTGGAGAGCAGGATGTGAGGCTGTGAACATGCCCCAGGGCACAAAGAAGCTGCAGAAGAAGAGAATGCCCCGGCACTGCCCTGCGAGGCCGGGCGGCAGGGAGAAGGGAGTTTGTTCACAGCACGATGCGGCTGTGTCCCGCAAAGCCCAGCCTGCTCCCAGCACCCCCACCCTGGGACTGCCAACAGGGCACCGAGGGGCTCGTGGAAAGCAACACTGGGCCACGCTGGGGCCCGAAGTCATGGTGGAAGCCCCGCGTAAAACCTGTGGGGGCCCTCTCACCCCGCGGTGGGCTTAGCTTGGGGGCCGCCGGGGCGCGGGGAGCCGGGCGGAGGGCAGCGGTGCCGGACCCATCTCCTTGAGGACACCTTGGCGGCGGTG
The DNA here is from genome assembly GCA_013399875.1 of Gymnorhina tibicen. Lineage (NCBI taxonomy): Eukaryota > Metazoa > Chordata > Aves > Passeriformes > Artamidae > Gymnorhina > Gymnorhina tibicen. The sequence continues at coordinate 184,561 of VXAZ01005446.1, read as the reverse complement.
CCGGCCCCATCTCCTTGAGGACACCTTAACGGCGGTGCCCGCGGGCGCCTCCCGCCGCCCGCCCCGCTCGGCTCCCGCCGCTCCTCGCGGGGAAGCAGCTGACTCGGGGCGGCTGCCAGCGCTGCTGGCTGCTGGATCCGGCCGCGGCAACGTGCAGCCCGACATGTAAACCGGGCAGGCCTATGCTAATGGCGGGGGGAGGGTGCCTGGCGCAGGGGCGAGGGGGACGGAGGTGGAGGCCGGAGCACAGCCAGAAAATTCCCCCCCCCCTCCGCCCCCCC
>VXAZ01005446.1:159539-184217 GCA_013399875.1 Gymnorhina tibicen | reverse complement strand
CCTGGCCCCGGCACCCAGCCGCACCCCCGACCCCTGCCCGCGGGCCCCGGCCCCACCGCCAGCCCTCGTGCCAGCAGCGCCCCCAAAGCCCCCACAGGGCAGAACGGCAATCCTGTCCTTGCCCTTAAACCGAGGTGGGGTCTCTCCGTCCAGCCCCTCACCCCAGCCTCAGGTGTGCCCCAGCTGTTTTTGGGGTGGTCTCCTCGCCACCCTCGGGGTGTGCACAGCCAAGAGCTGAGCGGTCAGTCCCACCACCACCCAACCTGCTGGTAATCAGAAGACAGAGACGGCAGTCTCCTACTTATGCTGTCTGTTTCCCCACCCTTAGGGAAACCCCCAGCTCGTGTTTTCAAGCACCTCCTTAAAACCACAAAGCCCTCTCTCGGCACGGGGGAGATCGAGGAGATAAAAGCCTGAGACAAGTCATGGGCCTTAGGTTTCAAAAAAAAAAGATTAAAGTCGCACATACCCGCCAGGAGAAGGGTGAGTTAGCCACCAGCCATAGTCCCTGCTCAGGAAGAAACCCTCCCAGGGCCAAGTAAACCCCTCCAGGAAAAGACACTGAGGGGCAGCCCCTTTTTCTCGGCAATCCCTTTCCAATTCCCCGCTGGGGAGGGCCGAGACTCCCACCGCCCTCTCCTTGTAGCGTTCTATTCTCCCTCCTCAGCACACAATGGGGCAATCCCTGGTTGGGTCTTATTCTACATCCCTTACCAGCACCCACAGGAATAAACTCCTGTGCCTTCCCACATCAAGGGACTCTCCCCAGTCCCACATGACTTTCTTTTCCTTCCTTCCTTCCTTCCTTCCTTCCTTCCTTCCTTCCTTCCTTCCTTCCTTTCTTCCTTTCTTCCTTCCTCCCTCCCTTCCTTCCTCCCTCCCTTCCTCCCTCCCTTTCCTCTAACAAAGGATAGTTATCCCCAATCAGCAAAGATGGCAACCCCACACCCCAGTGGGAAGGGAGCAGCCCTGCAGGACAGCAGGGGCCAGACCTCCAGTGGGTGCATGAGCAGGAGCAGCAGGCTCTCTGGCCAAGTCTCCCCCCGGCAGCATTTCAGCTCACACCAGCCTCCCTCTTTGTTCACCAGTTCCCCCTGCCAGGAATAAAGCCCTAATGGAGTGGAAGAAAGGGAAGGGGGTGAATTTGGACAGGCCCAACAGAACCTGCAGGCAGGTCAGTGTGAGCAATGTCTGTGCAGGCGGAAGACCTTGCGCTTGAAGCTGAATGGGGAACACTGAGCATCTCTACAGGGAAGAGAGAGAAGGAGGGAGGGAAGTAGGAAGGGAGAGAGGGGGAAAAAAAATCTTGCGAGTGCAGAGTTTGCAAAATGAGCTCGTGGTAAATAGCTGGAGGATAGACAGCGTCTGTACGTGAGGCACAGCACGGAGAACTGCACCTGAGCGAGGCTGGGCCACTGCTCGCTCCAGCATCACACGTCACTCACTGATGCATCCTCCCCAGCCTGCTCTGTCTCTGCACCAGCTCCCCCGCCTCCGACACGAAAATGCAGTGGGAAAAATGGGTTCCCCCTCGACTCAGTGCAGCCACAAAGCAGAGAGCTGGGAGAAGCACAACTGAACTTGATTGAAGGTCCAGCAGGTGCCTGCCAAGGGAGATGCAGCACCACGAACCTCCTGATCCCCTTTTCCTGCTGGGAACCCACAGCCCCTTGAGCTCAGTGTCTCCCCACACCCCTGCTCAACTGCTTTCTTCCCTGAGCAATGGCAGCCGTATTCGCCAACACTCCCTGCTCGCTAGAGCTGCTATCCAAGGCCCTTTGTTCCCCTCGTCGGGCAGCCTTCCTTTGCATTCCGCAGCCAGGGGCTGAGGCCCAACACAACTCATCTCACCTGGGGTGCTCCAGACGGGAGACCACCAGCTTTCCCCTCCCCGCTCTGAAAGATCGGGCAAAATTCACGCAGCACCCGGAAAATGTATCTCCCTCCCTACGTGGGAAAAGGAAGAGAAGCCATCCTTTCCCTGGAGAGAGGCGCGCTCAAGGGTGTCGGTGACAGCAAACCCTGCCCTCATTTGCAGTTTCCCGAGGCGTGCTCCCCTGGCCCGCCGGGATCGCTGGTCCCAGGGGCGGCAGCCGCCGGTCCCGCAGCCCGGTTCCGTGGGAAGGCAGCCCGGCACCCGCCTGACACCCTGTGGCCGCCTCCCGCCTTGCAGGGACGCGGAGCGGCGTGGAGCGGGATGGGGATGGGGATGGGGATGGAGCCCGTGGGGAGGCGGCGTGGGAGGGGGCACACAGGGTGTTTTAGCAGAGCAAAGCTGACAGGAGCAGGGAGAAACCACAGACCGGGCACATGTCTGACTCCTGCCACCCGCCATGCAGGGATGAAATGCTACATACTTTAATAAAGCAGCACACACGTGTCCCAGCAGTTTCCATAAGTGCCCATGGATTCAGCCCAGCATGTCCAGGAGGAAAAGAATTTCAATTTACTGCTAGCTGATGCCACAGGCTCATATGAGTGCACAAGACCTCTTGCTCTATGGCAGCACGTGACAGTGGGGGCTGCTATAATAATGCCCCAACAGATGGGAGGCTCATAAGAACATCCAGATGGGTTTCAAGCCCCTCAGAGAGTCCTCCCCACTGCACAGCAAGGCCTTTTCCCTGCTCCTCTCTGACTTTACTCACCTCCTGCCAGAAGGCTGAATTTCTGCTTCCCAAAGTGCAAGGGTTGGGGTCTCTGCAGGGGCTGGAGTAAAACATTGTTATTTACACAGCCCCAACCCCACATGGTGCCCACTTGTTGCATCCACGTGTGAGGTGTGAGGGTCACAGTGACCACATGTGGCATATGTCCTACCCAGGTCGGGATGGGGGACACACTCGTGCAAGAGTTGAAACACCCTGGCAATTCCCACTGCTCAGAGCTAAGCCTGCAGCATGTCTGAGGCACCACCAGCAGCTATGCCACTGCAGGACCCCAGCCCAGGGAAACTCCAGCAGCAATGTGGATGGAAAGTGAAGCCACCTTGGAGCAGGAAGCCCTTGCTCTAGATGATCTCCTAGGTAACCCAAATGAAGCCCTACAACCTTGATAGAAAAGCTTGCCTCCATTTAGGAGGGAATCCTTTGTATACTCTTACTGACCTGCCTCCCTTCTCCATTTTACAAACCCCAATGGTGTCCCACCCTAACTCCTCTCAGGGCCTTGGAGAAAGTCCTCCAAACCCCACCAAGCATGGTGCATGGCTGCCAGCTTGATTCTCCCGCAGGAATATCAGCCATGCCCAGGGAGCTGGTGATCCCTGCTCACAGCATTCATTCCCAGCCTCCCCTGGGCATCCATAGTTCCACACGCCTCTGCAGGGAGAAAGGCCGTGTCTCATTCCCAGGCCTTCTTGGGGCAGAGCTCCCCCTTGCTGAGAGCCCATTGGCAGTGGGGCAGTGAGGCCATCAGCTGCTTTCTCCGCTCTGACTTTCTCTGACTGCAGTTCGGAGAGATTTTGACCTGATACTCTGCCCCCGCACACCCCTCTGGCCAGAGCCCAGCGGGAATAACTGGAGACATTCAGATCATGCATCGCAGGGGAACCATTTTAATTAAAAGTGATGCTTTGGTCAGCGGGGTACAGACTTCTTCGGGGATATGGGGAGGAGAAGTGAGCTGGGCAAGTGATGGCGGGGGGAAGATGTGCCTCGTCAGGGTTACCTCTGAACTCAGCAGCTTTGCCAGGAAAGTGGGAAGTGGCAGGGCAAGCTGTTACTCACTTCTCAGAGGCCTTACCATGGGGCTGGTGCTCTTGGCAATGCTTAACAGTGTCCTGAAAGCCTGGTGCAAACTGGGGTGCTCCCTCCCCCAAACTCAAAGCATTTGCTGCTCCCCGAATACCAGTCCCTTTCACAGCAGAGGAGGAGGATGTCTGTGCACTGCTTACGGATGTTTAGAGGTACAGGGGCCTCATGTTGAGTCTCTAGCTCTGCCAGAAAAGAAAGCTAAAAGCTCAGCAGGGCCCTGCACCAGGTGCATTAGTGCAGCGTAGTGGGGAGTCACCGCAGCCGCAGCCGCCTCCTGTAGGTGGGATTCACCACCTGATGTCCCTGCCGTGTTCTCAGCTCTGGCGGCAGAAGGGATCCATCACTGACGGGAATGTGCTAAGACCGGAAATTACTTGTGAGGGGGAGTAGGGTTTGAAGAAGAATTAGGCAAGGGGATTCTTCCTCACACAGAAGTGAGGAATCCCCTGGGACTGGGCAGCTTGAAAGAGGGCCAAGCCCTGGTGTCCATCCTAAAAAGCCTCTCTTAGGCTGGTTTTCTAGCTAGAGCCTTGTCCACCCTGGGCAGTTGTGATCTTCCTGCCGTCACAGAGGATGCTCTGGAAAAAGCTTCCAGACACCAAACCACACGATTCTAAATCACCAGGAATGTGTTTCCATTCAAACACCCGCTAGGCCTGTTTCCTGCTCCTGGGAGAGCCATGGAAAACCACATCCAGGCCCTGCATGCTGCACGTGCCATACCCCTGGAGGAGTCAGACATGGAGCAGCCTCCAGCCTGGCACAGACGCAGGTGCCATGACGGCGAGAAGCACCACACTCCTGTCCCAGCAAGGATGTGTCCCACCACCTTCCCACCTTGGCTAGCAGCAGCCTGGCCATGTCAAACCACAATTACATCTCAGGTAAAGTGGAGAGCACTTCTAGCCTGCACTGCTGGTAGCTATCCAAGGCCCCTTGTTCCCCTCGTCGGGCAGCCTTCCTTTGCATTCCGCAGCCAGGGGCTGAGGCCCAACACAACTCATCTCACCTGGGGTGCTCCAGACGGGAGACCACCAGCTTTCCCCTCCCCGCTCTGAAAGGCTGGGCAAAACTCACACATTTCTAGCTTCACATTGGTTGTATGTGAAGAGCAATATTTGCCGATCAGCAATAGCAAGACAGAGGGAGCATGGCAGGAGGATGGGTGGCATAGGATGGAGGTGGGGAAGTTATGTCACTGGACCCTGGCAGTGCCTGGCAAGACAGCAAGGAAAGGGTGGAGAGTGACTACGTGATGCTTCGCAGGGAGAACTGATCTTATTAATAAAAGCTGCTTCTTCCCAAGGCCTTGATAATCTCTCCTGCTGCAGATTATTTACAGCTGTGGAATTTAATACTCCAATGAACAAAGCTCTCTGAAGCACAGAGGGAGCAAGCAGACTGTTAACCCTTCTGCATGGCACCGGGGCTTTCGGCTCAGGTTTGATGTCTCAATGCAGCTGAGCCACAGGCTGCCACAGCCCCACCAGGTCTCAGCACCTATGAGGCCAGCACCCAAGCTAGGCTGAGACTTCACAGAAAGTCAACCCAAAGTCCATAGAAACACCTGGATTCTCTTAATTAAAAAGGCAGGCCAGTGAGTAGTGCTTGGAGGCAGAATTTGGGCAGGGCTGGGGGGCTGTGTTGCCAGTGAGGTGCTGCTGCATTACACCACCAGATAAGCACTTGACCTTACAGATACGGGGTCAATAAACTCAGCCTCCGGGCTGAGGAGATTGTCAGCCCTAGCTAAGTTATCCACCCCTCACGTTCAGTGCCAGGTGTGTGAAACTGAGTCAGCTAAGACCTGGGAGCCTTGCTGCAGGTCTGCAACACTGGTGGGAACACAACTGCAGCACAGCACTCCTGCTGCCTTCCCTGGGACCAGAGAGCCTGTGGCTTAAGTATATGCTTTAGTGTGTGCTCTTCAAGGGAACCTCTTCCTCAGATTGTCTTGGAATCTGGTGCATCTCAAGAGGAGGGCATAGGAACCATCAGATTTGACTTATTGCCTGAATGGTCCCTTCAATACAGGAGATTTGGAGGGGGAAAGAATAGGTGGGCTTGAGGCACAGCCTGGCAAAATCAGAGGTGAGAGGGATGTACAGGAAGGACTGGTTAATCATATGGGCTTGTCCCACCAGTGCCTGGGCCTGGTTTGAGTGTATTCATTGCTGAATGGGATGGGCACAAGACAGCAGCTAGGGCAAGGGGTGGCCTGAGGGATGGAGAAAGAAAGGCAAACACCTGCCTCACTTGCATGCTAAAGTCCACTGATCCCCCCATAACAAAGTGGCAGATTTTGGAGCCATAAATGCAGCCTGGGTTTGATCTGCACCTCTCTTAGCATGCCTGCACTTCAGACATTCCCCAAGGACCACACAAATTGTTGGTCTAGCTCTGCATAGCGTCGTTCAAAGGGTCACAGTAGCATCCCTACCATAAACTAGGTAACTATAATCCCTAGACATGATTAACAGCCCCCATCCACCCCACCTAGTCCATGTAGTAAAAAGCAGAATTCATGTGGGATCTGTTGTCCCCTCAGTCAGTAAAAGCCTGGCTGCTGAAGTGCAGGAAACACAGAGCTTGTGCATCAGCTCAGGAGTCCCTTGGGGTGGTAGTCCCTTTATATCTCAGCAGCACCCAGTCTTTCCACAGCACTAGAACAGCCTAGAATACATGTCCTAATACCTCAGCATATGCCTCCCAGGTTATGCAGCCCCTTTGCTCTGAACTTGAACCCCTCTCCCTCCAGTCCCTCTCCCTGCTCTGTGATGCCATCTGCCAAAAATTTCTCAGGACTCTTCCCCATCCTTCAACCACCCACAAAGGAGTAGCTAGAAGTTGTAGAAGGGAGTTTAGCTCAGCCTCAGGTGGCCCAAAATTTGCATGGGACAGCCCATTAACTCTGCATTTCCCCATTCTTAAAAGTCTTAAGGTTTTTTCAACTTCCCACAGACACACAAGGTAGCACCTGCCAGCCACCACTCTGCATTGGCAGTCTTTTGCCCTTGAGTTTTCCTGCAAGCAATGCAGGCTGGCAAAGTGGAGACACCAGCAGTGAAGGGAGCACAGGGAGTAGGGGAAGGGTTGATCCCGCCTAATAGGTGTGTGGAGATCCTCCCCTGCAGGCAGGAGGACAGCCTTCCTTCCCTCTCCCCCAGGTTCCACTGCCTGAGCTGTCAAGCCTTCATGAGAGAACTGCCTCTGCAGGGCTGGATTTGATGCCCTGGAGGTCCCCATGTCCTCAACGCACCCCACTGCAGGTGAGGCCTCCTGGGAACCTATTCCTCCTCCACAAGGCAGAGCCAAGGCAAAGTGTCGGACTTGTGAAGCCAGTTAAACCAGCTATTTACAGATATTAGCATTATGAAACACAGATTAGAGGCTTCCTGGAGCTGTCTAGAGCCTCTGGAACAATGTCCAAGAGCCAAGCATCAGGCTCAGGAAACAAGGGCAAAGATAACATCTACCATCCTACCACCTCCTCTCCTCACTTTATCTACTTGTCCAAGCAAAGAGTTTTCTGCCTCCAGTGAACTGGAGCCTTTCCTACCCTTCTCCAGACACCCACAGGGAATCTCGAGCCTTGTTTTGAAGAGGAAAGTAAACATGATTAGGAGCAAAGCTCAGGTGGCTGGGCAGCACAAAGCCATTGTCTTTGCTCCAGTCAAGCACAAATACAAAACCCCAAAAGCTCATCCTGCACTGGAGACATGTACCACCTTCCCAAGCCTCCTATGCATCCCAGGAAGATGCTTGGGACGAAGTGTGAAAAGTCAGGACAGAACAGCACCTGAGGACCCTAGGCAGGCTCCCTCAGGGATGGCCTGAAGCACAAGAGTGAAAAACACATTCTGGTCTGTTCAGCTTTTGCCATCCCTGGTGAACCTAGAGTGGTCTGCTATTGTCAGTGCCTCCAGGGAGCTGCTACTGGGCCATCAGAGTGGACTGGGCATCACTCACCCCACTGTACCTCTCTCTGCCCCATCCCAACATGTGGCACCTGTTGAGGGAGCAGGACCAGGCTTGGCAGGACCAGGGAACACCTGAGCTCTTCCTATCCCCTGAATGCAGTGGGTGAAGCACGCGCCCCAGCAGTACATGCCACCCTCTAATGCTTGTCTGCTGCTCTCTCAAGCCACAAAACATTACTTATTTTGGAGCCAAGAAGGGACCACCATGACTTCCAATTGCTGCATCACATTGCCCCAGAAATGTGAGGAAGATTTACCTAATCCGGGGTCAGCATCCGGTCTTACAAGCTAGAGCAACAAATCCTTTAATCCCAAAAGATATATCTAATATGGGAAACCACATTGGAGCACCATAGTCACAACTGGGGGCCATCAGAGGAAGACATTTTTGTCCACATCCTGGCCTTGGCCCTGGGGAATACCCACCAGTGCCCCTCACACTCCATACCCATAGCTATGAAGAGCAGCTCATTTGAGCTAGAGAGTGAGCAGGATCTGGGGTACAGCCTTGTACCAAAAGACCTTGGATGTTCTTCACAGGCTCTGCCTTAGGCCATGATGTACCTTGGGGCTTGCATGTTTATTTTTAAAGAACTGCATTAGGTTCATGGAGTTTACAGCCTTCAGACATTTGCAAAGCAAGCTCATATTTCCAAGGCCCAAGGGACAGCCTGTCTTTGGTGTCTATGCCACAATAACTGAGCACATCACTTCCCAGTCTTCTGGGGAGGGTGTGTATACTATTCACACTGAGAACACTCACTGTAGCCAGCATGGAGGTGAGCATCCAGGTTCATTTTGAGCTCTATTAAGCAGTGAAGCCCTGGAGCAATGAATTTCATGAGGCAACCTGTGTTTTGGGTGAAAGGAAAAATGAAAAAAAGGTAATTTTATTTCCTCTGACAGTCTTTTTGATTGAATACTCTCTACTGCACTCTCAGAGAGGGTCAATGGATGTGCCTGTGTGTTTTCTCCACATCCTTCTTTTTATCCTTCTGTCATGAGCCCTCATTAATCTTTCTTCTCTCCAGGCTAGACACTCCTGAGCTTTCCAATTCTATTTTCTTGTTAGAGGGTGCATTTGCAACACGCCTAGGAAAATTTCCGTCCTCTATCCCTGACAGCTTCTGAGATAAGCTGACCAGCCTGGCATGCTCACTTGAGGCTCCACCACTGCAACAGCATTCAGACTAGATTCAGTGTCATTCACCACCCCATTTCTTATGCTGTAGAACAGGAGAAACTACTCGGAAAATGAGTTGGCAAGGCTGTATTTGGTGCTAACGCACTCAGGGGAGACCCCTTTGGGCAGCGACCACACAAGCTTCAACCTTGGGGTTCTGCCCTGGCAGCAGTGCTAACCCCACCCCCCTTCCCTCACTCCCAGCTCTTTGCCCCCTCCAGTCCCTCTGCGTTTCCCAGTACAAGTGTCCAGCCCATAGAGTTTCCCTGATGGACACTCTCCCCCTTCCCTTGTCTATCTTGAACAGTAGCTGCAGGATATAAACAAGTGTCCAGCTGTTTCCCTGTCCTCTTTGCTCTTCCTGGGTCATGTCAATGCTAAACAGCACAGCCACACTCAGATGAGATGCAGACACTTAAAAAAATGACAGCCCTCACTCGTCTATCAGAAGGGCTCAGCAGGGTCCTGCCACTGCTTCTGTGTGCAGCTGGGTGGAAAATGCTGCTCAGCCTGCAAACCTGAGGCTTGGCATGCCTTTCGCTCAGGGAAGGAGATTTGGCATCTGCCGCTAGATGAAAGACCCTGTCACTCCAGGGAGTGACAGACAATGCATTCTGAGGGGTTGTTTGAATCAGGAGAGTGGCCCAGCTCGGGGCTTCACAAGAGAGTCAGTCTGTACCTCTGTGCTGCCCACCCCTGACTCCTGTTTTGTAGCCCCCTGCAACCCATGAGCCAGCATCCCGCTGCTGTCCCTCCTCTTCCCAACCAGCTATCAGCCCCAGGGGAGTCAGAATGCTGCTTTGCAGACCGGTCTTCCCAGTGACTTTCCTAGCCCAGCACGCCCTCACCGAAAGGTTAAAGCTGACCCTGACGCCCCTGGTCACTCAACAACCTTCCGCGGAGACAGGGCTCAGACGCAGAGTTCTCTGGCTCTCCCCGGGTCTTTCCCCGAGGGACCAGGTCAGGCTCGGTCCCCCCAGAACCTTCCCGCGGCCGGCCGGAGCTGCGCTGCCCTGCTGCGGGCCGGCGGCTGAGGAACGTGCTGACCGAGGCAGATTTTGTGTGCGGCGATTTAGTGTCGCCAGCCAGGCTCAGGGGCCCGCCGAGCGCGGGGCAGGCTGCCGGGCACACCATCACGGCCACATTGCCATCTAGCCTCCCGCTCGGGGATGTGCAGCTCGCCGCCCTCAGCCCTGCCAGCCGAGCGAGGCGTCCGGGCTCTGGCTGCATCACCCCCAGTTCGGCTGAGGTTTCGGCTCTTTCCCCCTCCTCCCAGCCCCCAAAGTCACCAGCTGCCTCCCCCAGCTCTGGGGTCCATCCACCCTGCTGGCACAGGGCCACGAGACGGGGCCGCCTGTCTCCCAGCCTCAGTCTCCAAGCAGATGGAAGACATCAGCTCCCTGCTGCATCCTTCCACGATAATCTGTCTCGCCCGCTTCCTTTCGGGGACACCTCTTCTCACGGCCAGTAAATCCCCAGTGCTCGCCTGTCTTTTTCCAGACCCCAGCCATCATCCAGAAAGCCTTGTCACACGTCTTTCATTGGCAAGCATCTTCCCAAAGGCCGTCTCTCCCTACCCATGCAAGATGCCCTAAAAAAAGACACCTCTTCCCCAACTCCCATGGAAGAATGTCTGGGCACAAAGTCCCCACCATCGCCAGACAAACAGGCACCCTCTTGGAAGCTTAGCTGATGCAAATCCTATATCCAAACGCATGAGAATGTACACTAACCCAAGGACACAGTTGGAACTGACCAGGGGGGCACATTTGTAATGAGGCAAGAAGACTCTGGGAAGAAGACCCTAAGCATGTGTCACACTGGAAATTTTTTTCATTTACAATATAAAATCATATTAATGGCAGAATAATAAACAGGGACCAGGGGAGAGAATGACCTTCTGGCAGCAGCCGAGATAGGAAGTGTTTTGGTTTTTCTTCCCTCCTCTGAGGGAATCACTCCACCTGCCTGCAGCCATCCTTTAAGAAAAGGACCTGCAGGAAGAACTGCTACACAGAGAGGAAATTACATCTACTTTCCTAGTAGGATGGATGCAAAAGGAAAAGCCTCCCATTTAGAGAGAGTTAAGCCTCGGTGGATCCCAAAGAAAGACGCCACAAGCCAGAGCCCAGGAAACCCAGCAGCTGCTCCCAGGACACCACTGGCTCGCTGCTCAGAAGGCTCTGGAACAGAGCAGAGTGCAGCATGGAAGTTGAGAACAAGCAGGTATTATCCCCTGTGCCAAAACAAAAGAGGGGACCTGGAAACAAAGATCCTTGAGCAGGGCCTGCTCAAAGGAAAACACGGAGAGCCTGGAGAACCCACATCAGCCTGGGCAGGGCCCCATCCATCTGCCCCTGCCTGCACAGGCTCTGCAGCCAGAGCAGCAGGGGCTGACCATCCTGCAGCCATGGCAGGGCCCACCTCAGTGGGATGGGTGGGAGCAGGCTATGGGCTCATCCACAAGCCTGACCCTTTCCCCTTGGAGAGATACTGCTACAGGCAGCACCTGGAATTTGCCAAGCACAGAGCTGTCAACATAGGCCAGGGATTTCTGCTAAGACTATATTCCTCATCAGGGACAACAGGTAAAAACTGCAGGAGACGCACTATGGGATGTGCTTAGCTTAGCTGTCTGCATGTCTGCTTATTAAGCTCTGAGATTAAGGATTTAGTTCCACACGTATCAGTTTACTTAGAACTAAAGCATCACTTCACATTTTAATCTCAAGTATGCTGCATTGTCTTGCCCGCTTCCTCTCGTGCCCTCTCCCCATGACCTCTTCCTCAGCAAAATGCTGGAAAGTTATTAGCAAAGATTCTGTGAAATGTTTAATATCCAAACAGCAGGGTCTGGGCATCCCATGAGAGATTCATAGCCCCTATGATCAGGACAAGAAAAACAAGGATTGTTTGCAGGCGCCCAGGTCCTGCTGGTTGATGCTTTGAGGCTGGAGTTGTTGCCAAGCAAAAATCTCACAGTAACGTGTCCCTTCAGACAAGTTATAAACCTGGCTAGGCAGGACTGAGATATTCAGCTTGGGATGAACCAACTCTACCCACAGCCTGTGCACAGAAATGAAATACCCCATACAAGTGCCATTTCAAATTCTTTTTTCCAGCACTGTGTTTGTGGAAGCCATCTTCCTTTTCCGTTCTCAAAAGGATTTACATTGAGGAAGGCTAGGACAGACTCATTTGTGTACGATTTATTAAAAATATATTATTTATTATATATGATTTATTAAAAAATTATAGAAGTATTTGTTTATGTGTTTATCAGGGTTGGAGGAGTTTCAAAGGTTGCAGAAGGTTTTCTAAAGCAAGACCACAGAGCTATTGAGTGGCATAAACACTTTTCCTAAAAAGGCATAAGAGCATATACCCTTTTCCTATACAAAATATGATCCAGAAACAAATTTAATCAGGAAAAAAAGGCAATGGACCATGTCCGAGACGTCGGGCTGGGCCATGCCCTTGTGACACAGAAGCAAACCCCACCCAAGGGAGGGAGGCCAGTCACACTTATCACCGTGACTGCCACACAGTTTGCTCACTGTCCCACTTAGCAAAATGGCATAAACATCTCCGAGCACACAGAGTTCCTCCTGGAAGCTGACTGCACTCAGATAGACTGGAAACACTGACTTCAGCCAGGCGAGCATCTGCTCTGCTGCTGTGCCATTGGGCAGACACCTATGGAGGAGACAGGCCCTGGGCTTAAAGGCAATGCCTATGGGGCTCAGAGAGCTTGGAGTAGCAGACCCAATGTTCCCTGGCCCATGGACAACAGCAAACAAGGAACATGCTGCCAGCAGCGGGTGATTCTGCTTTCCCACAGAACTGAGTTCACAGGGAAGTTTTACTTAGTGGGACAGTGCCATTAAAGGTTAATACTGAAATTAAACCTATAGTATAATCTTTTGTGTTACCTGGAGTAATGGCATTTGAGGGGATCCAGGTCTCACTTTTTCCAGGGACAACGTGGATTTCACAGTGGAGACCATAGGGCAGATACATCTGCAAGGAGTAACTGGAGTGTGCAATAGCTCAGCACTGCATTCTTTAGATCTTCACACTGAGGCAATGCAGATCCAAAGTAAGGAGCTTTCCCAGCACAACAGGAAGGCGAGGCAGAAGGGCAAGGAGCAGCCAGCCACCACTGCCACCAGACCCGTGAGGAATTGGCTGAAGGGCCTGAAGCTGGCCAGACTCCTGCTGACTGCACCCCTTGCACCCTCTTCCCCAGCACTGCTATGTCTAGGAGTGCTCCGCTCCGCACTGATGTCCCTTCACTGGCCATGAGCACCAAGTTTCTCTGCTCAGGTCCAGAGAAAAGCAGCTCTTCGTCTCCTGGATCCCAACTGGTCCTGAAAGCAACACAGTAGCATTTGCCATTGCTGTGCCTAAGCTTAGGAAATTGGACAACAGCCAGCCTCACCAAGAACCCACCAAAGACGATGTCCAACAATGGTCCCAAGAAGCAGTCCAAAAGGAAGCTTCTTTCTGTGGATCTTTCAGTCTGAACCCAGCCCTTGCACTAATTGGAGAACACAATTTTCAGAGGTTGGTCAGGTGGAGAGCACAGGACGCATCTGAGTTCCCTCTTCAGCTGCCCTCCTTACTTCTGCTTCCCAATCCCTGGTATGCCCTATTCGAGCACACACCACTGAAGTTCCAGGCCACCATGCCCTCCTGATTCTGATTGCTCCTAAATACTTCTCCTAGGCAAAGACAGAAACTAGTCATTTTACTGAATGTGCCCAAGGCACCCACAGTTCATTGTGTATCTCTCCTAGTCTATTGTGAATTCATTTTATAGACCCCAATGTCATTGGGCCAGGGACTGAATCTTGCTCCTGGGGAACTGGGAAAGGCAGAAATAGGGAAAAGAGAGCATAAGCAATACAGGACAAGGATTTTCATGTTCTCATTTTAATGATGACAGACCAGATTAACACCACAGGAGGAGTATGGGTGAAGGACCATTTCCCAAACATACTGCAGATGTTCTGTGAAATAAATCAACCTTCTTTTGGAGAAAAAGAAACTATTTCTATATTTAAATTAGTTGCTTGAAATTCTTAAAAGGGAGGAGAGATTCTTGATGAACATCAACTTTTTCATGTTTCACCAGTTTCTGGAAAAGGACCAAGGAACAGCTACTGTATGAAAGGATATAAAAGCATTGCTGAAGACCTCTCCTAACATTCATACAAAGTTGCGGGCAATGGCCAATACTTTGGAGAACTCGCCTTCCCTTCTTCGCAGTGTATAGGGTATTGGTGTTTTTATTCTAGTCCCTACTGGATTTCCATTATCTTCTATAAGTACCACATTGTTGGAATCAAATCTAGGTGTCATGGTGGGGCCAGGCATCTTGTGCCCTACAATTAAAGCCTTCTTCTTTTCTCCTTTGATAGCCAGAAGGATCTTATCTCCAACTTTGCCAACTCCAGTCTTGTTATACACATGGATACATTTTGGTGGGCGGTGGTACGGCGTGTTCCCCAAGGTGCTGTTGTCCACCACTCGCACGCGGGTTAGTTTCTGTATTGCTTGGCATGCTCCAGTGATGCTACCAAAAGACAGAAGAGAATGAGAGACAGAACTCCTCAATAATCCTTGGGGAGCAAAGGCAAACTGAGCACAGAATCTTGTCACTACACAAACCACTCGGAAGGCGCCAGCAACAAATACATACCATATGGGTGACACACTGACTGCATTCAATGTGCTCTTTGAAAGCCAGATGCTACTTTGGGCTTTGCACACTCTTCGCTAAATGTCAAACATAAAACGACCTTTCTACTCCGAAACACAGCTAAAAGATGGCGTGAAGAGTGGCTTGCATTCCATGGGCTTTTTAGCAACTGCAGATGATCCAACTTTAATCTACAAGCAAAAAAATGTGCTCGCTTCTGTTTCAAACAGCCTGCGGGAAGCTAAGACTCAAGTCAGGTTCTTTCAATCTTGCACACAGTCCCCAGCAATAAGGACTTTCATGACCAACCTTCCTTTCAGTGAAGTCTGTGAGTCTCCCAGTTTATTCTGCTCTCAGTAAGACCTCTGAGGTCCTGCTGTGGCTGTGCTAAGCTGTCCCCAGCTAGAATCTAAGACATCACCACCTTCCCCATGTGGAAGGAATCCGGAGAGACACAGTCTCTTCTGTATGTTTGCTTTGTGGGAGTAAGAAACAACATAAATAAATTGCACAATATTAAGTTGTTAGGTCTGACTCTGAATGTACTTGGGAACAGCAAGAACATACTCCCTTACAGAAACCATTATTCCTTTATTCAATGAGCTCAAACTCAAGTGATTTGTTCCTTGTCTTCAAAGGACACCCAAACACAGACCACTGGAAAAGCAGGAAGATCCTTTCTACTGCTAAACTGCTTTGCTGTGAGGTACTAGAAACATGCTGGCCAGAGCTGCAGGAATGCCAACCTGCTGCCAGCTGAACTACTCAGTGACAGCATATGGAAGCAACCTAACCATTCATCTTGTTTTTCAGAGCAGAAGCATGTAAAGTAAATAGGGACCATCATCCCTTCTTGAAGAGGAAGGGCCTGTATTTGCAAAGTTACCTAAAAGATAAACGTGCACACCAAATGTGGTGTGGATGGGCATCAGCTGAAGCAGGTATTTTTACACAAGGTGAAGGAAGGCCAGCAGAGTCAGTCTGCATTAGTCCAACTGCTCCAGAGGTCAAGCACTGCCTTTCAAGCTCTGTTTCCCACACTAGAGGCCTACTTTAGCTTTCCTCTCTCTCTCAGAAGTCACCAATCTCTGCAAGCAGCCACCCTCTCCCATCCCATCCTCCGGCAGGGACTGTGGTACACCACACTCTCCTCTGCCTGCCATCTGTGGCTGCACAACCAGGTAGGCAGAAGGGAGGAGGCTGAAAAAAGGGAAGTGTTCTCACAGGAAGGAGCACGGAAAACCTCAGTGGGACCAAGTGTACAACACAGCAGTAGCAAACAGATATACATGTGACTGTCCAGGAACCACTAGACAAGACTAACCGCACTGGGAGAACTTTTTCTTTCCCTTTTTTCTTCATTTCTGCCACAGTCTTGGAGCAATACCCCAAAAAGAAAAGGTCTCCCCATTAAGACTTTTTGTGATGGTGTATTTCCCCATTCCTATTCCATATCCCTGCTGCCCTCTACACGTGGTTACCCACTTCCCCCATCTCTAGTCCAAACCACTCCCTCAGGTTCTCCCTATTGGTTCTGTTATCCTAACTCCGTCCTTGTACCGCCCCTGTACCGCCCCTATGCCCTGCCATGTGCTCTCTCCACGCCCCCTCTGCCCTGGATAAGGGACTCTGAATCACGTGTGCCCACTCTCTCTGCCTTGGGGTTCAGCCAGCCACCAGCTTCTCTCTCTCTGCCCTGGGCACCATGCCATGTGCCAGCCCCCTGCCTATGGGGGCTAGCACCTGTGCTGGTCCCAGGCCTTGGGGAGTTAGCATGGAATAAAGACCTGCTGCAGTCTCCATGCAGAGAGCCTTCTCGCCTCCTTTACCGCCACCGCGTTGTTGTGAGCCGACAATTGCGGGAAAGTGGTTCTCCCACTCTCCCTAGGAATGCTCTGTGGCGCTCTCAGGAAGGTTGCGGCCTGCCATGCCACCGCAAGGAACCCATGCACAGCAACAACTTTTGAAGTCCTGCTCACTTCTACGGACTGGACTTCACCTCCCACTCGCTGTCACTTGTATATGCTTTAAATGCATACTGGCCAATGCTCTCCTACAGCCCACTTACAGAGAAAGCCAGGATGACCTAGATAGCTCCTCAAGACAGCTCCCAGGACTATCACACAACCGAACCCTGAGAATTGTCTTAATCCCCTCTCTAGACCACAGTCCTGGGAATGACTATTCTCATCTTTTAAACTGAAGCCCTGACCCTTCAAAGAGTTATAGAGATTCCCCATATTGGCAGAGTGTACTGTGAGATTAAGCTCTAAGCTTTGTGCAAGGCATTGTAAAATATGAAGTCCATAAATTTAAAACTTTAAATGCCTAAAGCCTGGAACAAGAAACAAAAGAAAAATTAAAAAATAGACACTTAAAGCATGAGAAAGTAATTTTTCAGATTATTTTTATCCTACATAATTTAAATTATAAACTCTTGAATAATTTTAAGCATTGTAATTAGCTCTGCATCAGCAGGGGCTCACTGTTGGTTTTTTTGCACTTGCATAAGAAACACAGACACTTTCAACTTCTACTTGCAGGCCCACGCATTGTTGTCCAAGGCCTAAAAGCCTCCTTACACACATATGACAATGCAGAGTTCAGACTGCCAGGAACCTGCAAATGGAGTGTCTGGGCTCACTTTTCAACCTATGAAAGGACAACTGTGAGTTGGTTTTTTTTTATTATATTATCCTTTTGAATTACAAATGCTGTATCTTATTCTTGATCTACTTAACAGCATCTCTTTCAGTCATGAAACATTCCGAAGAAAACAAAAGCAAAAAGTGAAAGTTACCTGAACTGTCGTTGGATCGCTGCACTGCTTAGATGGGTTAAAGATAAACCAAATCGTCTATTCAAGAGAGCCATTTGGTAACCAACCCTGCATAAGAAACAAAATAATTATTAACTCCGGAAAATAGACAGAATTTGGTTTGCTTTCTCTCCTTTACATGAATCACACACTAGGGCCTCAGCAAGTATTTAGATGCTGGAATCCACAGGACACAGTGGTAACAGCATCTGCAGCACACTACAAAGCAGATCTACAACCCCTGCCTGAATTCAGGAGGCAATGTAATTCAGACACGTATACTACAAAGCTGGATTCAGTATCACTGCATTGCAGTTTCCTTCACACAGAGGTAAGGGCCCTTCAGCTTGCACTGTGAATCATGTAACAAGAAGCAGGTTTGAGAATTTCAGATATGAACTGGTTTAGAGGCTGCTGTGCCCTGTAAAAGCCACCACGGTTACCTGTAAAAGCTACAAAGGTTACCTACAAAACCAAGCAAAAAGCCAAATAATCTACAGACTGGCATCACAGCTTCAGGAAATTATTTGCCAGACAAGAAACAAGTCAGAGCTCCATTGGTGAGAGCTTGCTCTCCTTAGCACACAAAGGTGTTAAGCAGCCTGTTTAGAGACCACAGTTACACCGCTGCCAATCTTGCCCTGTTCAGGCCGCCCAAGGAGTTCCCTGTAACTTTACGGCACTGACTCAACGCTGCTGTGCCCTGTACGCCACCCTGACTGCAGCAGAGCTGGGTTACAAGGATAACCTCCAGAACCACACCCTCTTCCCAGCCTACGTCTATGGCGGTTCCCTAACCTCATTCTGTCAGACTGACGGGGACCAACTTGCATGCGCAGTCACAAAGGCTTATCTGAACCCAGATCACTTTCCCAAGCATCATTAGGGAGCGATGACCCAGGTGGTTATGCCACCAGATCCACCTGAAAGGAGGAAACAACACAGACCTAGAGCCAGTCCTTTTTCAGGCCAGCTCAGGTACAGCTAAGGCTTTCCACCTGACTGCAACTACTGCCATGTGACACTGCTGTGACCTTGGCAGTGTAACCAACACGTGCTCTGCTTCTCTCCTTTCTAAAGCAAACACTAAAAATCCATTGACCTCATCTCTCTCTTTGACAGCTCTGATGAGTTTTGGGCCAAACTATAGTAATACATTGTAAAGCCATTTTTTAAACTTTTATTTTAAGAACAAAGCTGACTGAACTCTAGGGGGAAAAAAATACCCACAGAGCCTTCTGATCGACAATGCCACAGCTCTTGTTACAACCAAGTAAAGTCCAGCCTAAACCTTCACTCCCTATTATTTTTTTTCTCTAATGTGTTTACTTACTTGGGGACATATGTAAGTTGTAGGGTTTGCAGTTGTTCTACAGAGCAAGTGTTACCTGAGAGCACAGTGAGAAGCACAGGACATGTGCACCACAGCAGTTTTGAGCAGTGCTACCTGAGCAAAGCACTGGTGGCAAACCAACTCTGTCATACAGGCAGGTTTGGAAGAGAACAGCAACAACCAAAGCTTACATTTATTTACTAAAAAAAAAAAAAGCCACTTTTCTGTGGGGTAGATGATCATCAAATGAGTTGAGGGCTTGCCCACACTGTCTCCTCTCCGAAATGAGACTCAAAAGGCTGTGTTTATGCCACATCTCCTTACCTAGCTGTGTGATCCTAATGACAGCAAGGCCCTATGGCATTTAAAGTGCTGCTGGCAATCAAGGCCCTATACCTGGCCTTGCTGCTGCTCAGATTTCTAAGCAAGTCCAACTATGTTGACTTGCTTTAAGCCCACCATCTGCCTGTGTCCTGTTCTGCATGTGGGTGTGCTGTCCCCATGTGAAATTCAAACTCGGTGGGTAATAATGCTCCTACTTCCTCCAGAATCACAATGAGCCTTTGGATCCCTCTACAAAACCCAAACAAGCAGCAGCAAGTTGGCCTCTCTGTTGTCTTTGATGGACACTTCTCGGGGAGTCCAGATGCCACTGTCACCCCCATCTCTATTTTCCTGGCAGGAATGAGAGCCTTGGTGGCTGGAGAAGGTGAGTCTGCTCATCCTCACCACTATGTAAGACCAATAGGAGAGGTCTGCGGGCTCACGGCAAGGCAGGCACAGGTGTCAAAGGAACAGCAACATCAGGACCAGCATAGCCAGATGTGCTTAAAGCACATCTAGAATGTGCTTAAGTGCTGCCTAAACTCTGAACTCAGTCATCGCTCCTGGGAGAAGTCACTGTTTGTTTCTACCCCCTGGCAGCAGTGAAGGTTTGAAGTTACAAAACTACAAGCAGGAAGCATCAACAGCATTAAGTGTCCAAGGACTGTTTATTTTTCCAGATGACTCAGTATCCCCTTCTTAGCTAAGAATTATTCCTCAGCACATTAAGATGTGTCACAAGCTAAGAAATTTCGCATGATTGATTATTTGGTATGAAGCATCCGGTTAGCAACTGAGTAAACAGGGGGGATGCTTCCAATTAGCAGGAAGGTTCAGGGTGGAGGGAAAATAAGAATGCATCTATGGCATGAAGAACAGAATTCAAGGGTGCAAGGGTGTTCGCAAAGAGTGAATCACAACTTCAGCTACTGTAACATGCCAGTTTCCTTTCTAGAAAGGAACAGCCAATAGTCTGGGTCTGTCTCCAGGTGCTCCTCAACCAAACCCAGTCCTAATTTGATCCCTCTGTGGCTGTGAACTTCATCTCTCCTGCCCTCAGTTTCCTCCTGTGGAGTTGCTAATTACTAAACAACTAAACTTCGAAGGGTACAGAAGCCATTCACTCTGCCGAGCTTGGTGCTGCCACATGAACACTCCAAGCTGGTGCCAAATTGAAGAGCCGCTATAAATTGAATTGATGACAGCCGCCGGTCCCAGTGCCCCTGGCACTCTTCTCCTTCCCAGCACACGTTGCCTCACACCAGTGGGCCTTAAAAAGGCTCAGAGGAAGCTGCACTTAGGCACAGGGAATGCATATGATCCAAGTTTGCCTCTGAAGGTAGCTCTCTCCAGGTCATCAGGTTTCAGTGCTCAGAGGTGTATGGGAAGAGTAATGCCATAACCTTGAGGCACAGGAAAATTTGCAGGAATTCCCAGAAGTCTGCTGTTGGCACTGCCCAACTGATACAGGTAGGAGTGCACTCCACAGTACCCTGGACAGGCAAAACACCACCACTTGCTTAGTACTAATACACTCCTGACCAAGGATTTATCTTTGAAGGGACTTTTGGAGGGCATCTAGTCCAATCTCCTGCTCAAGCAGGAATAATTTCCAAGTTTTTCATGCTAGGCAAGAGCAGTACTTAGACACTGTTCTAAAATGAGAGGCCTAACACAAAGGCAACTACTGATATAACACTGACCATTCATAGCTGCACCAAAGCAGCAATAAAGAACCATGCAGAGCAATCTCTGGCTGTTTCTACCCTGCTGCCCCTAATTTCTAGTAGTGGCTCTATCTCATGAAAATCACAGTCACAGAGACACTTTGCCCCTCTCCACGTATCTGTTAAAAGTTATTACAGACCTCAGACAAGAGCTCAAAGTAAGATTCAGAAAAGGGTGAGGAATTTGTTCATCAAATATTCACTAAAATGACCCTATTTCTACTTCACTGAATTACTTTTGAGCATACAGTAAACTTCTACTGCAAACACTCTTCTCAAGGGCCCTTCAGCCTTACCTCATTCACTGCAAAAGACCGATATCAAATTCCAACACTGCACAACAAAGAAACTCTTCACCAGTTATAAATGTCTGGAAGTTATTTACCCACTGCACCATTTTCAAGTGCTATAGCTATCACCTTCACTGGTTTTCCTTGATATTAAAGAACTAACTTATATTTACTGCAATCTTGAGCGGCTTCTGAATGGAGAAATTCTGGAAAATTTTATCCCAGCTAATAAAATTGGAAAATATAAAAAATACATGTACAGTATTTTCATCAAATGCATGCAAACACGAGTAGACCATCTCAGTAAACTGATACAAAGCAAGGACATCTGCCAGATAAGGAGGACATGATTACATTCTCACTTTGAATGAACATCAGGGCACACAGTACGAAGAAAGGAAGCCCTGTGTCCCCCCAACACACGCTTCCATCATCTCCCTTATGCTGGCTTTAGCACTTATGTAAATCAGTCACAGTTTTCAGCTAGCTCAGTTTCTTGATCCAGCTCAACCTGAAGGCACGTGAACACTGCTGCAATGGAATGTAGCACAACACAAGAGTGGGACTTCTTCCACTGCCAACCCAGACTTATGCGGTGACAGTATCTCCAAAGAAACACCAGGAGATTTGGACAAGAAAAGGATCTCCTGCCATTTCAGCAAAAACAGTGGTGTGCTCCACAAGAATGGTCTGCATGAATCTATACTACTAATACAGCCATGGGAGCACTGAAAAGGTCTGCATGTGAACACTCCAGAAGCCAGTGCAACAGCTCTGACCAAGTTCTTATCAGTGGTGTATACCCTAAACAACAGTCAAGGTACCGTTCTTACCTTGCCTGCATCCTAGAGTAAATGTAATTTTAAAGAGTGCGGCTACCTAGCAATCCAGTATTACTTTTGTTTTCAATCACAAGTTTTGGAACTAACCCCTGCTCCCTATATTCCCAAGATCTGTAATTCCATAATCATTCAGCTATTCCTTTTCCTTCTTTCTGTTAGCAACTCATCCACACAGACAGGCCCCATGGAAAACAAATGGATGTTGCAAAGCAAATGCTGAGGCCAACTACCCAAAGCTTGCTGTCAAAGCCAAAGAAACCAGGTAAAAATATTTTTCACTTTTATAGTAGTGACCTGATCTGCACAGTCGAACTATGGGGACCAACATCACCTTTACTCTTTTAAAAGATCAAAACAGACATGCTCCAGGCACCATAAAGATTTGAACTGCATCTGTCATCCATCATTAAAACACAGGAAATAAACCCAAGACAGTACATGCAATGCAAATGCCTAAACCCCTACTCTGCCACTGCAGGTCTATTTATAGACCGTCTGCCACAGTGAGCTGCAGGAGCCAACTGTGAACTACAGGACCCAATCCATTCACAGCTCTCCTCATAAAGGAAACAATGCGATTAAGGGCTGTGTGTGTTAAAAACACACAAGATATTCATTACCAAGACATAATTGGTTTTACATTAATGACAGACAAAAAGGCTAGGATCCACAAAGAGGAACTAAGTCTTTTTTAACGCTGTTTATGAATAGGATTAGCTATTAAACAGGATATTTACTGATCCAAGTTACCAACAGAAACTCATTACAGGTACATCTGTTAACAATTTTGAAGCAAAACACAACTAACTTCATTTTCCAGACCACAATCAGGAATGGCAGATAAAAGAGCTGCATACCTTTAAAATAAAACTTACTTTTGACATTTTAAGTATCCAGAAGTCACAACTCTAAAGTACTTATGGTACTTATTGTTCTAGTATCCAAACACCTAAAATCATCCTATACATTCATATTCACAGCACTGTACTAAAATAGGGAGGGGTTATTCCCAGTGCACCAGCAGGAAATTAAGCTACGGAGAGGACAACTATCTGTGTGAAGTCAAAGGAAATGAGCAGTAGAGCAGGTACTGGATTATCCTCAGAAGTTCTCTCTGGTGGGCCTGTGGTGCTTGAGGTGAAGCAAAGAAAGGTCCCTCCCCTGTCTCTGCCTTTTGGGAATTACATGTGAATTCAGAGAACTGCCCACACTACTGTAACTTTACACTGCTATCACATC
The DNA here is from genome assembly GCA_013399875.1 of Gymnorhina tibicen. Classification (NCBI taxonomy): domain Eukaryota; kingdom Metazoa; phylum Chordata; class Aves; order Passeriformes; family Artamidae; genus Gymnorhina; species Gymnorhina tibicen. The sequence continues at coordinate 161,022 of VXAZ01005446.1, read as the reverse complement.
TCAAATGTCTCTTTACTGGTTTTAGAAGTATTGAGGTCTCAAGAACAGAACAATGGTGGAAAGCCACTGGATCAGATTTGGTTCCCAGCCCCAGCCTCGGTGGCCAGGCCCCAACCAGGTGCAATCACAACCCAGACAAGCAGTAACCACGCTGGGGGGAGCTGTGACAAGTAGAACAACACAAACAAGAAGGAAGAGAAGGTGTGTAGCTGTGTCTCGACCATGAAAAAAAGTCAGGAACAACTGACCTAGGCTAGTTGTTCACAGAACAAAAAACGATAGTGACTCTAGGCCTTCCTAATAAAGCTATATCAGAAAAGGATGCCTAATGCTGTCGGAATTCAGGCTTAAGAGAAACGTGACCTGGAGACAAAGGCATGCTTGCATCACAAGGCAGTGCAGAGCTACCTGCAGCTTTGGCGGCATAAGCCTCCCTTCTCGCTCAGAGACTTCCTTTAACTCAGTCTCTCTCCTTCCAAACAAGACCCCCTCAGGCAAGGCTGGAGAACTCTGGAACCAGACAAGCCAACAGAGCTCAGATCTGCATCTGTGTCCTGTTGTTAAAAAGGCTGGCTTGCCCACCTGTTTTTACTACAAAGATTAAGTTATTCATGCTTTTAAGAAATATGTCATACTGTCTTTTCCCCCAATTGCCTCCCCTTACTCACTAGACCTCCAGAAGATCTTTCTGGAGAATAACCAGGAAAGCACAGACTAGTGCCCACACTTCCCGAGTCCTCATGACACACGCAAACAAGTACCACGCTTGTCAGGACACAGGAATTTCGGTCTAACTTTGCTGCGTGACTACTCACACCCACAATAAGCCCTAACCCCAGCATCGCAGCCCCACACGAATTCTGAGCAAAGAAACTCTCTGAACATGCAGGAACTTCAGAAGAGTGCTTTCCATCTCTCCCAGGCCACAGTGCAGAGGCACGGACTGCAGTCCAGTGGGAGCACAGTGTGCAAGCAACACAAAAGCTCCAGCTCCCAGCTGCTTTCGCACGATGTCACCACCCTCTGCCCCGCTGCGTGCCACTCAAGTGCCACTCAAACTCGCCCCCCGCATCTTCGGCGACAGCGTTTCTCCGTCCCTCTAGCGCAGCAGCTCATGCTCAGGGTTGACACGTTCCAAGCCCTGTGCACAGAGCACCAGGAGCACCTGCAAGTGGCTCCCTCCAAGGGACAGGCGGCTAGGCCGTGACCCGGGGTCAGGGAGGGCCCGGCCAGCCTCGGCGCCCAGAGGCGAGCACGGCAGCGGAACAGCCCCAGCGCCCGGGGGCTGAGAGGGGCCGTCCGCGCCCCGAGCCGCTCGGCCACGGGGCCCTAGGAAAAAGCCAGCACCCCGGGAGCACGCTGGCTCGCCGGCGGGGCAAGGCCGGGTACCGGCCCTGCTAGACGCTGCGGTACCGAGCTACGCTGCGCTGCGAGGCACTCCCAACGTCCCGTCCCGTCCCGTCCCGTCCCGTCCCGTCCCGTC